>JAMWYP010000462.1:0-217161 GCA_025563575.1 Acacia pycnantha
GGGTGAAATTACACTTTTATCATAGGTTTTAAATAAAATATTAGCCTTTTCGCCCTAAGTTTTTTTAAAAAAAAATTAAAAATACCCCTACCCAAATTAGCCCTCAAACAAGCCCGCCTAGCCAAGTGGCGAAGCTGTGGTGGGCGGTTTTGGAAAACAGAAGCCGTTTGGCGGTGGGGTGGCGGTGGTCATCGATGTCGGTGGTGATGGCCGGCGTGGCGAGTCAAGGTGGTTGGTGGTGGGGCCCCTGGGGAGGGGGGAATTTTTAGTTATTTAAAACTAAGGGTAAATGTAATTTTTCATTTAAAACCAAGAGGCTAAAGGGTAATTTACGTCGTTTAAAACTAAGGGGCAAAAATGTAATTTTCATTTTAAAACTAAGGCAAAATGGTAATTTTCATTTTTAACTAAGAGACAAAATGGTAATTTTCTTATTTTCATACCAAACAACGTCACGTTAGCGTGTCGGTCTTATAACCCTCAGTCGGCGTTCCATCCAACGTAACCACGTGTGTACTTTTGCTCCAGAAAAAAGCACATGGTGCTGGGCGCTCCTGGGGGTAAAGCTCGTGTGTAAAATTGCTCCTTAACCCTTAATATAATCTTATTGCAACCACCAAAAAATTCAAAACACACTTAATTTTCACACTACAAAATGTAATCTCAACTAAAAATTTAAATCAATAAGAGACAAATTAACATCAATCAAAATTTCAATTCCAGAATCATATACAATCATCTCTACTTATAAAATCTAAATATATAATTCTAGAATAATTGATAATAAAAACTTCCAATAGTCTGTTGAGCTCATACACAAATCTCTATTAGCAAGGGGCAAAAAGAATTAGCTACATATAGCTATTAAAAGTTAAAGGATTAATGTGCGGATTTGCCAACGAACTATTATTCGAGGAGCGTCTGGCACAAAAAACAATTGAGGGGACCAAATTGACCAATGAACTATAAAAAAGTGAAGAAAAACATAATTTGGTGCAAATTTGCTAACAAACTATTACCCAATGTTTTGTTTTGGTGTACCGTCTTCCGTTATTGTCCTTGATGTCGGTGACGTTGGCGTCTCAAAGCTTCCATTGTTGCTAGGTGTTCCACTCATCCTCTTGAACTCATCCAGCGTGTCTCGACTTTTTCGACCGGCATGCGCCTTGCACCCTAGTTGCATCCACGTGCCCACAGTAGCAAATCGGCTTTGCCCACGACCTTTGCTCATGGGTCCCATCTCTTTGGTGTTTGCCTTATCCAACAAGAAGGCTTAATCGCTCTTTTCTCCAGCGTTTCTACCACTGTCCTACGCCAGTGTCTCATATTTTAACGTAATTGTGATAGTTTTTTTTTTTTAATAGTGTAATACCCTGAAAATCTCACTTATGATAAGTATCATATTGAGTAAATAATACCTATTGGAAATAGGTGAATATGTGATATCAAATTTGTAGGGGAAAATCTCTTGAAAATTTGAGTGCCAAATGACGAAAATGCCCTTGTAGGACATAAATAATTTAGGAAAATTATGAAAATCCTGAGAGGTAGTAAAATAATTATTAAAATTGAGAGAATATATTGTCTCTAATTTTGGTAATTTAATAAATTATAAGCTTGGAAGAATTGTAAAATAACAACTATAAAGTATTTGGAGATCATAACTAACTCCATATTTATTGATATTTTACATGGGAGATAAAATAGCTATGTTAGTTCTGATTTTGAGAGGAAGTAATTAGTTCTAGATAAGAAAATTGTCAACAAATAATAAGTGGTTGATTAAATAATTATTGGTTAATTATTTAAGCTTGAACGATGAAATAATTTTGATAAATTGTGTAGAGCTCTATAATTAATGGTTTATGGCTAGAAAATTAGCATAAATATATTTGCTAATTAATTGGAAAATATTGAGAAAAATAAATGAGATTAAGTAATTTTGAGCCTAAATATAAGTATGGACCAATAGGAAAAATGTTGTAAAAAAATTATGTAAAAAAATTATTAAATTATATAATAATTAATTAAAAAATAAAATAAATATATATATAATTGGTGTGTGTGTGCCGACATCTAGTGGGGAAAAAGGAAAAAAATATGATTAATAAATGGTGGAGTGTAACATATAAACTCTTAATTAATAATTAATTAAAGTAAAAAATAGAAAAGGTAAATAAACACCGATAGGAATTGGATCCTATCTAGAGAACCAGGAACAGGATTTCTAAAGTCAGTAAAGAATATGAAAGAGTAGATTTTTATCTTGAAATAAACTGTTCCATAAGTTAATTCCGAGATCAGAGGAGCATTTTGATAATAAGACGAAATAGGGTAATCTGTGAAAAAGGCAGATAGTCACAGATTTTGGAATTTGAAGAAAATAAATTGTAACTCAACATCTGGGAATGAGTTGAGAATTTCCTCGACATATTTGGAATCAAAGAATTTTTGTCCAGAGGTTGACGATTCCGTAATCGAGCACGTTTTTCCGTAAAACTTCCCCAGACCGAGTTGGAACCCTGTATGGAATCAAAAAGTTATTTAGCCCGGACATTTCTAATGAGTGAGAAAATGTCTTCAAAGTTATAATTCCGAATTTCTGGGATTTTATGCGATTACGCGATTCGGACACCGATCGGGAAATTTTACCGGGCCGGGGGCATAAAAGTACCATGTGACATCATCAAAGATGATGTCACAATGTGCCACCTAAAGGGGGAGGTCGGCCAAGGGGGTTGGAGGGCCAAGATCTTGCCATTTCATCCAAGTGCGATCCGACGGTCTGTATCCAGGTCACGGTAAAGCATGAATAGTAACTCAAAAACCCCTATAAATACCCCTTTGCTCATTTTGAAATCTTCACACCATTTTCACAAGAGCAAGGCCGAAATAGAGAGAAGGAAGAGAGAAGGAGGAGCCCAGGGAATTTTGTAGCGAGGCAAAATGGTAATTTTTACCTAAAATGCCTGTTATGATGTAAATCATTAATTAATATGATTTATATTTCGAAAATTATGTTGGAGTAGGAGTTATGTTGAAATTTTGGAAGATTAGGGTCAAAGTAACGAAGTGCTGGCGAAATTCCGCCGATTAGGGGGTCAGGGGTAAAATGGTCATTTTGACTAAAAATGTCCGTCGTAATGATAGATCCTTAACAAGTACATTGTTATGTTGATAGGATATCCCTGATTACGTCTGACCTTGTAATACCCTAAAAATCACACTTAGGGTAAATATCATAAATTAGGAAATAATACCTATTAAAAATAGGTGAACATGTGGTCACAAAGAATATGTTAAATTTATCTTATTTTCTAAAGGAAATTTTCTTGGAACTTAGAGAATTTAAGTGCCAAAGTGCCAAATGACGAAAATGCCCTTGTAGGACATAAATAGCTTAGGAAAATTGTGAAAAATCCTGAAAGGTAGTAAAATAATTATTAAAATTGAGAGAGTATATTGCCTCTAATTTTGGTAATTTAATAAATTATAAACTTGGGAAAATTAGAAAGGGGAAATAAAAAGTATTGTAATCACCGAAATGCCCTAGTAAATTCTAAAATAATGCATAAGACAAGAAATGCTAATGTCAGTACAAAAGTTTGAAGATAATGAGTTATCCTAATTAAGAAAATTATCAACTATTGATAAGAAAGTAATTAAATAATTATTGGCTAATTACTTAAGCATAAACAAAGGAAATTCAAGGATAATTATGTAAAACTCCATAATTAGTGATTAATGGCTAAATATTAGCATAAATATATTGGCTAATTATTTGGAAAATATTGGGAAAAAATATTTGAGATTAAGTATTTTTTAACTTAAAAACAAGTTTGGACCAATAGGAAAAAGTTATGAAAAATTATTAAAAAATAATTAAAATAATAATTAAATAATATATATAAATATATATATATAAGTATATATATATATATATATATATATATATATATATATATATATATATATATATATATATATATATATATATATATATATATATATATAAATATAAATATATATATAATTGATTGTTTGTTTGAGGGCCGACATCCATAGGGAAAAAAAGAAAAAAAAAGAAATGGAAATGGAAATAGGAAAGAGTATAAAACTAAAACTCGATATTAAATAATAATTAAAGTAAAATAGTAAAAAGTAAATAAATACCTATAGGAATCGGATCCTATCTAGAGAACCGGGGAACAAGATTTCTAAAGTCAAAATATAATATTGATGAGTGGATTTTTATCTTGAATTGCTGTACTGTACACAGGTCGATTAGAGATCGGTAGAAGAAGTTAGTAATAAGACGAAATAGGGGAAATCTGAGAAATAGGCCGATAGTCATAAAATTAGGATTTGAACAAAATAAATGATAACTCAACATTTGGAGATGAGTTTATGATTTTCTGGACATATTTGGAATCAGTGAATTTTTGTCCAGAGGTTGACGATTCCAGAAGTTGATTCCGTAACCGGCATGTTTTTCCGTAAAACTTCAGACTGACCGTTGAAACCCTATATGGAATCAAAATTTAGGTTAACTTAGACATTTCTAATAAGTGAGAAAGGGTCTTCAAAAGTTGTGATTCCAGATTTCTAAGATTTTACAAGATTACGCGATTCGGACACCGAGTCGGAGATTTTATCGGTAGAACCTTCTAGAAATAACCACATGGCACCTTGTGATTGGCCAAGGGGAGGTGCCACCTAGGGGAGGTCAGGTCGGTTGCCAAGTGGCCTGGTGAGGATCATGACACCTTGCAGAAGTGCGATCCGACGGCCGATATCCGGTATGAAAAAGCAATGAATAGTGTCACAATTTCTTCTATAAATAGAAGTGCAACCCTTTGAGTTTTTCACACCAAAAACCACTCTTAGAAATCCTAGAGAGAAGTTAGAGAGAGGCTCTCTGGAGGAGGAAGGAGTCCGGGAATTACTCGGCGGCTACGAGTAAGTTCTTCGGTACTTAGTCTTAAGCTTCCGTAGTTCTTCCGATAGTTGGAGTAGTAATGCTAGATTAGTCTTTAATCTTCCTAGTATGATTGGATATCATATGAGAGGGGTATTTTAGTCATTATTTCGAAAATCATGGTGGGGTCGAAGTTCTGGAAAAATTCTGGAAGAAATTAGTCAAAGTAACGAAGTGCTGGCGAAATTCCGCCGATTAGGGGAATAGGGGCAAAATGGTAATTTATACCTAAAATGCCTGTTATAATGTCAAATATTGACAAATGGGGTATTTATCCTTATAGGATATCTTTGATCATCGAACTGCTGTCTGACGTGCCGCTGTCGGACGTTTCGCTGTTTTCCATCAAAACGTGCCGTTTCCGCCAGAAACACCTACGTTCGTCAACGAAGGTACGTTCGCGTACTGTAACACTAACACTGATGTTTATGATATGCATATATGTGATATGTGTATTGTATGTGATAGCTGATAGCTGTGTTGTGTGTTTATGTACTATTAGGGTATGTACGTCCGCGTACTGTAACATTAACTCTTATGTTATGGTATGCATATATGTGCTATGTGTATTGTTATGGTATGTTTATTGAATGCAAATATGTTAGAACTGTTTGGTGCCGAAGGAAAGGCTAGTCTATGTGGGTAAGCCATTAAGTCGCCGTGAACTCGGTGAGGCCCCCATGATAGACACTTACCTGGCCATTCTGTTCGGTTTACGGAAGTATGTACGTTCGCGTACTGTAACATTAACTCTGGTGTATATTTTATGCTTATATGTGATGATGTTGTGAGAACAGTTTGGTGCCGAAGGCAAGGCTAGTCTATGTGGGTAAGCCATTAAGTCGCCGTAAAGTCGGTGAGGCTCCCATGATAGACACTTACTGGCTATTGCACAGTTCAATGCTAGGTGTGTTGTATGCTTAGGGTATGCTTATATGAAGTAGCTGATAACTTTGTGATATGTTCTTGTACTATTGATATGTATACGTTGCCTACGTCTTTGCTACTTTGCCTATGTCTTTGCTATATGTTTTGCTGGGATGCCTATGTGCTGCTACATATGTTGTCGGGGTGCCTAAGTGCTGCGGGGATACTTTTGTTTGTTGTACATTTGTTGGGTGCATATTTCCTGTGTATGTTATGAATAATTGGAATCCATATGATGTATATGTAAACATGAGGTTAACTGTTACCTGAGGTCCAATTGCAATAGACCTCAGTTCTTAATATAGTCAGGGTCAGGAGGACCGAGTGCAGGAGAGAGGCAAGCTGTAACACTAACTCTGATGTTTATAGTATGCATATATGTGCTATGTGTATTGTATGCTCTATGGTATGATTATGTACCGTTGTTATGATTATACTTGCTGGATATTGGGATACGTTTCAAGGGGGCCTATGTGCTGTCGGAGGCCTAGGTGCTGTCAGGGGGGCCTACGTGCTGTCAGAGGCCTATGTGCTGTCAGGATACGTTGCAGGGGTAGGGCCTATGTGCTGTCAGGATACGTTGCAGGGGTAGGGCCTATGTGCTGTCAGGATATATTTATCTGTGCTATATCTGTCTGCTGAATGAATATGTGCTTTATTAATGTTGTGATTTCTGTAGTCCATATGCTGTTATATGTAAATATGAGGTTAGCACCGTTGCACAGGGTCCGATTGCAATGGTCTCGGCTCTCCATCTATAGCTTCAGGTTGGGAGGACCAAGGAACGAGAGTAAAGACAAGCAGGCCACATAGAGATTCGGCTGAAGACTTCATTTTGACGTTCCGGCGGAAGCCTTCCTTTTGTTGTTGTAAATCACTTTTAAACCACGCGGTTACTGTACCGCTGTTGTAACCAGCCAGACTTACGTCGTTTTATATATACATATCAGTTACTCAATCGCTCTGTTGCTATACTTTGATGATTTTGAAATGATATTTTGAAAAAAAAATTTATACTGCTTGTGAAAACGGGATGTTACAAATAGTTATTTGGTACTTTTTTTTCACTTTTTAATAGTTCGTTGGCCAATTTGGTCCCATCAATTGTTTTTTGTACCAGACGCTCCTCAGGTAATAGTTCATTGGCAAATCTGCATCTTAACCCAAAGTTAAAACACCCTGTAGTGGTGTTGGTGTCAAGGAGAATCACGGTCTTTGAACTTTCTCTAAGTGTTCACGACGCTCAATCTCCTGAAGGAAGAAGAAGGTCTGTGGTGTTGGTGTCAAGGGAGGATCATAGTGGAGAGAGGAAGAGCGAAGATGAGAGAGAGGAAGGATCGAAGGTGTCTATGGCTCCGCGACGCGATCTCTGTTGCAAGACGAAGAAGCAGAAGCTCGGCGATTTGAAAAGAGGTTGGTGAGAGAGGGAAAGCTTCAACGGAGGTCGAAATCTCTTTCTCATGCTCTGGTGTGTCAATATCAAGCCCTCTGATCAAGCCCTTTCTCCTTCCTCGTTCTCCCAGACCTTTGTGTAATACCGGATTAATAATAGAGCTTAGGTTAAATCTTAAAAGCTTAAAAATAAATAAGAGAATAATGAATAAATAATAGTATTAATAGAATTAATTTAATTATGATGGAAGTGATTATAGGAATGAGGTTGAAGAATCAGATTAGTTTCTCACTGCGGCGCCACTTCTTTTTTCGAATACTTAGTCTTCGCGAGGAAGAAGAACTCCACTCTTTCTCTTATCGACCGTTTTGACCAGGGACTAAAGTGAGAATATTCAAAAAGTTTCAGGAGGGAGTGAGGGACTAAAGGAAAACTATTAAATTTTATGGGGTATTTATATAATTTTAAAAAATTATGAATTACTATTATTTAATTTTATATGGCCCTTCTTTTTCACATATTTACAATTTTCAGAACTTCTGGGGTTTTCGGTAATTTCCACCATTGTAATTCGGACCCAAATTGACATTTTTCCAAATTCTTCAATTTTATTTTAAAACACCTATAATGCAAGATTAAACACACGGTAGCATCAAAAGTTCAAGAAGTCATTTGTATGAATAATTTAACAAATTATGACACTTTTACCCCTAATTATATTTAAGGGTTAAGGTGCAAAAATACACATGTGCTTTTGTCGGAGGAGCGCCCCAGTAGCAAATGCTGTTTTTAGGTGCAAAAGTGACTGTGTGGTTACAAAAGTGGAGCAAAAGTTCACATGGACCGTTAGTTGACCGTTAGTTTGACCAAAAACATTTCATGGATCTTTGACTTCGGCAAATTTTTATCCTAGTTGGCGGATGTGAAAGAAAATATAAAAAAAAATCCTATTAAAAAAAAAAATTATCCTAGTTTTGACCTTCCTTCCTTCGTCGCTTTATACCTCGCGACTGAACCCCCGCCCATTTCTCAACTTATTCTTCCATTATAACAATTCGATTCCGCTTCTTCCATTTTACCTGGATAATAATGTACCTTCGTCATCCTAAGTGGTTGAAGGAGTCGAGTACAAAGGACCAATCAGAGACTCAGGAAGATTTCCAGAGAAGTCCTTTTATGGTAATCCTTTTTGGAACGAGGTAGACACATGAGGAATTTAATTAATGGTTTAATGGTGGAATTTGAATGTTGACTTGGTGGTTCAGAATTTCCACCACCGTAGAGCAAGTTCGATTTCGATTGGATGAAACAAGGTCGGGGTTATGCCAGGAATGCATTTGATGTGCCGTTATATCCGTCCCTATATGAATCCATATTCTGGGCTTCGTGATTTATATTAGGAGTTGGTATACCCTTTTCTATGGAGCAGGAAAAGTTTTCAATTAAAGACAAAATTTCTCTTCGGGATGAAAACCTTCAATACCAGAACAAGGAAAATGGATGACGAACAGCGCCTGAACCCTTTTCTTTTTTTGTTAAACCAACCCCAGACGTCCAAAGGGAAATGTGGTTTTGAAGGAGGCTCTGAGCAAGGTTCTGGTGCCTTTTCACCCAATTCCAAGGAAACAAAGGTAAATCACAAAGCTATCATTTGTTGTGGTGGTTATGTTACGTTCGATTCGGCAGCGCCACGTGAAGAAGAAGACGAAGAACTTGAGTCCTAAAAAAGCACAGTTATAAGGATCTAACAGATTCGGCAGCGCCACGTGAAGAAGAAGACGAAGAACTTGAGTCCTAAAAAGCACAGTTATAACGATCTGTGAGTGGAAATTGTGAGGTGTTGGTGAAGAATGATCCAGAAATATGGCAGAAGATTTCATTTGTTCGACCTGAAAGCCCCAATTTTTATGGCTATAAAACCCTAAATTCTGATGAAATCCATTTTAGGTTTACAATGGCGGAAGAAGGAAGAAGGTCCCTGGTTCTCTGGTTCGCCTCTCGGATCTGTCTTGGAGGAGGAAGAAGGTCCTGGTCAAAATGCAAGTTTTGACCCGGGGACTTAAATGAAAATTTTAAAAGTTTATAGAGGGACTAAATTAAAAATTTTTGAAATGCATCTAGGAAATTTGAACTGTAATTTATAAATCATTAACATCCACGTCATCGTCCATGTCATCATTTTCAGTTCAGAAAAAGTCAACTAACGGTCAATGTGTACTTTTGCTCCACTTTTGTAACCACATTCACTTTTTCACCTAAAAAAACATTTGCTACTGGGCGCTCCTCCGACAAAAGTACATGTGTATTTTTGCACCTTAACCTTATATTTAATTCAATACAAATGTATCTAACTTAATTTAGTGCTTAATCATGTGATAATGTCCCAAAAAACACATTAAAAATTCTAAATTATTTATGAAAAAGCTTATAAAAATATGGTTCAATCCAGCTGCACCCCCACAACATTTAATTCAACCTCTTATAGATCAAAATCCTTCTTGAAATGCCCTTTTTGTGATATTATCTTAACAATGAAAGCACTAATGTAATCATTTTCAAAAGTTTAACCCTAGAATACAAACATATATACTTGACAGTCTCCGAATAAGATAAAAGAAAAGCTAGAGCTAAGGAAATAGGAAACAAGAAAATATAACGGAATGGGCAGCCACAAAATTGAAGAAGGAATAAATGAAGTTGCATATGAGAATTAGACACTCCATAGTCACCGATTTCATCCACACTCTTGTTAACATTTTCTCTATCCCTATATCTTCACTTTTGCCCAAAGTAATTGGCCCATTAGTGTTCTCATGATAATCCAAGCCCACGTTACTATTAATTAAGCAGGTTGCCAGGTTCATTACAGGTACTTTATGGAGTAAACACCTTTCTCTTCTTGTTTTTTTAATGACCTTTTGGGCCACGCCCAGTATTTAAGGCTAGTGATCAGTATGCCTCTCTCCAAGAGTCTTTTGTTTATCTTATCAAAAAAAAAAAAGAGTCTTTTGTTTAACAAGGTGAAAATCGAATTCAATTCGTCCACCTTATCTTTTTAATGGTTCACCACTGAACTAAGTAGCCTTAGGTAAAATATTGATGCTATAAAAAAAAAGAATTAGCATTTTTTATTGCTCCCACACAGAAATGGATCTAAATCATCAATGTTATGTCTCTATTTGATTGATTCCCAGAAATTTATATATCACCCACCAAGTGTTGTTCATTGAAGTAGTTAGAGATAGAGATATACCAACACACCCACATATTACCCCTCCGGTTATTAATATAAGACATATTTGAAGAGTTGATCTTAGTTATAAATATAAGACATAATTTTCATACACTACTACAAAAATGCTAAAAAACGACCTAAATAAGACCCAATTAACGACCCTTTACTGAGGGACGTCTTGGAGGGGGTGGAGGAAAATTTTGAAATTGGCGACCTGATCTTAAATCAGGTCGCCTTATTACATTAATAGAGCGCGACGACTTTCAAATCAGTCGTCAAGAGACTTAAGGAGACGATAAATATTGAGTTCGCCTTAAAGGCGACCTTATATTGAATCGGGTCGTATTGTTTTCAATTAAAGCGACACGATTATAATTTCAGTCGCCTTAATGAGTTCATAAAGCGACCTTATCTTAGATTCGTTCGCCTTATGATAACAAAGGCGACCTTATTTCAAAATCAGGTCGCCTTTGTTGAATTTTTTTTTTTTAAATATAAACTACATTTTAACAACAAACGTGCCTGACTTGTAACAATGAGATAGGAGATATCCAGAAACCACCAAGCAACTCAAGAATCACACTAACACAATACATAAACACAATATATATATAAACCAAACTTGCATATTTTGAACAGACAAAACACCAAATAGATACAAATGAACAACAATAGCAAATTAAAGAATCACTAACACAATAACATATTAATCATGCTCACTACTAACTAGGCGCTATGTGTTGAAGAAGATGTCTAGATATCATGTCTCGAACGAATCGATCTCATCCTCGCGAGTACGGATCCTTAGTACCCAAAAGCGTAAATTGGGAAACAAGGTATAAGATAAACCAATTAAGTGAAGGAAATAATTAACAACTCAAGTACAACAACAAAAATTCAATAAACTTGAGAATCACGGAGAGCGATTACGTACGTTTTGAAAACCTTGAATACGTCCATTGTTAACGATGGATTGCATCCAACTCATAACGTAATATCCGCACTCGGTGCTCCCCGGTTGTTGATGGCACTATAAATCAAAGGCAAATTGTTAAAAACGAATAAAGGCATATCTAAAGCTACCGCGTCAATGAAATAAGTTGAATTGAAACTACTCACCGTCGGTTTAAACCACTTCGGTCCACCCTGCTCTTTTGCATTGATAAGTCTGTCTATACGTCTTGAGGCCACTATCATTAAAATGGAAATTAACAGACATGTTAAACCATTCATTTAAAAGAAGAATCGATGATTCAGACAAAAATTTACTTACTTGGCAAACATGTTTTGATATCCTCGGTAGGATTGCCATCTACTGAATTGAACCAATAACAAGAGTTCTTGCTCGGACAAACAACACACAAAATTCAATGACCACTACAACATATACGTATTAATATTAAATTAAGATAAGAAAGCAATTTATTCACAAAAATCTTATAAGACAAAACAAAAGTACGCACCTTTCATGTATTGGCGCTAGATAACAAGACGACCCTCTGTCGCCCATTGTTAGACCAACATAAATTGACCTCCTGGGTAACGTACTGCGAGCCGAAGCCGTGCATCCGGGACATAAGTATCCATACGAACTGCTCGCGGTGTGCCGCGCATAATTCACGGCGAGACACTGAAATGAAATGAAATGATAAATGTTATTGAAGATATTAAACAAAAAAAGAGTACTAACATAATTAAAGGGTTAAACAAACTTACGAGATTGCAAGTTGAAGAAAGCGTATATCTAAACAATCCATCGTCAAAAACTCCATCAAATCTTTCTTGTCAAATGTTATCGGATATGTCTTTTCTCGCACCGACAATGCCCGGAGGCATCTGCAAGCTTATGAGGCCGATGTCCTTGTACATCTCTCGCAAATGTGCTAAGTACGGAAATAAGCCCGCAGCTTGTTCATCCTATGAAAACATAAAAAAACATTATGAATGAATGAGCAATGAAAATCAATCGGAAACAACTCACACTCAATCGTAATGTATTTCCTACCATCGCAGTGTCGTCCACATCTCAATAAGATGAGCCGGCCAAAGGATGAACCATGTGATGGCGGCGCCTAGTGTGGTAACCTCCTCATCATCAATCGGGACAGTGTCTCTTCTTCCCCTCTCGCACACTCGTCCACGATCACCCGACGTTGGTTTTACGGAATTTGCTTGTTGTGGTGTTTGTCTTGTTTCGGGTAAACAAGACCATCGGCAACAATCCGCCGTGTGGGTCATCCAAATATAGAGTGCAAGCTATACCTCCCATAGGAGTGTGAGAGCGGCCCGCCAATAACTACCTCGGAGGGGGAGAAGGTCCGCTAATATGTACCTCTCGGAGGTGAAAACTATCTTTCTTCTTTGGGGATATTCGGGGATTCGTCGGTTGTACGTTCTTTGTTGTACCATAGCTTGCATTTCACCCGTAGTTGTGCCATAACATCTTTCATAAGGTTTGCTCGAACTCGGCTTCAAGCTCCTGGCGGCTCTGCGTCATACAAACGTGAACGTCGTCCGAAAAATTTTGCGACACTCACTCCCTCGTCTCCCCTCGAACTGACATCAAGGTAATCCGGCTTCCCAATCGCCGTCGACAAAATGTCTCGCCGTGTACCTAGCGTGAATGAGCCTTGGCTACTCTGCCGCTCAAGTGAATCTCGTACCATAAGATTTTTCATAAATAATAACTAAACTCTTATATAGTATGAAACAAGCGAGGCTATTTAATACTTCTAATTCAACTACTTACGATCTTTGAGGCAACCGCAAAGAACATCTTCATTGATGTATTTGTCCCCCTTCATCCTCGCAGCCTTTCCATTTTTTGTGACGAGGAGGACGCTCGGGGGGCCTGGATAGCAAGATGGAAGGATCGGATTGGGAAGCTTCCTTCATTCGCCGCACTCTTCCTCCATCATCTTTCGTTCCAGCTTTTCGTAGCCACCTCTAGACAAGCAATGCGGATACTTATTTTTCGCTTGCCTCTCTCTATTGGCTTGGCTTGTTTTACGTGACACGAAAACAAACAAAACCGATCGTACGAATTCAAGTAGATTCAAATTAAAGATAAGATATGACAGAAATTTTACCGTAAATTCAGGATTCTCGCCGGACGCCACAAACTCCCTCCAGTCCTCCTGAGAAATGAAATCATAGGTCATACATGGATCCTGGTCCCTCTTGGCCCGCGAATATACTTTTTTGTCGCCTTGTTCTTAAAATCTTTCCAACGGAGACGAACTTCGCCCATCCAATGCTTCTTCATGGCCTTAGTGTTAGGGACATCAAATGTTTGCCGCAAGGTGAAAGAGAAGATATGACGAAATCAAGTAATAAGACTAAAGATACAAATGCGTATATATCGAAAGTGAGATACCAAAATCTCGTGTCCAAATCAAATCCTTCGTCTTATCAGAACGAACTTCCAAGCCGAGTAAACAATACGCACTTTGCTTCGAGCCGTAAAGCCTAAATAGCTAATGAAGTCAGTCTTCCTCTCTCGCCAACCGGATTCATATTTTCATCAAACTCCACATGCAGCCTCTTTTCGATGTCACGGCGAGCAATTAGCTCACCCATGTGTGTGCTACCTCTCCCTTTCTCACAACGGCATATCAACCCTATCTCCCGATGACTCGTCCGAGCTAGACATATTCCTGTTCATCAAAGACCAATCATTTATGTTAGATAGGTTTTTAAATAATAAACATATTAATAAAATGAACCAACATGTTAAACGACCACAAAAAGAACATAGTAGTTAAACACATCATTTTGAAACTGAAGATCTTACTTTACATGGTGTCCCATATTCCTTCACAATGATCCTTTCTTGCAGCATATTCTTCATCATCTATCAATTCTACTTCACGTGTTGTAGGTGGATTTGTTGTGAAAGGGAGTGTATCGTCAAGGTTCAAGGATTCTTCACCATACTCGTTTTTTACTTTGAAGTACAATGGACATTCCTTTATTTGCGTGGTTCGTAACATAAAACACTTGTTTCGCCCGACTTGCTAAAATGAATGGCTCATCTCTATGACCAAGTCTTTGAAGATCAACCGAGACAAATCCAAATTTAGGATCTATTACAACAAGCATTATTGCTAACCCACTTACATTTCAATAAAGCAACTTTGAACTTCTTTGTAGTTGATCTCCCATATTTCTTCGATCACTCCATAATAGGCCATTGATGCTACCACCGGGTTTTTGTCTTTCGAACTCGAAAAGTGCATGGATTCGGCCTTCAACCATCACCCCACTATTTTGCACAAAGACTTCTGTCATCTTGGTCTTTTGTGTAGAAAGAATATCCGTTGACATCGTAACCGCTCCAAGTGATGACACGAAAAGAAGGCCCCAAAGCTAACCACTGATTGTATCCGACACTCCGGCCTCGTGCAATACCTTCTCACCGAACCACTTTATGAACGTCTTCTTTTGCTCATTCGCTATCTCGCATGTCACTCTTCCTTGGATTCATATTCTTCAAACTCTTTCGTGTTCATCAATGTATGGTTGAACTTCTTCCGTATTATTCAAGATGTACAGTGTGCTTGCAACACCTCTTCACGAGGCTTATTCTTCGGTTTGATTCCTCGAGTTCCCTCGCTTATCCCCTCGTCATGCCGAGATTGTATCGTCGGCCCCGATAGATAATCTTTGCGTAACTCCATAGCCTCTTCAACTACATATCTCTCAACTATTGAGGCTTAGGCCGATAAGGGTTTTTAGAATACCCTTTTAAGATCTTCATGTATCGCTCGAAAGGGTACATCCACCTTAGGTAAACCGGACCGCACAGCCTTACCTCCCTTACCAAGTGCACTATCAAGTGCACCATGATATCAAAAAAGGCAGGGAGGGAAATGCATCTCTAGTTGGGACAAAATAATATAACCCTCATTCTCCAATTCATCCAACTTTTCAATGTCAATGACTTTGTTGCAGATAGCATTGAAGAAAATACTCAATCTTGTTATAGTGGATCGAACTTCATCTTTCATAATGCCTCTTATAGCTATTGGTAGTAGTTGTTGCATCAACACATGATAATCATGGGACTTCATTCCCACTAACTTCAAATCGTTCATTGAGACACACTTTCTCAAATTAGAAGAATATCCTTGTGGCACCTTAATGTCATATAGACATCCACACAAACTTTTCTTCTCCGCTTTTGATAGTGTATGAGTTGCCGGCTCCATGTATGCCCTCTTACCATCTTCCATTACTCGTGGATGTAACCTTTCTCTTATTCCCATGTCAACCAGATCTAGTCTCGCACTAATTCCATCCTTAGTCTTCCTGGTATGTGCAAAAGAGTACCGACAAGGCTATCACAAACGTTTTTCTCCACATGCATCACATCAAGATCGTGTCTCACATCAAGACTACGCCAATATGGAAGATCAAAGAAAATTGATCTCTTCTTCCATATATTCTTCTCACTCGCCTTCCTTTGCCGCTTACCCAATATGACATTGATATGTTTCACCCGACTATAAACGTCCTCTCGGTTAACGCCTTTGGAGCCGTATTCTCGCTCCTAAGCCGTTAAAACGCTTTCTTAACTTACGATATGGGTGGAACCGATGAAGAAACCTCCCGTGGCCGAGGTAGACCGTTTTTTCCGTGCTTTAGTTGATGGAAGTTTGTGTCTCGCTTCACATATTGGACATGCTTTATGCCCCTTCACACTGTACCTCGACAAATTTCCGTATGCGGGAAAGTCGTTTATCGTGGTAAAAATCATTGCACGCAACTTGAAGTGCTCCTTCTTATATGCATCAAACACATCTACGCCTTCCTCCCACAACTTCTTCAAATCCTCAACCAAAGGCGCCAAGTACACATCGATATTGTTCCCGGGTTGTTTTGGTCCGTAAATCATCATAGAAAGCATCACATACTTGCGTTTCATACATAGCCGTGGAGGTAAGTTGTATATTAAAAGGAGAACCGGCCATGCACTATGGGTGCTGTTAAGAGTTCGATACGGATTGAAGCCATCTGTACAAAGCCCCAGCCGAAGGTTTCTTGGCTCACCGCCAAATTGAGGGAACATTTCGTCTATTTTCTTCCATTGCGGAGAGTCACCGGTGCCGAAGATATTTTCCATCGGATATTCTCTCATCGAATGCCATCTCAACTTCTTCGCCGTTGCTTCACTAGTAAACAGACGCTTAAACCGTGGAATTATTGGAAGATACCACAATGCCTTCAAAGGTTGCCTTTTTGTTGTCCGCTCTCCGTAAACACTAACTTTCTTCACTTTGTATCGTGAAGTTTTACACTTCGGACAATTACCGAGGCCTTCGTACTCGTTTCGTACAATATGCGTCATTAGGGCAACTGTGTATCTTTTTATACTCCATACCCATCGTAGACAAGATTTTCTTGGCCTCATACATACGATTTGGAAGTACATTATCAATCGGCAACATATCACACAACAATTCAAGCAATGACGTGAAACCGCTATCGGTCCACCCACAAGTTGCCTTTAAGTTGACCAAATGTAAGGTCGCGATCAACCGTGTATACTTAGTACACCTAGTGGAACAAAGGTGTCTCTGCATCACTCCGCACGCTTTCATATTCACCCGATTGTGCAAAAGATTCTACCTCAACATCATTAATCATTTTCTCCATTCCATCATCATCATCTACCTCAACTTCATTTGCATGGGACGCACCGGTACTTACTTCCTCACCATGCCATATCCACGTTGTGTATCGAAGGTGTATTCCATCACAAAGTAGGTGGTCCCTTATATCAAAGAATAACCCTTCGACTCCCATTTAAACAATTAACACATGGACAATAATACATCCCATTTTTGTGGCCACATTCCTTCTAGCAAATTCAATAAACTCTTCCACCCCATTCTCATATTCTTCACTAGTTCTCAATGCATTCATCCAACTATGACCCATTTTATTACCACCTACGACATTTCCAACAACAATCAAGTTCATGTCAATTTCAAGAACGACATGTTTTCTTTTAAGTAAATTTCAGTAAAGATTTCCCTTAAAAGTAAGACATCCCAAAATTTCAATAACAACCAATTTCAGCTTAATTCAACAAAACTTACTAACTAAACCAATTTCACTAAACAATTTATCAATTATGTAAGATAAAGAAAGCATAGAGCCATAGAGTCAATGTTTACTTAAAGTAAACGTGTTTTTACAATGAAACTAAAGCTAGAAGTGTTTTGCATTGAATTAATTGCTAGCAGAGTATTACCTTTAAGGACATTGGGGCCTTAATCATAAAGCAGACTCCAAGAGATTACGATGAATATAGAAGTTCGATAGGGGAAGAGTAACGAACAAAAGCAATAAGAAACAGAAAACAAAGTAAATCCATCCCTTAGCTAACTTCAGAATATATATGAAGATAAACTATTCAACATGATCTTTAGCCCATATTTTCTAAACAAAATGCAACCCAGTTCCCTAAATTGGCAAAAGCAATCTTCCCCATTGACAATCTTAATTCATAATAAGCAAGAAAAATGTTAAGAATCTCAAAGAAAATAATCAATATGGAATCAAACGAGAACAAAATATAGAATCAAATGTTAGAAGCCCGAGATTGATGGGTAAGTGAAGGACACTAGAACAAGTGGGTTGGGACAAAATCACAAAGTCTCACACAACAAGAATAGAACGAAATCACACTTCTATCTTTTACTTGAATCACATGAAATTTTACCTAACTCCGTATATGGAATGTATGAAATACCTACGGCGAAGAATAAATAGAATAATTTTATACTCAAATTGGAATTTGCAACAAATGGATAGAATCTAAATTCTAAATGGAAAGGAATTGAAAAATTTTATACTCACGAATCTTAAGAGAAACGTACGAACAAGCTTACTTGGGTTTGGTCTCTTCGATCGGCGAAAAAGGCGGAGTGAGCGAGAGAGAACTGTGATCAGTGACGACGGCGGAGACGAAGGAGACGACGGCGGAGATGAAGGAGACGACGGCGGAGACGTACGGCAAGGAAAGCGACGAAGAGCGAAACGAGAGTGAGTATGAGAGGATTCGCGCGGTCGTGTCAGAGTATGAGTGTGTGAGGGAAAATGAAGAGGCGCGAGTATATTAACCTAAAAAAATTGAATATAGGCGACCTGAATCATATTTCAGGACGCCTATATTTTAATAATGGCGACCTAAAATATTGGCGACCTGATTCTGATTCAGGTCGCCATTATTAAAATATTGGCGACCTGAATCTGATTGAGGTCGCCATTCTTAAAATATTGGCGACCTGATTCTGATTCAGGTCGCCAATATTATTAAATTTCCTAATTTCTATTTTAAGAAAATCCTCGGCGGCAAACAAAAAATTCATGGCGCGAAGAAATTTACTTATTAAAGACGTCCTGAAAGTTATGTAGGTCGCCATAAATGAATTTTATTGAAAAAAATTAAATTCCATATCGCCAAACAAATATTTCTCATATTTTTTATGGCGCCAAACAATTTTAGACGTCCTGAAAAAATTTCAGGACACCAAAAATCAATTTAAGAAGTCCTGATTTCTTATTTAGGACGTTGAATGCTCAACTTCCTTAAATATAATTACAAGAATGCCACCGCCTTCATTTTGGACGTCCTATTTCTAAATAAGGACGTTTTTTAGGGTAGTAATATCCAATTTTTGTAGTAGTGATATTTTTCAATATTTTCATAATGTATCCTATTGATGCTCCTTTAACCATAATCAAAGAGGAGAGGGAAGGGGGGAATTAAGGGAGATGATTATGGTGTTTAAAAAAATACATATTATATTAACTAATTAAACTAATTTTCTTCATCTAATCAAAATAAGTAAATATGTATTTCTTCATCTAATCAAAATAAGTAAATATGTATTTATATTAAGGAATGAAGGAGTATATGGCTGCATGTAGCATGCAAGGAATTATGATAGTGAGGTTAAATCAAGCAAGGACAGGAAGCCATTATTGATGGAAACTTATTGTTCTTGGAAGCAGATTCTCTCATGATCTTTTTTTCTCATTATCCCTCATGAGTTAATCTAGACCATTGATTGGGAAGATAAGAGAAAAGTCAAAGTAGTATTGTGACTTTTCAGATTGATTGGACGAGCATGATTTAGATATTATAAGGAATAATGAGAAAATGATGATTGAAAAAACCCAGCCCATTCTTCCTTCGTTCTAGCTCATGGCAGTGCAAACCCCAGAATCTGAATCTGAATCTGTCTGTCTCTGTTGTCTGTCATATACACATATAGTGCTGTCCAGCCTATTCTTTAATCTAAGTAAATATGTGCCAACCTCTTTTATTCTCTTGCCAGTTGCCACCTTAGCATTATATTGACTCATCACTCTGCTTTAATTTCTCCTGATCCCACTTCTTTTCAAGTTTTTTACTTTTTATTTTATTTTACACATGTCTCTCTCTATTCAAAGTATTTTTCTGCAATTTGATTGAGTTTATTGTGAGTTGTGACCGACAACAAATTTAGTCCGTGTCAACATGATAAAAATAATGAATACACGTACGTGTTATGAGTTTTATATCGACAAGTTATGTTTTCTTATATGATAAATTAGTCTTTTGAGATAAGTTCTCTTTAAATTTGTGCTTGTAACATTGATACTTTTATCGAGAGAATTCATTATGGTTACGTATTATGAGTTCCACCTCAGAATGTCTTATAAGAGAAGTATGATTAATTATACGTCTAAGATGCTCTCGTCTTATATAGTATGTTTTGAGATAAGTTCTCTTTTATAAACTTATGGATGTGCAATTTCTAAAGACATGATCATAGATAAGAATTTTTCCTTTTCTTACATTGTCAAGAATATTGTTATCTAGCCAGGTGGTTCCCAAAATGATCCTTTTCAATAAGCGTCAAAGCATCTATGGACTCAGTAAATATCATAACTTTTCTATGACCTTTCTGTTTCAAGTCAGTTTTCTCAGTATAGGTTTAAGTCACTTCGTTTTTGTTTCTTTTATTTATTTTATTTTCTCTTGCATTGTCATCGGTTACATCTTCTTTTTAAAGATTATGGGGACTAATTTCACCACTGGAAACTGTTATTTATTATTCTTAATTTTTCTGGTGTGAATGAAGGGACCTAACTCGGATATTATATACTATAAAAGATTGGCCATGGTGTCATATTTGGATTTTATATGTACAGAAAAGAATAATATTTAGAGAGACATAGAGACCTAAACTGACGTCTTTTATTATTTATATTTATATTGGAATGGGTTTTCTAGAATTTGTTCCCTTCATACTTTGGAATAATAATGCCTTATCCAGGAAAGCATTTAATTTTCGTGACGTACACCTGTAATTTGATTAAGACAGGTAAATTCCTAACTCAGATAAATTGGTAACAGGAAATTAGAGTTAGAATTCATATTAATTTTTAGTTACTAATATTTATAAAGAAATTTCTATAAAATTTATAAATAAAGTCGTTGAGGATAACAAAATTGAAAAAATTCAATTTTGTTACAAACGAAAATATTTATGTAAACTGCGTGAGTTTATATCTCAATATCTTAACTCGATTTAGTAAAAGTCGGAAGTCAACTCGCGAGTTTGACAACAATGATCTCAATATCAAAAGTAGGTTAATACAGTTAGAAGTTTAAGATATATATGTACATGGATAGAAAATTTCCCTATATATACAATTTTTATTTTACCATAATATCTTAAAGAAATTGAGTAAAGTAGTTCATTTTTCAACAATAGAATATTTATCTCCTTTTTAATAAGGGTATATATAAGGGAACAATTGTAATAAATGTTTTAAATAAAAGTAAATTGTTGCTTGTAATTAGGGAAAAAAAATTACTCTAGATACGCAACTTTGATTTATTATTTAAAAAATAGTATACAATTTAAAAACTGCACCATGTCATATCAGTAAGATATTAAAATATTACTTACACGGATACAAAAAAGGACTTTTAGACCGTCATATTTAGATCGATTATAGAGAATCAGGTCTAAAAAGTATGAGGCGACAATTTCATAAATATAAAGAATTTCTTAGACCAGTTCCTTTAATATAAAGTCTAAAAGATATAATTTAGACCGGTTTTCAAAACAACTAGTCTAAAAAGTTAAAAAATTGTCGATTACTTTTAAGACCAGTTTTTACAAATAACCAGTTTAAAATATGAAACTTTTTAGACCTTATATTTATTATAACCGGTCTAAAAGATGCAGGATAAAAAAATATTTATTACTTTTAAGACCGATTTTTACTAATAACTGGTCTAAAAGATGAAACTTTTTATATCTTATATTTTTATAACCGATCTAAAAGATGAATCTTGTCTTTTAATTATCAGGTCGAAAAATGAATTTCACTCTCTGAACTTGCAACCCTACTTGCCATGCTTCAGCTCTCCCTGTCTCCGTTTATGAGCAACTGTGGCAATTTCTTCGACCACATTGATGACCTCCTTGATTTCCTATCGAAGATGTGGACGTCGCCACTTTGCCATCCACCGTCGTGTATCACGACTCCTTCCCCACCATCTAGCCCGACAAGTCTGACTTCTTGCCTGGCTCTGACTTTGTTTTCTTCGGCAACAACACCTTCGACCTCTCAGTTGAGCTCTCACTCGCAATTTAAGTTGAATCGTCTGTAAAAATAATGCCGAACAATCTGATAATTGAAAAGTTCATATTACCTCCATATTAAGACCGACTCAAAAACCTTGTATCTCCTTCTGGAACTTGAGGAAGAACTCTGACGGCATCAAATTGATATTATATAGCTCATCCCACGAAGTAGGTTCTTCCCTGCTCGAGCTCGATTCCATATCAAAAAATTAGAATTGCAAAATCAATTCAATATAAACCCATAATTTCACCACGAAGTAGGTTTCAAGTTTCAAGTTTTCATCCTTTTATTTTTTTGGGTTAAAGTAGAAACGGTTGACACTATAAAAACACACATTTTTACTGAGTGTATGTTTCTGCACAGCGTTTCTACCCATTTTTGCCCAGGACAGTTTGTACTTAAGTTTCTACACGTAAGGCTCTAGTAAAAACGTACATTTTTACACTAGTTTTTGAGAACACTAGTCTCAACGCACAACCAATTCCATACTTCAAGCCCGATTTCTATGCTTGAGAGTAGCAGCTCCTGCTTCTGGGAGAAGCTGTATGGTAGAGGTGAACTAGTGAAGGAAGAGAATCTAGGAAAAAAGAGGAAGAAAGAACAACGTTGCATTTAGAGGGTGGGTTATTTTGACGACAACCTACACTCGACAATGGTGGTAGCGTCTTCAACCATGCAACCACAATGGAAGGGGTAGACCTGTGATAATGACAACAACCTTATGCTTGCGCCATTTCTAGATTTGGTTCTAATGTTGTATTATGGTGGAAGATAGTTGTTTTTGGTTAGATGAACCTTGATGGTGGAGATGAGTGTCTCCAAGTGCTATGCCAAGACGCCAATGATCTCCTCCTCCTCCTTCCTTTCATTTATCCTCTCTGTTTTCATTCAAAGATCTCGTAGGTGATCTCTAGATTTGCAACTTTGTCCATCACCATATCTTCTTCTTCAATTTTGAGCAAGATTAAAAACTGTTGGAGATACTTTTAACACCAATTGTGTACGCAACCAGTTTTAGAAGTGAGACTTTTAAGACCAGTTATTTTACACAACCAGTCTTAAAAGTCAATGTTGTCAAAAATGAGTTTCTACGTAGATACAGAAGGGGGTGGTAAAAACGTAAATTGTAGAAACAACACGACACGTAAAGTTTCTACTTTCTATATAGCTCAAAATTATATATATGTGGGGGGGGGGGATCATAAATCAGTAAATCATTACTCAAAATGGAAAGGAAAAACGTGTAAACTTATTACAATTTTCAGCATATCATTCAATGTTAATTTCAGAAGTTACAAAATAACCGTGTCCCTCAACCCCATGAACGTTCCCAGTGAACAAAGAAATTCGGATATTGAATTACGCCAAAGAGAAGCAAGTTTACATTTCACGCAAAAGAAGAACAATCCTTACATTGTGTTTCTGTGATATTGGATGAGAAAGTAATAGCAAACTCATTAGACCCTAGAAACTTTTTATACATTCAGCCAGAAGCGGGAACAAGTAAGCGTTTGACAGAGTAATTATGCATCGTTTCAACTTCAGTAAGATTTTTAATTTCAAACTGAACATTGAATCACTCGCAATTTAAGTTCAATCGTCTGTAAAAATAAAGCTGAACAATCTGATAATTGAAAAGTTCATATTACCTCCATATTAAGACCGACTCAAAAACCTTGTATCTCCTTTCGGAACTTGAGGAAGAACTCTGACAGCATCAAATTGATATTATATAGCTCATCCCACGAAGTAGGTTCTTCCCCGCTCTAGCTCGATTCCATATCGAACAATTAGAACTGCAAAATCAATTCAATATAAACCCAATTTCACTACGAAGTAGGTTTCAAGTTTCAAGTTTTCATCCTTTTATTTTTTTGGGTTAAAGTAGAAAACACACGTTTTTACCGGGTTTACGTTTCTGCATGGCATTTCTACCCGTTTTTGCCCAGGACAGTTTTTACTTAAATTTCTACACATAAGGCCCTAGTAAAAATGTACGTTTTTACATTTTTACACTAGTTTTTGACAACACAGGTAAAAATCTTACCTTTTAGACCTTATATCTTAAAAAAAAGGGGTCTAAAAAGTAATTTTTAAGACTGGTTGAGAAACCGGTTTTAAAAGTAATATATTTTTTAGATTGACTGTATCGAGATTGGATCCAAAACTGGTTTGTCTAAAAAGTGATTTTCACCCAATCTAAAAAACGATTTTTGCACTATTGTTATTTTATATATAGCTTAATGATTAATAAAAAAACATTTAAAAAATCGAGACGTTACTAAGGGGAAGGGTATTAGGGAGGGAGTGGGGGCATTAGATCATGTAAATTAGAAATGTGGAATGCAATAACAACAATAATGTTCACTTAAAATTGGAGTCGATTAGGAGGATCGGGAATATGATTGGGAAAACACTTAAAATTGATCGAACGACTGCATTCTCTGAAAAGGGAGGTTTTGCTCGAATGTGTGTTGAAGTTGATCTTCAAAATCCGTTGCTACCTAGTTTTAGTCATTTCGGAGAAGAACGTCGCTTCAAATATGAAGGGCTTCACTTAGTATGCTTCACTTGTGGTAGGTACGGCCATTTGATGAGGCCCTTTTTGTCTTTAGCCTTGGGGTCCACAATCAAAAATAAATCAAGGATTGCGTATAAGCAAACCAAGGATCGTTCTCTCTTCTCGAGGAGCCTTTTATTGAG
Organism: Acacia pycnantha; assembly: GCA_025563575.1. NCBI lineage: Eukaryota > Viridiplantae > Streptophyta > Magnoliopsida > Fabales > Fabaceae > Acacia > Acacia pycnantha. Next base: position 24,895 of record JAMWYP010000462.1, read on the forward strand.
TCCTAGGTAATCTAAATGAGATGCAAATGCAATAAAACAAGGGGAGAATGGTTTTTGCTTTTCAAACTAATAAACTAAAATAAGAGTGCAATTTAATTAAATCCTAACTATTATTTTTGGTATTTTCTTTATAAAATGGAATGGAGTATGAAAATGAGTATGAATGCTCTTGGAAATGGAATAGTGACTATCATAGTTCAATTAAATATAGGAGTAAATTTTCACTAAGTCTAGATGAAAAACCCCAAGATACCACTTGAGTCCAATATTCCCAATTAATAGTAGCTCCTACTACCGTAGCTAACTACTATCTCTTGAGATATTGTTTAAAACCACTTAGTGTGTGATTAGGATTAAATTAATGCAACTTGGTTCCTCTTCATATGAATGCGATACCACGCCACTCAATTAATCCAATTCAATCATACTATCTAACAATACCACGTAGACAACACAATATCATTGAATCAATAAGGTAATACATATATTTAAATCCAACAAGCTACAAAATTCAATCCAATCACAAAGGTTCAAACCACAAACTTATCCAACCGGGTAAACTAAGTCTCAACATTACAAAACAATATTCCTAAAACTAGGAAATTAAAATGTAATCAAGAGAAAATAGATTGAACAAAATACTCCCCTAATTTTTGAGCTCTGAAACTCAAGCCACTTAATCCTGAAAGTGGAGCTTGAATCACCAAGAGTGGGGTGAATTGGGGATTCTCAAAAACTTTGCGATGGCTCTGTTTAAAGATTCGAAACTGAAGGTAAAAAAGAGTATAAGGAGAAGAAGCAAGACACAAGGATTTATACTGGTTCGGTCCAACGACTTGACCTACGTCCAGTCCCGGACTCTCCGGGATTTCTCACTATCAAGATTGATTACACACTCTGCACTCAAGAGTAATTCTCTCTCTAGAACTTACTCCCTTACAAGTTGTAATCAATAACCCAATCTCAAGTCCCCTGACTTGAGATACTTTACGAAATGATTTAACAATCGAAAAATCTCTCTAAGAGTAGATATGATAATCACGAAGAATAAATGTATCAACGAGATACTTTTACAAGAAAACTCAAAGAGTAAATGAAACTATAATGATTTTTCGTTCTTGCACAGGTTGGTTGTTGAGAAGACTTGAATGCATCTTTATTTATAGGTAGAGATCATTAAATGACCGTTGTAAATCCTCAAATAACCGTTGGAGTGATTAGAAGATGATTAATGAAGGTTTTGGTCTTCTTCTCTCTCTACTCTTTAGTTAATCCAGTTTTGCAGAAATTCAGAGTTGACTCTCTGACTATTAATCCGTTGGAAGAGCAGTTTGCTGGATGTAGAAGGCAAGCATTAACTTCTCCAAAACGTGTGGAGAATGTTTGTCCAAAAGCATATAAGTTTTATGCACTTTTCATTAAATGTGCTGACATGCTTTTTGCTTGATGCTAAGTCTCCATTTAATCCTGTCTAAATCATCTGAAACTCACTAACAAACTGATTAAACATAGTTAAGAATAGTAATGAGTGATGATATAGAGTATAGAGATCAAACACAAAGGTTTTGCAAATTCGTTCTGTTCGAAATTCAAATCTCGCGATGGAAACTCGAGTTGGTTCATCCAAACTCGAGTTTTCATGCTTCAGTGTTCGTTCAGTAGAATACCGAAACTCGAGTTTTCAATCCAAACTCGAGTTTTCTCCTTTCAGAGACAAACATCGCGATTTGACATTTTGGACAAGACTAGTGAATAGTGCAAAACTCGAGTCATTAAGTGATAACTCGAGTTTTGGACTTTTAATGAGAAATTATGTTTTAGTCCAAAATCTCAAAACTGGAGTTTCCAAATTATAACTCGAGTTTTCAAATGATCAAATTTAGCAGAGCTCTCTGCCTGGTCAAAACTCGAGTTTTCTCATTCGTTGAAAACTTTGAAAACTTCTCTGTAAGGTCGAAACTAGAGTTTCGAAACAAAAACTCGAGTTTTCTCTTTTATGAGAAAACATTGAAAAGCATGGTCGATTTGAACACGTGAGTTTTCACAAGGTCAAACATGAGCATTGATCTCAGATGATGGAAACTCGAGTTTTCTATGGTCAACTCGAGTTTTCATGAACTATGAAAAACTTAGAGAATTCTTAGTAAAGTCTAAACTCGAGTTTCCTATGGAAACTGGAGTTTTGGTTTCTTAGAAAATTTTGGTTGCTCTTTGTCTTTTCAAAACTCGAGTTTTCAAAATCAAACTCGAGTTTTCTTTGTCTGTGAAAAACTCGAATGCTCTCTGTATGGCCAAAACTCGAGTTTTCAAACCTAAACTCGAGTTTGCATTTCTTTATAAAAATTTGAGCACTTCTCTGTCAGGCCAAAACTCGAGTTTCCAAACTGAAACTCGAGTTTGCCTTTGACAGTAAGTTTTTCAACTTACAAAGACAAACTTGAATCGTGTTTACAATTGTCCGTTATCATCAAAACCAATTTAGAACTAACAAATCCATCCCAAGAAGCAAGGGAAATCAGCCACTCATAGCAACCAAAATACTCGCCGGAATTTGGGAATGAGTCACCGGAATCTGGAAGTTTTTTTGGAAAATTCAGTATCTCACCGGTAGTAACAGAAACTTGACGGAAATCACAGAGAAACCGACGAGGGAGGATGGTGTGGTGTGAAATCGAAGACGAAGGTCTCTCTCTGTCGAAGCTCTCTCTCCTCTGCTTCAGTTCTGCAAATTCTGGCCAAGATGGTGGAGGTCGGATGGTTGCTCGCCGGCGACGGAAGGAGGGAGTGATGCCGCCGGTGAGAGGGATGAAGAAGGGGAAGGAAGAATCGATGAAGGTGCTCAGAAGGAAGGAGAACGTGATGGTTCCCCAAATCGTCCAGGTCTCCGTCTTCGTTTTTTTTTTTGTTCGCGGCGCGGCGCTCGCTCAATCTATCAGGTTCAGTTCTGTTTTTTTTTTGCCTCCGCCAGACCTAATTGGGTCCTGGTCAAAACGCAAGTTTTGACCAGGGACCTAACTGCAAAGATTGAAAGTTCCGAAGAAGGGACTTAAGTGCGAATATTCAAAATATTTTTGGGGCAGAACTGAGATTTCCAAAAACAACTGGGCAATTTTCTGTAATTTGTCTCTGACCCTTTTCTTCATTGATTTCCAATTTTCAGAAATTGTTGAGGCATTTCTTGTAATTTTCCCCAGTTCTCAATACATTAATTTTGACCCTAATTGACATTTTTCGAATTCTTCAATTTTCTTCCGAAACACCTACAATGCAAGATTATACACAATATAACATCAAAAGTCCAAGAAATCATTTGCATGAATAATTAATAAATTATGACCATTTTACCCCTAATTTCACTTAATTCAATACAAATGTTCATACCTCAAATTAATGCTTCATCATACAATAATGTCCCAGAAAATGCATTAAGAGTCCCAATTTAACCATGAAAAATCATATAAAAATATGGTTCGATCAATGGACCAATGTGCTGTTACAACCCAAATCAAGGAACCTGGGAGCATTTCATCGGAGGCTCCATCTATGGCCACGACGGTGCCGGAGAAACCACCGATCAAGGAAGTAAATGCGATGGGGAATTCTAATGGTAATGGTTAGTGCATCAATTATGGGCCTCAAATGTTGGTGAAGCGAGAATTTGGGAATAATACTGGGAAGGTGGAGGTGAAGGCCTCAAATCTGGAGTCGGCGATGAATAAGGCGGAGAAGGTGCGTGGAGGAATTAATGTGCCCAAGGATGTGTGGGATCAGGCGAATCAGAGGGGAGATTTGAATGGAAAGCAAGCAGGTGAGGTGGAGGCCGATCTGCGTATATTCGGGGTTGAGGTTCAAAATAAAAATGAAAAGCAAGAATGGATTCAAGTGGGGGCCAAACGCAAGGCTGGAGCAAAAGTTAAGGCACGTGGGAAGGAGAATAAAATGGGTATTAAACCACAATCACGTGGAAAGGGGAAGGGAATTCCTATGAAAAGTGAGAGAAACGAATCAGGGTCAAAATTAATGATGGGGCAGAATGTGGGGGAGACCAGTTTGGAAAAAAAATTGTAGTAGGCCACCTGCATCAGAGTTGACTAATCAGTATAGTAATGTGGGGGAGACTATTGTGGAAAAAAAAGATTGTAGTATGCCTACTTTTAAGGCCAGCGAATGTGGTGGGGATCCGAATAATGATGGAGGGACTGGGGGTACACGTATGGAGGCGAATAATCAGTACATTTCCCAGGATGTTAGTATGCATAGTGATGACACTATTATGTCATCTGAGGATAGCCAAGGGGATGGGCTCCCCATGCAAAACAAAAGTTCTCAATGAATTACATCCTTTGGAATGTAAGAGCTGCTGGGGCTCGTTCTTTTTCGTCCCTTATCCGAGGTATAGCTCACTCTTTTGGGGTGGATTTTGTTGCTCTCTTCGAAACGAGGTGTAGCAGCTCTAAAGCATATCGTATAGCAACTCTGATGGGTTTTACCAATTTCAAAATAATTGACGCAGATGGGTTTAAAGGAGGGATATGGTGCCTATGGTCTGACAAGTTTAGCCATGTGGAGGTCCGGGAATCAACAAACCAATTCGTGCATATTCGTTTTACTGGCCATCTAGGACAAGCTTGGGAAATGATGTTCGTTTATGGAAGCCCAAATATTGTCCTTCGTCGAACACTGTGGCGTGATTTAATGAGTTTAAGACGATCAGTGCATGTTCCATGGTGTTTAGGTGGAGATTTTAATGCGACTCTGGCCTCTGATGAACGTTGCTCGTGGAGGTCTACCAGGGGTTCAGATAGAGAATTCTACAGCTTTGTGGATGATGCTGATTTGCACGACCTGGGGTTTGTAGGTCCTCCTTTCACTTGGAAACGAACTGGGTGGAAAGTAGGCTAGACCGAGCCTTGGGATCAACTACTTGGCAAGAAACTTTTCCTGATGCAGTGGTGAAACATCTCAATTGGTATAAAAGTGACCATCGGCCTCTACTCTTGCAGCTTGAAGGGTGTGTGATGAAGAATAGGGTGGACAGACCTTTTCGTTTCCTAGCAGCATGGGTGTTAGATGAGCGTTTACCCTCCTTTGTGTCCGGGAACTGGAGTACTGATTTATCTTGGGCAGAGAATATTGATCAATTTGCCATAGCCTGTAAACATTGGAACAGGCAGGTATTTGGTCATACTAATGCAAGAAAGGGGCAACTGCTAGGTAGACTAAATGGAATTACGAGGACTGAGACTCGGTTTGGGCTCACTATGGAGTTGGAGGAGCTTCAGAGGTCGCTTTGGCAGCAGCTGGAGGAAGTTCTCACACAAGAATCTCTGATATGGGCTCAAAAATCAAGAAGTGACTGGGTAGTGGACGGAGATAGGAACACTCGGTATTTTCACTCACGTGCAAATGGGAGGAGGAAGAGGAATCACATTGGAGCATTGAAAGGAAGTGATGATGTCTGGGTCTATGATTTTGACTTGATTAAGGAGATGACAGTTTCTTATTTCTCGATGGTGTTTGTGGAGGAACAAACTAGGCGGTCCCCTCTGTGTTGTACCTTCTCCTTTCCAGATATTGACTCTGCTGATTTAAGCAGTCTGGGTAGAAGCATTACTGACATGGAAATTAAGCATGCCTTATTTAGCATGGGAGCCTTGAAGGCGCCGGGGCCGGATGGTTTAAATGCTCTGTTTTATCAAAACCAATGGCCGGTGGTGGAGAGTTCTATCTGTGAGTTTATTAAATCCATTTGGTGCTCCCCTACCAAAGTTCAAACCGTGAATGATTCTCTGATTGTGCTCATTCCTAAAAAAGATCATCCGGAAGTGGTAAAGGATTTCTGCCCTATCAGTCTTTGTAATGTGATGATATTTAAGATTATCACTAAAGCAATCGCTAACAGAATTAAGGTGGTGTTACCAAAGGTTATTAGTCCTCATCAATGCAGCTTTGTTCCTGGCAGGCACAGTTCGGATAATATTATTGTTGCTCAAGAAGTTATTCATTCAATGTGAAATATGAGAGGGAAACGGGGGTATATGGCCATTAAAATAGACTTGAAGAAAGCTTATGATCGTGTTAACTGGGCATTTCTCCGGGATTGTCTCCAGGACCTGAAGATACCTAGTTCTTTTATTGATATCATTCTTTCTTTGTGTCTTTACTCCAAGTATGCAGACGCTGTTGTGGAATGGCGGCGAGCAAGTTCCTTCTCCCCTTCTAGAGGAATTAGACAGGGGACCCTCTTTCTCCCTACCTGTTTGTTATTTGCATGGAGCGTCTGGCCCACCTGATTTAGGAGCGTATTGGAAGAGGGGATTGGAGGCCTATCAATTTAACCAAGGGTGACCCTCCAATTTCCCACTTATTTTTTGCAGATGATATCGTCCTTTTTGTTGAAGCATATGGAAAACAGGCTACCGAGGTTAGAAATTGTCTTGATAATTTCTGTATGGCATCAGGTTCGAAGGTGAATGCGGCCAAAACTCGTGTGTTTTTCTCCAAAAATGTGAACCACATAAGAAGGACGGAGCTTTGTGACACTCTTGGATTCCAAGTTACTCCTGATCTTGGGAAGTACCTGGGGGTCCCTTTTCATCATAAGCGAGTAACCAAGGGGAGCTATCAAGGAATTGTTGATAAGGTGCGTAACCGGCTTCTGGTTGGAAGGTGAATGCGATGTCTCTAGCAGGTAGAGCTACGTTAATTTCTTCTGTTACTTCTGCCATCCTAGGCTATACCATGCAAATCGTTTCCTTGCCTAAGGTAACGTGTGATAATATTGAGAAGCAGAATAGAAGGTTCCTGTGGGGTTCTACTGCTGAGAAAAGGAAAACGCATTTGGTGGCTTGGGACACTGTGTGTGAGCCAAAGAAGATGGGGGGTCTTGGGATGAAGCATCTCCACCGCCAAAATCAAGCCTACATGATGAAGTTAGGGTGGGGCCTGATCAAACGAAGGGATGATCTATGGGTGAAGGTAGTAAGTAAGTATAAATGTAGCGATAATATATTACCAATCATTGATCCAACAAAACGGGGATCTAATGCTTGGTCGGGGATCAAGAAGTCCTGGGAGGCAGTGTTGGCAGGTACTGATGTTGATACAGACTCGGGGGCTGTTAGATGGAGACATGATCGGTGCAAAACGTTTCTGTGGCTTGCTTTGCATGATAAACTTCTCATAATGTGGAGCACGCTGGGAGGGATAGGAGGAGATGGTAGCTGTTCTGGGTGTGGTGCAGAATCTGAAAGCCTAGTTCATGTGTTGCGTGATTGTTCTGATGCAAAGAAACTTTGGTTGGCGGTAGTGGATCCGTTGACGGTGCGTCAATTCTTCCAGTTGGAGGTTAAACCTTGGATCAAGCAAAATATCCACCGGGTCCATGATCGAGGGAAAGGGGGTTGGTGTGAGTTTTTTTTCACAACCTGCTGGCTGATTTGGCAACGGCGGAACACCAGGATTTTTGAAAATGTCTCTACTAGTAATGAATCACTTATTATTAGAGCCAAGTCCATTATTTCCACTAGTTCGAAGGCGAAAGTGCGTCAATCTAAATAGTCATCGTGTCCGGTCAAGAGGTGGAGGAAAATTCAACTTGTTCCAAAAGGTATTTGACTTGTCTAAAGATATTAATTAGCTACGAGAGTCATATCTAATATGACAAAGAGTATCATGTGGAATTTCTATTCTGTTTTGAGACCATGATGCATATAATTAACCAAGTTGATACTTTGGTCCCTAAAACCACACACACATATGATTTTCAACCTCTCAACAATATTGTCCCAAACAACACAATTGTCATCAAACCTTAGTTTTCTAATGCCAGTTTTGCTTTTCAAATCCCAGAAGTGCCTGGGGAGGAATATCTCCATTAACCTCTCTCTCTCCACTTAATGTCATTCTTGCGTTAGATCAAATTTTAATGACTCTGATTTATTCTGTAAAAAATATTACTACTTGCGGTCTTTAATATAAAACCTAATTGACTTTTTGTGTGTGGGGATATTAAGGAAGCCAAATAAGTTAGTTAATCATAGCATATATGTTATTATATATATTACTTGATAAATCAGACAAATTAGTTTGACATAAAAAAATAAATATAAATACTTTAGAATAATTAATTTAGCTTCCTTAATTTATCCAAAAAAGTCAATTAGGTATTATATTAAGGATAGGAGGTAGTATTAAATCTCAATCATTGAAAATCCAATGGTAAAGACATTAAATAGAAAGGAAAGTTAGTAAAGACATTCACTTCTCGAAGAGAACCCACCATTGAAGTGAAATTCGCGGTTGTATTTGGTGATATTCCAACAACTACAAGCCATTTGAGAGAATCATATTCTAAAAGTTAGTTGTTGGAGAATAAGGGTGAGCATAGTGTCCAGATGCCTTGTATGCCCGCCCAAGCCCGGCAAAAAGTTGCCCAGCCCGACCATAAAAAACTGGCTCGAAAAAATTTGGGCAGTTTTGGGCTGGGCCAATAACTAGGCAGGGCCGAGCATTCGGCGGGGGGTCTTGCCTTGCCCATTTGGCCCTGCAAAAAAAAATTAAATATATTTAAATAAATATTATTCTAAATATTATTTTATTTAAAATATATTATATTATTATGTCTAAATATATTATATTATACTTCAGGTATCTCCAAAGTTTTGAAATTCTGTGAAGTGTGAACTAGAATCTTCATGAAGTTGGGTAGGGCGTCACTACTTGGGCAGGGGAAGCCCGCCCTGCTCAGCCTGCCCTTGCCTAACCTGAAAATGGTTAGGGCTTTTATTGGACAAGGCTGGGCATCGGGCTACAAAATGTAGCCCGTTCATTCTTCGGGCTGGGCATCAGGTTGGGGTCTCGCCCTACCCAGCCCTGCCCATGCTCACCCCTATTGGAGATGAAGAGCCTAAAGGCCTTTGCTTCAACATAATCTTCTGGATATGAGACTCATGACATAATGGCTATGGGACACAAAAGAGGAATCCTATACATGTGGTCCGAATATGGAGAGAGGAATTAGCATTATTATAATTAGGTCAAGCTAGAGAGATGAGCGACTATATTTTCATAGGCCAGTTGGTAACTAAGCAAACTTGTTTTTTAAAAAAATTATGAGACAGACATGATAAGAAAACATTATGAGACGTAATAAGAATCTCACACAAGTTGCTTACATTATCAAACCAAATGACCCATTGTCTCCGACAGCGAATTCAAAAATCTTCACTCTCAACTTCCAGCAAAATGTGAACTCTTTGCGTAATGAATCTAAGATTATCTTAGCTATAATATACATTATTATTTGATTCAGATTTGATTGGAGAAAAAACTAGAGAGAAAACATATCACATTCATATATTTCATTAGTCTAAATATGATGAGATGACAATTCCTTGGGTCAGTTTGGTGATAGAATTAAATCCACATGCATCATTGTTATTATTATGAGTACTATATTTATATTTTATAAGTCTAAATAATTTTGGTTAATTAAGAAGACAATTGATATGACTGAAAATGGGTCCATTTTGGCATATTCATGCCCGCACTTTGGTGCAATACTGCAGTGCCATCTTTATCCTCTAGCATGCACATCTCTTTCAATTCCTTCATAATTATTTCAATAATAATAATGAAATCTTAAATAATGGTAAAGCTTCATAATTAATCGCTTATAAAGTATATGAAAGCTCGACTTTTTATTGTATACGCGGACTTGGCTTTTAATCTTATAATCATATAGCCTCTGCCTTGCACCACTAGTTGTGATAGAGCGAGCTGCCGTCAGGGTTTACTTTTCCATTAAATGTAAGATCTCAATTAACTCTATTTTTTAAATTTATAATTGGGTTAATACCATCTTTGGTCCCTCAAGTTTACCTTCATTTTGGTTTTGGTCCCTCAAGTTTCAAATGATAGGTTTTGATCTCTGTAGGGGCAAAGTGATCAAAGTCTTTATTATTGAGGAACTGACTGTTAAATTAACCCTTTATAAATTTTTTAACTATCCTTATTGATTATACATATTAAAGAAATTTTTATTAATAATGGGCACTTTCATTACAAATGACTAAAGAAGGTATTTTTTTAAAAAAAATATAAACACATTTTTTTACAAATAACTAATTTAATTAATTCAAGAAAGTCCATTTTAACTAATTCTTATATGCCAAGAAATGACAGTTATATCATTAAATGTGTATTAAATTGATAAATTTTTTTTCAAATTTGCCCTTATTTAAAAATTATCTTTCTCTCTCTCTACATTTACACTTCATTCTAACATCTCTCTTCTCTTTTTCTATTTTCAACAAGAATAAAATAAGGGTAAAATTGGAAAACACTCATGAAGTCACCACCACCACGAATATGAAAAGAAAGTGGAGCTTTGGATATTTGTCTAAAGAGCATGAAGCCACCACCACGAATTTGGTGCACCAATTGAGTCCAGACAAGCTAAGATCAATGATGATGATGATGACCTAACCCATTATAAGTGTTCAATTTTTGAATACATCATCGATTTATCCCATATATTTAATAATCATTTATGTGTTGAATGATATCATATACGTTCTTTCTTATATACAAGAAACAATTGATTTTATCAAACCTGCAGATTCAAACAGACCAAAGTGGGGGGATATACGTCCATTAATTAGTATAGACATGTTTTGCATTTTTGAAGTTTGGACAAAACACCAAGCGACCAACGCGTACTGAAAACTTGATGCAGAGGAAGGTATTATATGGGATATGTATATACATATATACATGTATATATATAATATATATACATGTGTGTGTATTTATACATACATATGTATGTATGTATGTATGTGTGTGTGTGTGTGTGTGTGTGTGTGTGTGTGTGTGTGTGTGTGTGTGTGTGTGTGTGTGTGTGTGTGTGTGTGTGTGTGTGTGTGTGTGTGTGTGTGTGTGTGTGTGTGTGTGTCTTTAGGTATACATATATAACTGAACTATATTATTAAGTTGCAACTTTTAAAAATTTGATAGTCCTATAGTTATAAATGTAGAACACCACCGTAGTCCTTATTATAAGTCTACTTATAGAAGAGTTTTTTTGGTCCTAAATTTAAGTTCTATTATAAGGTTATTTATGATTGTTTTTCAATTTTACCCTTATTCAATTCTCATTAGTTCTAGAGAAAGAGAACAGATAGTGAGGTGAGAATGATTTGTAAACGTAGAGAAAGAAAACTTTAATGAATGTAAATTCTTGACAATTTTATCAATTTAATGTATATTTAATAACTTAACTATCTTTTTTTTTTGTACGTGAGAATTAGTTAAATAGATTTATAGTAAGGACGAAAGAGATAAATATTAAAGAAATTAGTTAAACTAGTGATTTATAAGAAATGATTATTGATTTCCTTATTAAATACCCCTTTAATTAATCATTTGCAATGAAAACTAACCTTTGATATAGAAATCTCCTTAATAAGTGTAATTAATAACGATAATTTGGGGAACAAATTAAAAATTTGAGAGACAAAGCAGATTTGGGTTTTAGACTTGGGATCAAAGCAAATTCCTCTACTAAATCATATATTTAGCACCTGATGATTATTCAATAACCGTAAGTATTATTATTGGCTCTCGTAGAGCCTTGAGCTAGTGTTAGTTTTTCCATGATTTTATTGTACTGTCTTCCTTATACTTTCCTTGCAAACACACAAGAAACGACAGTTATATATCTTTGTAGCCGCATTGAGGCTTTTGATATAAAAATAAGGGATCTAGGTTTGGGAATTTTGCAGAAGGGGATATATTGCTATGTGAGGTTGAAGAAGAAGATGATGCGAATGGAATCTGATAAGAATCTTGTCATATATCCTCTCTTAATACACATGCTTTAAAATCCAAAGTACTAACCGTATCGCAAGTTGCTGCAAAATGACAATTATCGTCTAGTGTCTGGGCCACAGATTCTTGTCTCTGTGTGTGTCCACTTTCTCCATCTGAATTTTTTTCCCATTAGCTCTAGTGCGACAAATAACTTTCTGTTACGTTTTGATAAGTTGTCTCCGCTCCTTTCTTTTTGATCTTCATCCTAGCTTTATTATTAATTGTTCACCTAATATGAAAGGAATTGTAAGCCATTCATATATGCTTATGCTGTCCCATTTTAATTCAACTATAACTTAAAACAATTTGTTGTCCTAATCAATGCCAGACCCATCATTGCCAAACTTACGAGTTGATTTTCCGATTTTATCGTTTTCACGTTTTTAGCTTACCCAATCGAGTCGAGTAATTGATAAATTCATGACCGTAGATTCGTTAAACTCACGAGTTTATACACCTAAGCATGCTTACATTTCTAGCTTACAAAACCGTGTTTTTTTTAATAGCAATTGGCATCCAAACAAAATTTCTACGTCTTATCCATCGCAAGCAAACGCTCTAGGTCCATATCAGCAGAGAAAACCATATGCAGTCCTGGCATGGCTGATAAGCTAGCTTTTGCTAGGTGATCCGCAACATTGTTTGCCCAGCGTCGAATGTGGGTTACTTCAACCAACCAATCCCTTGCAAGCAAACCCTGAATTTCCTCAATGAGTGCTCGATCCGCATGTAGCTCATTTACCTGTTGCTTTATCAATTCCACCGCATCAGTAGCGTTAGACTCGAGAATGACCTTCCGATAGCCCATGTCCCATGCCAATTTCAAGTCATGCAAGCATCCCCATAGCTCAGCAGAGAAAGACTATCACCCTCCATCCCTTTAAACATAAATCCTTGCAGGAACGTACTACGCTCGTCTTGAAATACTCCGCCACTAGCTACTCCAGGACTAAGGTGCGAGAATGCCCCATCTGTGTTAATATTCACCCAACCAGCTGGTGGTGGCTTCCACTTTGTGTCATGGTCTCTTGTACAGCGCTCCCCCCGTTCCTCATACCAAGTCGTGAGTGTGCGTCATGCAAGCTGCTCCTGATGGTGTTCACGTTGGCCTGCAATGTGAAGTTGGAGATCGTTTTCCCCTCAAATATAAAAGTTACGCCGCTCCATAGCCACCAGCAGATAATAATGAAGGAGTGGCTCCATTCCTCCATTTGTGATGTTTGGTCTTTGTAATTTATGTTCCAACGACGCCAATGCTCGAAATCCAAAGTTCTGAACTTATGCCAATATCGCTGAGGTACAGTGCGCTGCCATAAGTTAAATGTCTTCGAACAATCCCTGAGCAAGTGGATGAGATTCTCTGATTCGACCCCACATACAAGACACTGGGCATCGCTACTCAACCTCTCTTATACCTAGATTCATTGGTGAGCAAACGTTTTGAAATACAAGCCATGCAAATACCTTGCACCATTCTGGTACCTTCAATCTCCAAATTTTCCCCCACACAGGATCAGAAAGAGGTGCCACATTGTTTAAAGAGTCATAAGCTGATTTGACTGTGAATTCTCCACTCTTGGTCCACTTCCAACGTAAATTCCCAATTGTCAGAATATCAATATCATCCTGCACTTTCCCCCACGTTCTTTTAATTCCACTCCACAAATTCGAGCCCTGCTTTTTCATGTTAATCCTTGGGAGCTTATTAGTGCCACAATTATATTTACTCCGGATAACTTTAACCCATAAGTCATTGGTTCTAGTTGATAGCCTCCATCCAAGTTTCATGAGATACGCATGGTTTTGGAGATGAGCATGGCGGAGTCCCAATCAACCTTTCAATTTAGGCTTACAAATAGCATCCTATGCAACTAAAGGCACTTTTTGTTGTTCTTCCGTATTACCCCATAAAAATTTTCGGTTACATCGATCCAAGGCTTCACAAGTGGTCATTGGAAGAAGGGAAGTTTGCATGTCATAACCTGGGATTGCCGTGGTGATCGACGATACAAGGGTAGCTCGCCCAACTAAGGACAGGGATTTGGCTTTCCATGTTGATAGTCTCGTTTTCACCTTATCCACCACATATTGATACGATTCTTTGGTCATCCTTTTATAGTGTAATGGGACACCTGATAGAGAAACCCAACGTCTCGCATATCTCGCTCCTTCGAATGTGAACAAACCCGTGTCAACTCACCCTTAAACTCGCAAGTTAACTTAGCTTTTTTTATGTGATTATGCTCAGCAACTTTTATATAAATTTTATAGAAATTTCTTTATTAAATATGGTAAAATTTAAATGTTGATGGATTTAATTTCAATTATTTGGATTTAAAATATATTTAAATCAAATTGTTGTCATTTTTTATATTTTAATTAGTTTTTATACACTATTAATAATTATTGAATAGTGAAAGTAAACTCTAAATAGTTCACGATACGAGTTTACGTTATTATCACGAGTTTAGTTAAAATCACGAGTTTAACAATCTTGCTTGGACCCAAAGAATTAAAATATAAAGATTGAAAAAATAATAATGGCTCTAGTTGTATTTATGTACTATATATCATGGAATAAAAGTATCAATTATCTAAGGCTCTTTGTTGTTTAATCACACAAAGAATATTATTATATACACGAACTAGATATATCTATACTCTACATGAAACTTGAGGCTTGTATTTTTTTTTTTTTTTTGGTCATTACTCACACACCCACCGTATCTTTAACTAACTAAGGATTCAAACTCATAACCATATGTTTAAGAAAGGTCTAAGGGAGGATCTTAGTATGTTAGTTGGGTTATAAGGACCCTATAGGTAAGTAGTGTTATTGTTTATGGTTAATAAATATTGTAGTTATCTATTACTTTCTATATAAATGTTCAAGGATCGATCTAAAAAAGGCGAGTGTACGTTCTATATGTGTATATTAATTTTTCCCATGGATTGATGCCATTAAAAACTTGATAGGATAGACAAAGCATTAGTATAAAAAAAAAGAAAATATATAAAAATATAGAAAAGTCTCATTATTCATAGATTAAAAAATAATATGATTTATTTTGGGCCTCTTGTTAAGAATAAACTTTCACCGATAGCCATAATTGGCATCAGAATATGATAAAATGAGCTATTGTGGCTGGCGTTGTTAGAATAAACTTCACCAATTATAACCCTAATTAGCACCGGAACATGATAAAATGAGTCAAAGTAGGGGACCAAAAAAAGATGCATTCCAACTTTCAAGATTCTCATTTCCACATAAGCAACTGATCAAACTGCTTTCTTTTCATACCCCACTTTCACAATTAATCACTTTCCTAATTATTACACTAATAAATTATTTTTCTATATAGCTACTAATTGTGCGGCTTTATTAGCTGCTTCTCTGTTTTTACTTTGGAAGAAAAATGTCATTATTAGTTATAGCCAGCCCATACTTAAATTAATAAGAAAAATAGAAGCCAACAATATGGAAAGATAATATGCTTTATAATAAATTAAATAAGAAATTCATGAAACCAAGTCCTAGCCAGCCAATCAATGTTTTTCTCCAACTTTTTTTATATGACTTGATATCAATAAAATATAACCTAAACAAGTGAAAGTGGAGATGCATAATATAGATAGGAGTTTGAGTGGAAATTTTAGATAGGAAGAATGAAGAAATTTAGTGATATTATTACCCCTTTATGACTTAATTAGTATCATAGTGAACTATGGCCAACCCTGCAAATTTAGCACTATTAAGCTTACTAAAAAAGAGGTCAAACCACACTATTGGTAGTGCTATATTAATTAAATATAATTATTCCATAGTTGAAAACATATGTGTGTTCTATTAATTTGTATGCGAGCATATATATATATATATATATATATATCGTCAGCAATTAAGGAGTGGAAAGTTGGATGATCCTTGTCATATATCACCAACGTTGTTATTTGAATTTGGCTCATCATAATCATTCTCCCCTAAGTCCTCCACATGTCATCAACAGCAAACCACATTAAACTAAATAAACTTTGGTTTAGGAAAACACATATTGAAGACTTAAACTATCTTTCATATTTGTATGTGTGTGTACGCGGCTGCATGAGTAGAGTTTCTCAAACAAAGGTCAAGTTAATTTAGTTAATCTTCATATCAATATATGTAGTAGCGAAAACTCATTTTTATCATGCGCCAAATATATATAGTATATTAAATGGTTCCGGATTATCATCTTGAGTCGTATATATTCGTTCTATGTCTGTTATATTCAGCATTACTCATTTCATATGTAACATTTACCTTCGTACACCGTACACTTAACTATTATAAAAAGAGGAAAATTAATCTTTTTGGTTCATATAGTTTTGACTTAAATTAATCTTTTGGTCCTAATAGTTTTAACTTGATTGTAACTCAATCTCTACGGATTGACTTGGTGTGACTTAGTCCTTATAGTTTTATTTCGATTATAACTCGGTCCCCTGAACTTTGATTCAATTCATTGCAACTTGATCCTGAAAGTTTTAAGCACTATATAATTTAGTCCATATATACATTTATTAAATATATAATTTTATTTTTCTAAAACATATAGACTAAATTATAAAATGATTAAAACTATAGAGACCGAGGTGCAGTGAGTAAAAATTCAGAGACTAAGTTATAACTAAGTCAAAACTATAGGGATTGAGTGGTACTGAGTCAAAATATAGGGACTAAGTTACAACCGATTTAAAACTATATTAAGTTGATGGATTTAGTCAACTAAGCATGTAATTAGGGCTTGGTGGTGATAAGCAAGAGGTCACGCATTATATGAGAAGTGAAACGAGTTTGTTATGCACATCGATATTTGATTTTAAACATTCATTATCATGCCTCACAATTCAAATTTAAATCCCTTAACTTCGTATACAAAGTCAATTAGCTAGTTTGGATTCTGTAAAGTGACTTCAGATGTAATACCCCAAAAATACGTATCATAATTTGGTAAAATTATACCTATAGAAAGTAGGTGAATATGAGATATCAAATATTAAGTTATAATTATTTTATTTTTCTAAAGGAAAATCTCTGAGAAATTAGAGAATCTAAGGGCCAAAGTGCCAAATGACGGAAATGCCCCTAGGGGACATAAATAACTTAGGAAAAATTGTGAAAATCCTAAAAGGCAAGGAAATAGTTATAACATTGAGAGAGTATATTATCTCTAATTGCGGTAATTTAATAAATTACAAACTTGGAGAAATTGAATAAGAATGCTCAAAAAGCATTAAAATGACTAAAATACCCTTGTAAATTTTAGTACAGTACAAAAGATATGAAAACACAAATGTCAGTGCAAGTGTAATGAGGTAATAGGGTATTCTAATTAAGGAAAATTATCAACAAATGATAATTAAGTAATTAGGTAATTACTGGCTAATTACTTAAGTATAAGCAAAGGAAATTCAGAATAATTATGTAAAACCCTAAAATTAGTGGTTGTTGGTTTAAAATTAGTAAAACTATATTTACTAATAAATTGGAGATTTTGAAGGAAAATAGATGAGTTTAGGTATTTTTAAGCCTAAATGCAAGAATGGACCAATGGGGAAAATTATGTAAAAATTATGTAAAAATAATTATTTAATTAATTAAATAATTAATAAAAAAACGAAATAAAAAAAAAGGGGGCAGAAAAAAAAATGAAATGAAAAATAATTTTTTGCAAGTTGCAATTATTTTAATATTATAATTAATTAAAGTGAAATATTATGAATAGTAATTTAGAAATTAGGAAACGGATCCTATCTGGAGATCTAGGAATAGGAATTCCAAAGTCAAGGAAAATTATTGATCAGTGAGTTATTATCTTCCGTTATACTCTTAGGAAGAAAATTCAAAGTCATTTGTGCATTTCTAATAAAACAAAATAGGGAAAAATGCATATAGGTATATTTTGGATGTAAGGAAAATAAATTCTAACTCAAAATCTAGGAATGAGTTTGAATTTATTTTGACATATTGGAATCAGTGAATTTTTTGAAGAAGTTGATGATTTTGAAATGCGTTCGAAGCCGGGACGCGATCAGACACGTTTTTCGAGGAAACTTCAACTGGACTGTTGGAGCCCTTTATGGGATCAAAATTTAGGTTAACTTGGACATTTCTAGTAAGTGAGAACTTGTCTTCAAATTTGTAAATCCAGAATTTTGAGATTTTTCCGAAATCACGCGAATCGGGTACAGATCGGAGAAATCGGTGCAAAGCTTCTGGAAGGTGACACGTGGCCACCTCCCATTGGCCAAACCCTTTATTTTGGAGCCTGAATTTCGGCCAAGTGTGAAAGGAAGAAGGAAAAAAGGGTTTTTGAAAATTTGCTTTGGATGGTCCGAGATCGATTCTCACAAAGTTGATCAGACGGCGAAACCCTACCTCCTTTTCTATAAATACCCCACCCCTCCCTTTGGTTTTCACACCAATTCCTCTTGAGATTTTCGAATCTAGAGGGAGAAAGAAGAGAGAGAAGCTCTGGGGGAAATTCTGCAAAAGTCTTCAACGGGTAAGTCCTTCGGTCTTTAGCTTTCTAGTTCGGTAGTTAGTAGAATTGTTAGATGGTTTTAGCAAGTAGGGAGTGAGATTCCTACTATTGATTTTTAGGCCTCATTGCATTGAAAAATATGCTGACGAGGTAAAAACATAGTAGGGATTGAGTCCCCGAAAGTTGAAATCTTCGTAGTTCTTTCAATAGTTAGAGTAGTAATGCTAGAGTAGCCTTTATGTTTCAAAGTATGATTAGATATTGATAAGTATATATTTTATGATTAAATAGGTGTATATTTTATGAGAATTAGTTGGATTTATTGATATTATATACCTATTTAATTATCGTTTATAAACTTTTTCATCACTAAATCAAACTTAGGATCAAGGAATAAATTGACATAAAATCTACTCATATCCTACTTTTATTGTGCAGGAAATATTAGCTGATTGAGAAATGAGCAGAAAAAGGAAATAAATTTGAATCAATTGTGTGATATGAGAGAGTGGATTACAAAATATTTGGAGGTGATTGGAGATCTGTAATACCCCGAAATTTGAATTAGGGAATTTAAGGGCCAAAGTGCCAAAATGACCAAAATACCCCTGGGAGGAGTAAATAACTTAGGAAAATGGTGAAAAATCCTAAAGGGCAATGAAATAATTATTTAAATTGAGAGAGCGTATATCTCTAATTTTGGTAATTTAATAAATTACAAACTTGGAGAAATTGAGGAAGAATGCTCAAAAAGTATGGTAATGACCATAATGCCCTCACAAATTCTAAAATAAAGCGAGAACATATGGAAACAGAAATGTCGATTGCAAGAATTATGAGGTAATGAGGTATTCTAATTAAGAAAATTATCAACTGTTGATAAGAAAGTAATTAGGTAATTATTGGCTAATTACTTAAGCTTAAGCAAAGGAAATTATGAAATAATTATGTAAAGCTCAAAAATTTGTGGAAAAAGGTTTAAAATTAGTAAAAATATATTTACTAATTAATTGGAAATTTTGGAGAAAAATAGTTAAGTTTAGGTATTTTTAAGCCTAAATACAAGAATGGACCAATTAGGTAATTTTGTGGAATTTTGGAAAAATTAAATAAATAAATCATTAAATAATTAATTAAATATAAAAATAAATATTTATTAAGATTTAATAAGGGGCAGCCGAATTGCACAAGAAAATGGGATAAGAATAAGCTTAAAAATATCATGATATTTTGCACAAGTTGCATTAGTTTATTATATAATTAATTAAAGTGAAAAATGATGAATAGTAATTTAAAAATTAGGAAACGGATCCTATCTAGAGATCTAGGAATGGGATTTCCAAAGTCAGGGAAAAATAATGATCGGTGGAATTTTGTCTTCCGTTATACTCTTAGGGAGAAAATTAAAGTCGTCAGTGCATTTCCTAATAAAACAAAATAGGGAAAAATGCATATAGGTATATTTTTGGATATAAGGAAAATAAATTCTAACTCAACATCTAGGCATGAGTTTGAATTTATTTTGACATATTTGGAATCAGTGAATTTTTAGAAGAAGTTGATAATTTGAAATGCGTTACGAAACGAGACGCGTTCGGACACGTTTTCGAGAAACTTTGGTGAACACGGAATGCCCTGTATGGAACCAAAATTTAGGTTAACTTGGACATTTCTAGTAAGTGAGAACTTGTCTTCAAAGTTGTAAATCCATAATTTTGAGATTTCTCAGAAATTACGCGAATCGGGTGCCGATCGGGAAATTGAATTTGGATGAGGACACGTGTCATCATCAATTGGCTCATCTTTGGCTTGGAGAGGGCAGCACGTTTTGGTGTGTTGTATGGCCAAGAATCACTCTTCAAAATATTAAAGGGAAAATTACAACTTTTGACCCAAAATTTGAGAAGGGAAAATTACACTTTAGGACCCAAAATTTGCCTATAAAAAGGCAAGAGCTCTCTTCATTTTCTCACCCCATTCTCAAGTGAAAACCGAAATCCTTGAGTGAGAAAGAAAGAGAGAAGCTCGGGGGAAGTTACTATAGAAGTCTTCAACGGGTAAGTCTTTCGGTCTTTAGTTTTTAGTCTTTAGTTCAATAGTTAGTAAGGCTAGAGTAGTCTTTATTTTTATGATTTGGGTATCATATGGGAGGGCTATTTTAGTCTTTATTTTCAAGAATCATAAATGCGTCGAAGTTCTGGCGAAATTTTGGGAAGAAAATAGCCTATGTAGCGGAAGCGCTGGCGAAATTCCGCCAAGTAGGGGTATAGGGGCAAAATGGTAATTTTTACCTAAAATGCCAGTTATAATGCCAAATCACTAATGGAAGTGATATTACTCTTATAGGACGTCAGAAATCCTAATTTCTTGCCGTTCACGTTTGCCCGACGAGCCGTTGTTGGAGATTTCACGATTTTAGTAAAACGTGCTAGAAATATCGTAATCCGTCAACGAAGGTACGTTCGCGTACTGTAACACTAACTCTGATGTTTATGGTATGCATATATGTGGTATGTGTGTAGGAGTGTTTATCTTTGTTTGAGTACATATAGTGGTTAGAGGATATGTACGTATCTTTGGGTGCAATGCAGTACGTATCTTGGGTGCAACTGTCATCTAGTATCTTTGAGTGCAATCGGTTCAGTATCTTGGGTGCAATTTGTCTGCGCATCTTTGGGGGCAATACATATGCATGGGTTGTGATAGAGTGATGGTATGTGCTTGATGATGTTGTGGATGTACATCGTTTGTAAGTGTATACATAAACATGAGGTTAACTGTTACACGAGATCGGTCTGGCTGGATCTCACCACTAACTATAGCGTCGAGTTCGGGAGGACCGAGGACCGAGGAGAGAGGCAAGCAGCCTGCATAGAAAGCTTGTTGAAGACTTCATTTCGTGGATCGGGCGGGAGTCTTCCTTTTGATGTTGTCCTTTATTTACGAAAACGCTCGGTTATTGAACCGCCTTTGTAATCAGCCAGATACACTACTGTTGGCTTTTTGAATCTATATATCAGTTACTCTTCCGCTCAAATGCTCTACTCTGATGGTTTGAAAAGATGTTTTAAAAAAAAATTATACTGCTTTAGAAAGTCGGGTTGTTACAAGATCTCAAAAGGATATTGCATATCTTTTATTTAAGACAGGATCAGATCACGACCCAAGTCAGCCTAAGGGAATTTCTATATAAAGAACAAGGGAGATACACACTAGACGACAGGGAGACAAGACGCAGAAGCAACCAAAGTACACACGAGAGAAAATAACATCCTTATGCTCTCTAAACTTCGGTATTTACCAAAGGTTTAGAGAGAAAGGACAAAGGAAGAAAAGGAGGAGCAGTTTGAAGGAAGAAAGAGGACGCAATAACAATTCGATTTTCATCTCTCTTCTTCTATTTTGTTAACCTAGCCATGCTTGGCTAGTCTTTTTAGTAGTTAGGCGAGGATGAACCTATGCGAATTTGAGTATTTGTTTGAATTCTTGATTGAACGTTATTTTCCATGATTGAATGAATTATCTTTGCTTAAAGCTTTCTTAAAGAATGATCACCTTTTAGATTGTTCATAGGTTGGTGTATGACAATAGAGATGTTGGTGCATTTAACTGGGCAGATTAATTCGTCATAGAGTTGCATGACCTAGACATAGGCTTACGAGTTTATGCGATCTTCAGCGTCAAGACATTGGGACTTAGTCTAATTTTAGAGAATTGATCGTCAATCATGGGAAATAATAGTCAATTAGGGATTTAATTCAAATACTCGAAGGAACATAGGGGGATTTCTATGCCCTAGCTGCGTTTTTCTCTATCAATTCTCTTTTCTAAACAATCGCTTTTGAGACTCTTGATTCTTAATTCTTCTTCTAAAATTTAATTCCTTAAAATTCTAGTTGGTTACAACTCACCCCATATTATTCTATTCATCCAACTAAAGCAAAAATAACTAATTAGTGATTGGAATACTATTCCTCGTGGGACGATCTTTTTCTCACTACTTTATTACTTGATACGGCCCGTATACTTGCGGAGTTTATAGGCTTTAAAGTTTTGCCCTATCAAGTTTTTGGCGCCGTTGCCGGGGAATAGTTTTATTTCAACACTAAGTAGTTGTTGAAACTCTAGATTGGATTTTTTTTTTTTTTTAAAATGGATTTCAATTGGCAACCAACTGGTCTTATTGATGAGAAGGAGATGAATTCTTTGTCTTCTATACAAGAAGGATTGATTGCTGTTTTAAATTCTTTGAATAGACATAGGCAACATCAAAGGAGCATAAATGATAGTTGTATTCCATATGTTGATTCTTCTCAATATGTTTGCATGTCTTGTGTTTATTGTGGAGGGAATCATTTATATGAATATTGTCCATATAATACAACTAGTCATTTTGTGAGAGATGATTTCACTAGGAACCAAGCTTGTTTTGGTAACTCATTTTGTCGTAGTGAAGGTCTTGAGCAACAAAATTTTATGGATCCATATGTCTATTGTTCTTATGAAAATACCCCTCCTTGTTACTCCTATCCGTATGTTGAAGAACACACCATTGAGTACAGGGAAAAATCTAATTTGGAAAGATTAGTTGAGGAGTGTGGGGAAGCATTAGAGAAATTAAAGAAATCTAGTAGAGAGGAAAGGGAGATTGCCACTAGCATTAAGTCAAGTGTCCAAAATACTGGGGTACATGTGAGTCAAATTCTTTCAACCCTTGAGACTATGGTGCAAGATAATTCCTTAAACCTGATGACCACTTCTTATCTTTGATAATGATTATTGTGAGGAAGTTGAGGGCATAGAATTACATGAGGCTATGGACAATGTAGAAAATGATTGTGGGATTGAAATTGATTTAGATGAGAATAGTGGATGTCTAGAAGAGGTTCGTTTGTGGAGCCTAAGGATTGTGATGTTGGTGATCAAATTGATTTAGATGAGAATAGTAGATGTCTAGAAGAGGTTACATTTGTGGAGCCTAAGAATTGTGATGTTGGTGATCAAATTGATGTAGATGTCTCAATTGTTGTTGTTCATGACCCTCCTCTTGAAGTGTTGACTCTTACTGATAAGAGTCAAGTTGATTTTATTGGATGCTCTAAATTCTTGGATGTGCCTATGTTTATTTTCAAAGATATGGATGTTGTGCTTAATTTGAATTCAGTGAATACTTGTATTCCACGATTGTCTACGATTAAGGAAGTACAAGTAATTAACTTGAATGATCAATTTTTGTGTGAGATACCTTGTTGTTTGAAAAGAAATGAAGACAAGGTAATTATGGTGTTTGATACTTATGATTAGTGGTTTCTTTTGAGAAGTGTGGCTGAAGACTATAAATTTAGCGCTTATTGGGAGGCAACCCAAGGATTTTGTTTGTATATTTTATTATTATCATTATTATTTTCTTTTCTCTTCTTTCTTTCTTTCGGTTTTTTGGAGTTTGAAGATGATCACTCCTCTTGTTCTTGCAAGGTCTTGCTTGAGCACTCTCTTTTCCCTCACAGTTTGAAATATCATGGATGGTACCGGAGAAAGCACTCCACATTAGAGTTAGAGGCCTAAACTAGGGAGTACTAGTTTCTTTCCCTCTTTATATTTTTGCAACATTGAGGACAATGTTTGATTTAAGTGTGGGGGAGGGATATAATTTCTTTGGTTATGCTTGTCCTTATGCAATTGAAAAGATTTTTTATTTGAGATTTTTGCATTGTTGATGATTGACCTTAATTTTGAGCTTTCCTCATCTTAGAGAATATTATCAAGTCAAAAATTAAAATAGAAAAAAAAAATGTCTCAACCAAGTCTCTAAGCCTTGAGTTTTTTTTTTGCAATCTTGAGATGGACTATGAGAATAGGAATTAGTTTGTAATGTGAGCAACAAATTATTAGTTCATGGATATTTTGTTACATGATTTCTTTAGAAAATTAGATGATGACATTTGCCAGCTAAGTAAAACTTTTGTGTAGGGAAATGACTCAAGAAAAAAAAAATCTAAAAAAAAAAACAAAAAACAAAACTCCAATGACTTCTCTAGACCTCACTTAGTAACCGGGGGCACTTCATCACCAATGTTGGCACTCGCGTCAAACGGTAAAGTCAAAGAGGGTTATGAGTTGGGCTAAAAGCCTCTTGAGGTGCTTGTTGGGGTAACTGAGTAACCGGTGCTGCATCACCCATGTGCAGGGTCGCGTAAAAAGGGGACCTACAACGGCTCAAGAAAAAAAAAATTAAAAGAAAAAAGAAAAGAAAAAAATGAGTTATTTCCTACCTGAGAATTCTTAATGAATTAAATAAAAACTTGAGGACAAGCAAATGTTTAAGTGTGGGAGAGTTTGATAAGTATACAATTTATCATTAAATAGGTGTATATTTTATGAGAATTAGTTGGATTTATTGATATTATATACCTATTTAATTATCGTTTATAAACTTTTTCATCACTAAATCAAACTTAGGATCAAGGAATAAATTGACATAAAATCTACTCATATCCTACTTTTATTGTGCGGAAATATTAGGCGATTGAGAAATGAGAAGAAAAAGGAAATAAATTTGAATCAATTGTGTGATATGAGAGAGTGGATTACAAAATATTTGGAGGTGATTGGAGATCTCAAAAGGATATTGCATATCTTTTATTTAAGACAGGATCAGATCACGACCCAAGTCAGCCTAAGGGAATTTCTATATAAAGAACAAGGGAGATACACACTAGACGACAGGGAGACAAGACGCAGAAGCAACCAAAGTACACACGAGAGAAAATAACATCCTTATGCTCTCTAAACTTCGGTATTTACCAAAGGTTTAGAGAGAAAGGACAAAGGAAGAAAAGGAGGAGACGGCTGAAGGAAGAAAGAGGACGCAATAACAATTCTGATTTTCATCTCTCTTCTTCTATTTTGTTAACCTAGCCATGCTTGGCTAGTCTTTTTTAGTAGTTAGGGCGAGGATGAACCCTATGCGAATTTGAGTATTTGTTTGAATTCTTGATTGAACGTTATTTTCCATGATTGAATGAATTATCTTTGCTTAAAGCTTTCTTAAAGAATGATCACCTTTTAGATTGTTCATAGGTTGGTGTATGACAATAGAGATGTTGGTGCATTTAATCTGGAACCGTTAATTCGTCATAGAGTTGCATGACCTAGACATAGGCTTACGAGTTTATGCGATCTTATAATTGGTTTAAATAATTGATCTTTCCAAACAATACTAAGACATTAGGTTGTTTTCAAAGATAACGGACTAAGGTAGCGTCAAGACATTGGGACTTAGTCTAATTTTAGAGAATTGATCGTCAATCATGGGAAATAATAGTCAATTAGGGATTTAATTCAAATACTCGAAGGAACATAGGGGGATTTCTATGCCCTAGCTGCGTTTTTCTCTATCAATTCTCTTTTCTAAACAATCGCTTTTGAGACTCTTGATTCTTAATTCTTCTTCTAAAATTTAATTCCTTAAAATTCTAGTTGGTTACAACTCACCCCATATTATTCTATTCATCCAACTAAAGCAAAAATAACTAATTAGTGATTGGAATACTATTCCTCGTGGGACGATCTTTTTCTCACTACTTTATTACTTGATACGGCCCGTATACTTGCGGAGTTTATAGGCTTTAAAGTTTTGCCCTATCAGATATCATATGATAGGGCTATTTTAGTCTAGAATTTCGAAAATCATAATTGCGTCGAAGTTCTGGCGAAATTTCGGGAAGAAAATTTGTAAGAGTAACGAAGTCTTTGCCCGAGAAATTCCGCCAATTAGGGGCATAGGGCAAAATGATAATTTTTACCTAAAATGCCGATTATTGTGTCAAATCACTAATGGAAGTGATATGACTCTTATAGGACGTCAAATCCTAATTTCTTTGCCGTTCTTACGCCCAACGTGCATTTGTCGGACAAAGCCATTGTTTTTCCGTCAAAAGTACGTTTTCCGACGGAAGTACCGTCTACCATCAACGAAGGTACGTGCGTGTACTGGTAACCTTAACATTGATGTTTATCGTATGCGTATATGTGTTAGGTGTAGGATATGTGATAGAAGATGACTTTATGTCTACTATATGTTTAGGTAGTGTTGGGGTACGTACGTTCGCGTACTGTAACACTAACTCTGATGTTTACTATATGCGTATTTGTGGTTGAGGGTCTGATGATATGTTGTGAGTATTGTTATGAGCTTTTGAATACATGCACTACGTGTGACACATCTACATGCACTACGTGTGACCCATCTACATGCACTACGTGTGATACATCTTTATGCACTCCGTGTGACACATCTGTTATACTGTATATATGAATATGAGGTTAACCGTTACCTGAGATCCAATGTGTTAAATTGGATCTCAGCTATAGCGTCAGGGTCAGAAGGACCGAGGACCGAGGAGAGAGGAAAGCAGCAGATTCATGGTTCCTATGAAGACTTTCCGATGTTGTCTTTTACTTTTTGAAAACTCTCGGATGTTGAACCGTTTCTGTAAATAGCCAGTGGGCATTTTATATTAATATATCAGTTACACTCTTACTCCGATGCTCTACTCTGATGAAAAAAAAAATTTATACTACTTTTGGAAAATGGGATGTTACATCAGACAAAGCAAGTCTCTTTCCTAACTTTATTTTAAGTCACCTGAGGGATCGATCCAAGTTCGGAATCAGAACAATTTATTACTGACTCTTATATATAAGGAACATGATGTTAATTTAATTTGGTCATGGATTCAACTAATGTTAATCGCATCATGTATGACAAGACTTATTAATAGTCAATGTTATTTTTAATATTTATTTCAATGTTTAAGGGAATAGAATATGAGTGTATGGCCATTACTTTGAATTGTGACTACATGGAAGTCTATGCACTAAATTAGATCTGGCATCTTCTCAATTTCTTGATGCATTAATACAAATTTTGACTCATATGATGTTTTATACTTGTCGGTTAAACATAAAAGCATGTTATATATATTTAACGATTACTATAGACTGTGAAACGTGTGTGTGACAAAATATTTTACGATTAAACTGAAAACCATCAAGTGTCTTTTTTATTTTTTAAAAAATGTAGTTACTTGACTGTCGTTTCTAAACTATAGTCAAATAAATGGGGTTAGAAGCAAGCACTTTCCTTTAGCACTGAAGTCTCCACTCATTATAGTGGATTTCTAATCAAGCATATTATAATATTGATATTTTTTTTTCTACTTTGAGCTTTGCTAGCCGAAATGATACCCAAAAAATTCAACTCTTGATTAGTCTTTGAAAACACATCATGTATAATAATGATAGTAATTTACATTCAAACTACTAATAAATGCTTATATGTATGTATGTGTGTATGTGTGTGTATGTATGTAACGTCATTCATCAAAATCCTCTTTTTCTTTTTTTAACCATTTAGGGCACCCAGGTGTTTTTTTCTAGATGCTATTATTAGGTATCTGAGTAAACGACTAATCTGAATTGATGCTTTGCAATCAAGATGCTTCTACCCATAGGTTTTTATGAACAAGGTGGAATTCGAATTCAATTTGTCCACTTTATAATCTAACTAGTCCACTACTAGACTAGGTACCTTGGTTCATTAATCAAGATCCTTAAATACACGTATAATACTTCAGCTCCATCTTCTTTATTACATACTATCTTTTTGCATACTGAATTAAAACTTACTTGATCTATCAATCTAAATTTTCCAAACTTTTTTCTGGGAGACCAACAAGAACCCTAACAATATCTCTACGCTGAAAATATTTTCCAAACCGACAGAATATGTAAATATAACTAATAAATGAAATATTATCCATTATCTCTATTTACATATTCTGTCACAAACTAGTATCTATCTACATATTCTCTCTCACTTTGAAATCAGTATCGACATATAATATATCTTTGATGATGTCGATGATGATTCAGATGACTGGATGCTAGCTAGCTCGATAAAGATTAATGAAACTTTTGCCGACAAATTACACACCAAAAAAGGAGGCAACTACAATGGAGAATAAGTTGCCACGTTTGGTGTACGTACATGATCACAATGAACAAGGAGATAAAAAAACAAATTAAAGGGATTGTTATATCAGCAGCTAGTTTGGTATATAGCTATATGAGAAAGTGACATTATTAAGGGGACAGTTTCACTGGAACACAATACCAAAAGACACGTACTGAACTTGACACAATAACTAGTGGGTGCTTCACTTTTGTGCAACAGAGAGACAATAAGTCATCACAAAGTTGTTGAAGCATTTTAGGGTTTTTCTCTATCGTTTACTTATGAGGATATGTGAGTGGAATACTTAAAAAAAGGACTAGCTAGTGGACAAGTTCATATAAGACTGATACACATTGTCTTCTTCCTTTCATGTGTCCCAAGATTAGTGGGAGCTTAAGGACACACGTAGCAAAAACTTATCCAGGTCTTTTGTGCTCTTATCACCACTTTCAGTCACACCTCCTTTTGTCTGAGCCAATGTAAAAGCAAAACCACCTCCTTTTGTTTGTGCTCTTATCCAGGACGTACGTTCATGCCATATACTAAACTTGATTATTATCATGTTTGTAAGCATCTCAATAAGGTATCCAACTATATCATATACGATAAAGATTTGGAGTGGCGTTTATTGAAGAGAAAATGATAGAAAATCATTTAAGAATTGTAGATAAAATAATATGAAATCTTGTGAAAAGGGGTAAAAGAAGATGGAAATTTTCAATGAAGTTATTGAGTGCAACTTATTGGTTAACAATTTTTAAAAGACTTGGTGGTTGATAAAGTAAAATTGTACCGTGCAATCCATGTACATAGTTGACACCACTAGGTGGTATAAGATTTGTTGTTATATACTGTTGTTGTGGTATTCGATAAGTACTGACTACTGATACTAATGTTTGGTCTTAAAGTATTGATCCACGGGCAAATCCAATTCTACGTGGTGACCTATAGCTCTTGTCGTGTTTGAGGGAAAAGGAGCATTTGAAAAGATGCGTGTCAAGTATGTATTTTAAAGAGCCAATGGGTTGGCAATGGCCCTTCTCAAACAATTTTTTTTTTTTGGAGCCTAGGAGTTAGTTGAGGAGCACATAGAACTGTTTATGGTTCAAGTTTGTGCAATTTATATATGCTCTAGATATTAGTGGACCTCTATTAATCTTCCCAACTAGCTATTAGTGCTCTATCTAATCAAGACTCTTGATAAATATTTAACCACATTTCTTAATCTGTAGTATTTAGATGAAAGTGTTTTACAAATAGGATTGAAGAGAGTAGTTTTTTACTGATAAGATGTAACTTGGAAACGCAAGGGAATTAATTGATATTATTAATTATGGGGTTGTTTTTATAATGATGGGTAATTAAAACTATTATTTGTATCACAACAAAAATTTTGTAGAATAATTTTTACGATTTACGAGGTAAGTATGTGAGAAGATTTTTGTCTCGACTTATTGAAACGAGATTCTAAAACCGTGATTTGGAGGTTACCCAAATACTCTAAGAATGTGCAGAAAAAATAATTGTTGTTGCTTAAGCACAAGATCTCAAGCTTAGGTCAATGTTATAAATGTATATAACACATCTTTGATTAGGACAATTATTTGAAATTAGGTCTGACAATGCTCGAGTTTAATCAAATAATACTAGATATCGGATTGAAAAGCCAAAGTGGGTTGCCATTTGTTGGAAGTTGGACCCTATTCGGTCCATGATGGATGAAACCCTAACCCTAATTAGATGTAGGTTAATTATCATATTTCTTATTATTATTAGGATTATTAGATTATTCTATTATGTTGTTTTTATTTAAATTTTGAATACTCCTTGATTATAGGAGATATTATGTTAGGTTTAGTTAGACTAAACCCTTCTCTATATCACCTTATAAGTATTCTACACAATTAACGTAATATAAAGTTGCTGCATAATTTATCAATTTATTTCAGCGTCTATATATCAAGAAGATCTTTTGGCTACTAGGAGTAGAATTGTTTGCGGTTTGAGTTTGTGCAAGTTATTCTCTAGCTAGTGGACCTCTGTATGTTAGTCTCCCCAACATGCTATTAGCTTGTGCTCTATCTAATTAATTAAGTAAACTTAAATGTGTAATTGGGATACATAATATAATAAAATCAAGATGTTATGTATAATCCGTCTGGTCCTAATAAATATAAGACCCAATTGATTTTTTTTTTCGAGAAATTAAAGAAGCTAAATAAGTTGTTTTAAAATATTTATACTCATCAATTTTCTCCAAATTAATTTGTCTAATTTATAAACTGATATATAATATAGTAATACACAACATATGATATGATTAAATAACTTATTTAGCTTTATTAATCTCTCCAAAAAAGTTAATTGTGTCTCATATTTATGTCCGGAGGTAGTATTAACTAGGGGGTTGTTTTTGTAATTTAAATTATTACTACCTCCATTCTTTAATATAAGAGCTTGTTGATGATTGGATTTGGTTCCAAATATAAGGTCTCAATCCTTTTTGTCTCCGAATTTATAATTGTTTTCTTTCAAAGTATCCCTATTGATTACACACATTAAATAGTTTATATCTTAGAGTAGTTATGATGAAAGGTAGTATTTTAATAAAACTAACATCTATATTTTTTTTTTACAAATAACTAACATAATTAACTTTATTAATCCATCCAAATTAGTTATGTAGCCCTTATATTAAGAAGCAAATGTAGTATTATTCATGGTTTGTGAAACCGGACCGGACCGGACCGGCCGGATCAGACCGGGAACCGGCCAACCGTCCGTGAAACCGGTCCGGTTTAGGGTTAAACCGATCTGAACCGGTAAACCGTGTCTGACCCGAATGGGTCACCGGGTAAAACAATTTTTTTGTTAGGTTTTTTTTTTTTTTTTAAATTTTGCCTCAGACTACCGTTTATTTCTTCAGGTGAAACCGTAAAAGAGTTTTG
The DNA here is from genome assembly GCA_025563575.1 of Acacia pycnantha. NCBI lineage: Eukaryota > Viridiplantae > Streptophyta > Magnoliopsida > Fabales > Fabaceae > Acacia > Acacia pycnantha. The sequence continues at coordinate 56,259 of JAMWYP010000462.1, forward strand.
TTCATCTCGAGTCTAGCAATCCTCCCACACATTCTGGTGTTAAAAATGATCCTGCTTGATAATATTTTGTCATCATATACTTGTTTTTGATATTTTGCTACCATGAATATATTGTCTCAAATGTAGGTTGTAAAGAAAATTGTTAGGAATATCTGAATATGTCACAAGTATTGAAGTATATGGTTATTTTGCTACTGATCTAAAATATTGAAATGATATATAGTATATCAAATTTAGGTTGGTATGATGAGAAATTAATTATTTTCCAATTTTTTATACCTCACCGGTCTAGCCCGGGTTGACTCCGGGCTGACTCCAGTTTGACCCACTAACCCTTAATCCAGTACCCCGACCGGTTCAGTGACCGTCCGGGTTTCAAAACCTTGGTATTATTATATATCTAGAAATGTGGTTGTGGAACAAAAAAAGGACAAGGCAGGATAGCAGAAGGACAAGGGAAGAGCACACCTCGTGGAGACAGGAAGCAAGAATTAAGGAAGCTGCTAGATAAAGCAATTGTGTGGTGAAACGAGAGCGATCAGAGATATATGTATAGACACACACACAGAGTTATAATATGAAATAAGAGAATGCTGAGATGACTTTTTGTCGATGCAATGGACTTTCCTAATTAAAACATCCCAAAGAAATTCATGTACACACCAATGAAAAAGGGATACTGTTTTTTTAACAGAAGAAATGCAAAATAAACGAGATAAAATCGTGTCAAGAGTTTGCAAGATGATGTGAATATGTGATGATGATGATTGATGTATATATCTATGCCAAAAAAAAAAACAATAACAGTTATTTAATGTTAATGCAAATTAAGAATTAATCCTTAAATATAAAAAATATGGAAAAGAAATTGGAATACTCCTATTCTTTTTTTCACAACAACTGCCACTTTGTAGTTTTAATTCTGTTGGCAAATACAGTAATTGTTATTAATTTTTTTATAATTTTATTCTTTGTCAACCCCTAATTTATGGGGAATTTAAGAATGATATGCATGAGATAGTTAATTAAACAATTAATAGAAGGATGTTTGAGTCGAATTGAATTTAAAAAAAAAAAAAACAAGTTATTTAATAGTTCTTTTTTTTTTGCCTTTCATTTTAAATATATAAATGGGACTATGGGAGGAGCATATATGACGATTAAACTATTAAATAATGTGTGTGTGTGTAGGGTCACCAAAATTGATAGAATCATGAATTTGCGTGAATATATGTGAAAGCCAATGCACATAAATGTTTGAGCCTACCACCACTGAAATAATAAAGCTATAATAAATGAAATCGATATCTTTGAAGTTTGACCAATATTTATACCCCTATGTAAACAATACTCTCTCTGGTCCTTATTATAAGGCACCAACTAACAATTCTCATAAATCAATAAAAACAGTTAAAGTTAATAAAGTTGCCATACAATTTAAGTAACTTCCAATATTATCCCTACTAATTGCACTAAACTCTAATATTATATAATTCTTACTCTCATCCACTACCCTTATTAATTAGGGGCATATATGGAAAGAAATAATTAATGCTCCTTGAGAACAACTAAATGCTTTATAAAAAGGACCAAATAAACTTGTTAGTTGATGCCTTATAATAAGGATTAGAGGGAGTATAAAATTATATATGTAAGAAACCATGCATACTATTACTAGCAATACAAGGACCTAAATCCATATAAAAAAATAATATAAAGGCCTAAATTTAGTTATTTTTTGTGTTAATCTTAGCTTAATTTACATTATATAATTCTTTAATATCCACAAAAAAAAAATGTAATATAAATATTATATAAATAGAAAATACAAAAGTCTAATATGTCATGCATGCGATGATCAGTATAAGAGTTATTCGAAATTCGACAAATTTAAATTATGTATTAAAATGAAATATAAGCTATATATATCAATACTTATTAAAATTATACTTTTTATAACCTGAAATTTAACTTTAATATATGTTAGTTGTTTATAACATATAGGAGTGTACGTTTACACGTGCAAGGTTGTCAAACTCACGAGTCTAAGCAAACTCGTGACAGTGACATAAACTCGTATCGTGAACTCGAATCGGTAAACTCGTAAGAGTTTACTTTTATCATTCAATATGTATTAATAGTGTATAATTAAATAATTTAAACATAAAAATGACAATAATTTGATTTAAATATATTTTAAATCTAAATAATTGAAATTAAATATATCAACATTCATAATTTATTAAAGAAATTTCTATAAAATTCATATATAAAGCCGTTGAGGATGACAAAATTGAAAACAATTAACACAATTTTGTAAGCTGCAAACGTAGAAACGGTAAATTCGGTATGTAAACTCGTGAGCTTATCTGAGTTTATAGCTAACACGATTTTACTAGAGACTTAACTCGATTTAGTAAGGTAGGAACGTAAAAACGGTAAACTCGGAGAGTCAACTCGCGAGTTTGACAACAATGTGTGTAGTCCTTGGTGCTTTGATTTATGTCAATATTGTTTGCCTCTTTTGGCAGAAAGAAAAGGAAAAAGAGAAAGATAAAGGAGAAAGAAGAAAAAAGAAAAGGAAATAGTTGAAATAACAAAGAAAGAAAAAGGTAAAAGATGGAGTACCATATATAATTATGCCCACAAATAAATAATTAGTAAGTTATGAAAGTAGAAATGAAGGTATATCTTAATCCTTTTCATTTGTATGGCCAAAAAAATATTTTTGTTGTGTGTGTGTGTGAGTTTTTTTTTTTCTTTTATTCACTTCTATACATATTTTTATGTCAAATTTATATAATGTGAAGCTTCTTTTTATAATTAAGTTAAGAAAAATCAACTCATTTTCAAACATCAATAATTAATAAAATGGTCCAATTTCTTATATTTCTCTAAAATTAAAATAAGATAATTACCTTGGTAAAAAAAGGAAAATTACGAACTAATGATAGTTACAGGGAATAAACTGAAAGATCCAGAGGTGCAATTGTAGTCCATATTGAAAGGAATGGCCATTATGTTTACATACATAGAGAGAATATATTAAAGAAGGAAGGAAGCTTCAACGAAGTTACCAATAATTAATAAGACCCAAAAATAACATAGTCTAAGATATTACTTCCTCCTTTTTTTTCTTTTTCTTTTTTTTAGCAAACAGATAACCAAATCACACTTATTAATGTGTAAGGTTAAATAAAGATCAATAAATATTTTGAGTTAATAATACTAACTTAATGACAAAGCTAAGGTAAAACAATTTCAATAAATGCAGCTTAAAGAACACACACACATACATAATTACATATATGTCTATCTCTCTCTCTATATATATATATATATAGAGAGAGAGAGACGCACATATATAGGCTCAAAAAAATGCCCTCAGTTGTTTATTATAAAAAAAGTCCAAGGTAAGTGATAATGAATGTAAAAAAATGGGAGTGATAATGAAGAAATTAAGATAATTTATTACTCCCTAGATCTAGTACTTATTATATATAACTATATAATATATCTCTATTTTTTTTTATAGAGATAGGATATTCTCACTACCTACTTATTTCACTACCTTTTCACTACCATTTTCTCAGCTTAGATCTATTATTTGATCCAACGGTCCTAATTTAACCTACTTAATACCTTCTTCCTTCCCCACTTTTCTCCCAATTCATTCTCTCGCTCTACTCCCCAAGGCATCGCCGCCAAGCCGCTGCCACCATCGATCTAGAGTACTGAGGGCTGATTAGTGGCCATATATTAAGGACCAAAGAAAGTAATTAATAACTCTCTATGTGACTTATATTGTAGATTAAAGATTTCTTATAGAAAGAAAGTAGACCATATATCTTGTACAAGAGAAAGTATAATAAGGATAACTTATTCCTTCTAGAATGTGTATTATAATAGTGACCACGTACAGTAAGTAAGAAGCAATTAAAATAGTTGGAGGGTTTGGTAAAGGCTCTTTAATTTATGTGCTTCAGGTCGTCGTGCATGTCTTTTTGTTGGTGCTCCTCACATGCATAACTTTGCTTCCGTGTACGTCTGTCACTTCTTCTTTCAACCTTTGCCACTCAAAAATATGTTTTTAAGAAAATAAAAACTTCTTTCAAAATTCAGATTATGTTCAGCATTTTTATAATTTTTCTCTTAACTGTATTTCCTTTCTGATTTATACATCTATACGTGTGTGTCTAGTTCGCAAGCTTAATTATGTGAAATTAGAGAATAAAACGTGTGCTTTATATAAAGAAAAATAATTAAATACAGCTAATTAACATTGTTTAATTTGATGAGAAAGAGCTTAAAAAAATTGTGACGAATTCAATAGTGATTACTGCAATTTGAGATATAATTAAAATTAAGCTAATATAACTATATAATTTTTCTAAAGTTGTTTGGCTTTACCAAAACGAAAGTTGCTTTATCCAAAAGAGTTATAAAATTAAAATTATGGGAAATTTACTCGATAACGTAATCGTAAAAGAGGGGGAAAAACATGTCACTTTGTTATGTGATAATCTTTTGGTCTAATTGCTTTTCTTCTTTCATTTTATTAAGATAAACTATAAGATAAGACTTGTTATAGTCGTCATTAGAGAGTGGTTATTTACCAAATTTTAGTTGACAAATGTTGGCAATGAAGCCATATTATTTCTATCGATCATTTTAAGAAATAACGTGGAATAATATTTTAGTGTGATTAAGGTTTTTATAATTAACTGGATAATTAGTAAATTTTAAGATATAATTATTTGAATACAGTCACCAACATGAAGAAGTAGAATACAAGTTCAAATTCCAAAAAACATATTTATTATTTATTAGGAGACAAAAACCTTTTTATACTTTAAGTCTTGAAAGAGATCAATTTTAGGTCTAAAGTGGCTTGGGCCGGGAATACCTTTAAACAACAATAAATTATTCAAAAACAGTTGCTCAGTTTAAATTTTTTGGGAAAAGTACCAATGTAGCAACTTTTACTAAAAATTATATCCAATTAAAGCACTTTGAAAAATAATTACCGAAGTAATGCAATCAAAAGCATCACCTACACGGTGGCGTCAGGATGGGTGACGCCACCTGGCAGTGGCGTCAGGAAGCCTAACGCTATTAGTGGCGTCAAGCATCCTGACGCCAATAATGGACGCCATTAAGGCATCAGGCCCCTCCCCTGTGCCCCCACCCACTAGAGACTTGGTCATGCTCAGACAGCGCCCTCTTGGGGGCTTAAATTTTTTTAGGAAATAATTTTACCAAAACAATATGCCTTTTTCGAAAAGCTTCGGGGGTGCTGCCCCTTGACCCTGCCCGCTAACCGGCTAGCGGGACCAACGTAGCTAACTGTTCGTAGTGCGATAATTCATACAATATGAAAGAAACTAAAGGTGTCATGCATGATTAAATTATTGCGCTACGGACAGTTAGCTACGGCGGTCCTGCTAGCCGGTTAGCTTTTCAAAAAAGGCATATTGATGTTTTGGTAAAATTATTTCCTAAAAAAAATTAAGCCCCCAAGAGGGCGCTGTCCGAGTATGACCAAGTCTCTAGTGGGAGGAGGGCGCAAGGTGTGGGGGACAGGAGGGGCTAGGGGCCTGACGCCATTAGTTGCGTCAGGATGCTTGACGCCACTAATGGTGTTAGACTTCGTGACGCCACTGCCACGTGGCGTCACTCATCTTGACGCCACTGATGGCGTTAGTACAGGTGATGCATTTGACTATATTATTTTGGTAATTTTTTCCAAAGTGTTTTAATTGGGTACAATTTGTAGTAAATGTTGCTACATTGGTACTTTTCCCTAAAATTTCTTGTACTCCTAAAGTATAATAAAGTTATAGTCAAATAAATAGTATTTGAGATATTGGTGACACTTTATGATATATGGAACTATATTATTACTTATCCTTCCAAAAATCTTTTAGGCTTTTACAGAAAAGCTTCATATATACTACTTTTAGACCATATATATAGTACTCTTAATTAAAAAGAGAGACCAAATCTTCCTTTTTTTTTCGATTTCTTTCACAGCCATTCTTTTTGAAGAAAATGACGTCTACAAAAATTCAAAGCTCATCAAATTGTTATGTGCAAATAATTAAAAAAAAAAAATCATAGAAATAAAGTACTCTATGACAAATTATTTTTTATAGCATTAATTAGAAATCAATATCAATAGATGCCCAAAGAGTTATAAAAAAAAAAACAATTAAGCAATATCAATATATGTTATACTCCTTCTTATTTTATATATATATATATATATATATATATATATATATTAGTTTTTTTAGGAGAAACTTTTTGTTGCATGTTGTAAGTCTTTTTAGAATTTCAAAATAATATCCACTAATACTTCTTCTATTTTACTCTCATTTGATCCAATAACTTGATTAATATATTTAACACAATTAAACATTCTTATCATATTAACTATTCAAAAGAAATTGAATCAAGGGAAAACTTAATAATGTATGTCATATTTTTATATTTTTATTTTATTTTTTTAATTTGATACAGTAACCTTAAAAGACATACCAAGTGAAACAGAGGGATCGAGTATAGATATAAAACAATTGGAAGAACGCTGTTATTTTTCAAATCATCAACAAATTTAGTTTTTAATTGATTTTAAATTGTTTAAGAATGACCTAATAATATTTTGAAGGAAAATCCATCAAGGGGATTTTTTTTTTTTTTTGAATCTGCTGTTAAGAAAATTGAAATAAAGAAAAGTCAAATACATGAACCATGAAGTAAACATATCCGTTGGAATAAATTGTAATACAACTTTTCATAGTGCCCTTTTATTGTTTTAATTTTTTTTTCATTAAAATATTTTTAGCTTAAGCTCTTTTTCATCCAAATGCAGATAACAAACACAACACAACCTTTGACATAGTGAATACTAATTTTTTGTTTTGTCTTGGTTTTATTTGTGTGTGTGTCAGTTTTGTCCCTGAAATAATTTATTGTATTGGTTCTTAATGAGACTTAATTAATTAATTGAAAAATATAAGTCAATGGGAATATGAATTGAGCTTGCGAATATACTAATTTTTTTTTTCGAAAAAAAGAATTTTAAAAAAGTAGGAGAAGAAAGAATTGAAATGAAACGCTGTCACATTGTGAACCAACGTGTTAAAGTTGCTTAATTTTTATTCTTTTTCATGGTGGAAGTCTTAGAAAGTTTCCGACAATTCACAAGTGCTCCAACACTTGTCGCCAATCCACTCGTGCTTAATTTTCATACAAAAGAATAATAATAATACCATAAAAGTTTGCTCTCTTCTTTAACACACGCAAAATAAAAAAAGAGAACAAAAGTTGAAATTTATATTTTTTACATGTTAATTTTTTTTTTTTTCTAAAGTATGTGAGCCAATAATGATATAAAATAAGCGTATATGTATATATATAGTACATGAGATTCTCTCCTTTTTTTATTAACTATTTCTTTTATTTTTATCTTTAATATTCTATACTTTATTTAAGTGCTTAAGTTTAGATAATCTAAATTAACGTATGCTTATCTCTCTCTCTATCTCTAGACGTACGTAGTTAGAATTTTAATTGTTATTATTATTAGAGAATCCAAAGGTGTGGTGGGCCCTTCATGCGTTGAACATCTTTTGACTTTTACCTAATTAGTTAATTAGATAATTGGGTAATATGCATTTGTTTTTTGATTGAATGATTGTTGGATAATAATTTGTAAAGTAGGTTCATTTTACAACTTATTAATTACTGTCATCTTTAGAGTCAAATTAATACGTGTGATTTCTTGAGAATACGTACATAATTACAATTAAAAAAAAATCAAAATAGTGGATAAATAATTTTTTAATAGGTTATATCACTTCTAAAATATAATTATTCCTTTAATTTCACGTAAGGTTCTATTTTTGTCTCTTAATTTTATAAAGTATATTTTTAGTCTTTAATTCTAACGCCATTAATAATAAAAAAAGCGTTGATATTGATTTTTTTTAAATGTTGAAAAAATTATTTTCAAATGCTAAAATATTAAAAATAACATTGATTTTTATTAAAAAATAATAATCATTTACAAATTATAAATTAATTTTGACTCATCTCAAATTCTAATCCGAATATGGAGCTCATGGTCTAGTTAAATAGTCTTTGGAGTTTACCAACCTAAGCTAATTTTTAGAGAAAGTCTTAAAAAGATATCACTTGAATTTCAAAATCTTACATAAGTTATTTCCTAATAAAATAAGTCATTAATTGCTTTATTATTCTTCTTAATCATAATATTGTTATTGTTGTCAACTCCATTTTGAAATTTAAGTGATATTTTTCTATCATTTTTACCTAAATATATATTCCTACTGACTTAAACTCATTCTAAATGAAGATATATATACCAAGAAATTATAATCAAACTTTTTTAATGTATAATTTAAGTATCCAATAAGATTCAAATAATATATTGCTGAAAATAAAACAAGATTCACGTACGGTATATATATATACATAACTATATATTGGATTATTTATTTTGTATTAACAACCATCAAAATACATAATCTCTCTTTTTTCTAACGAAAAAGTAGAAGCTAAGTAAATTACTAAACGTATCATTTGACACGTTTGGATCATAAAAATACGAGTATATACCACAGATAATGGACACTTGACACATGGAGATATGATATTTGAAGGCACACATATATCATAAATAATGGAATATATAATATAATATAATGTACGGTTGAGAGTATAGAATATATATAAATAATAATTTCAAATCAACTTAAAAAGTATAAGCATGTCTACTTCAATTCATGATCCACTATATATCATCATAAGATGGAGAATATATTGGGAATAGTAAGAATATAGACACGTGTTCATCAACTTATATATATTCTTAATTCGTACTCCTTCCAAGTTCATTATTTCCAATATTTAGCCAAAAATTCCATGATTCTAGGCTATAATATATGACTACCTATAACCTAGCTTGCCCTTCTAATCCATTAATGCATTAATTAAATAACACACATCCAATAATTATTTCTTCACTTAAAGATTGGTTTAACTTTTATCCCTATACTTGATTGATCTTATAAATATCATAAAACAATCATACACATAGCCAATTAATTAGTATTAAGGACAAATATCATATTTGATAAATCAGAAAAGTATTTTTCCAGTCACTGGAGATAGAATTATCTCCAACGACCCCAAAACTACGTCGTTTTGAATTAATGAAGGGTGTATTAGTAATTTTAGGTGAATTAATGAATGGTGTTTCGGTAAAATTTATATGATTAAAAATAAATAAAATTACAGAAACACCCTTTATTAATTCAAAACGACGTAGTTTTGGGGTCATTGGAGATAACTCTATCTCCAGCGACTGGAGAAATACTTTTCCTTTGATAAATACATATGTTTAAGTCTTATTCTTGCTAATATTGTATTGTGAGAGTTTCATGATGAGTGATATGTTAAAACTTTTTTTTAAAAAAAAAATTGAGTCTGTGTGACTTGTTGTAGATTTTATTGAGTTCTTAAAATAAAAAATGTATTAATATAAACTAAATTTCATTTTCACGAAAAGAATAAATTAAGTATTAATTTTTATAGGTTTTTTTATTTGATCTTACACATTCATCTAATCATCTATGCTCCCTCTTTTAAATACATTTTAAAAAAAAAATGTTTTATTTTAAAAATTCATTAGATTATTAGTTTTTTTTTTTATTACCTTGTTTATAGTTTCATCGACTTTGCATTTAGTCTTTAACATCTAGCCAATGGAACACAACACGACGGACAAAAAACTTGCACCATTTATAAGGATACTTATTTCTTTATTTATGACCTTTTCAAGGCAAACAGTAGAGTTATATTAGACTTCAACTAATTTGAGTCCAAACCAAAAAAATAAAAAATTCTTTGGACCACGGGTATAATCCCTTCACCTCTTTAACATATGCACTTCCTGATATTTGAACTTATGTTATTCTTTTTACTAGTTGAAGCCATTTACCATATCAACCAATAGTTTATTAGTCGAATCAGATTTTAAAATAAGGGTAGTTCTTTGTCATATGCATGTTCTTGTGCAGACATGAATGTGAAAACCGTTTTCACTAAGATCAATACTTATTAGTGATTATCTTTAGTTTTCAATAATTATAGAATGAATTAAGGAATTTTTTCACAAAAACGTATAAACACTATAAATTCTTTAAAAAAATCACTATGAGGTCCAAAAAATAGCATGTGATGATAAGTCCTAATTTAAGAAATGATAAAAGAGAATTTTTTTTCGTGATTACATTTATCCATTGGAACTTACAGTGATTTTTCCTAAATATTTTTACACTTCATGAAAAACGTAATTGATCTTTAATTGGGAAGACAAATATATATGAAACGGGATCCAACATCCTAAAGAGTAGGGGTAAGCAAGCACCCCGTAGCCCGCCCAACCACCCGCACCCTGTGAAAATTTCCCCGGATTAGGCCCGCCCAAATTGAGTTCATCACGGGTAACGGGTTACCCATACCCAAGTTATACGGGCGGGGCACGGGTTACCCGTGCCCGCCCGTTACCCGTTTATGCATTTATTTATTTTTTCCCTCCCTCCCCCCCCCCCCTCATGACCGAGTCAGAGCTTTAGACTTCAGCAGAGCAGAGCAGTGTATAGGGTATCAAGCACTACTCACTAGGGAGAGCAAATTGGAGTGGAGATTTTTGGAGATTGGAGATTCTGGAGAACATGTTCAAACACTCGAATCAATCTTAGGGTTTGGTCGTCGTCGCCGCCCAAAGCTCGGCGGCCAGAGCCTCTCGCCGTCCTCCACTCCTGTCTCTATCGATCTCAGCCAGAGCCTCTCATCGTCCTGTCTCTATTGGTCTCGAAGCTCGTCTCTCTGGATCTCAATCTCGGCGTCTTGTGCTCGCGGTCAATCGTCGCGCTCGGCCTCTCGCCCTCAACCTTCGTTCTCGACCTCTCGCGCTCGCTGCAACCTCTGCCTCTCACAGTCTCCCTCTCGGCCTATGGCGGTCTCAACCTCTCCCTCTCGCCTGCGACCTCTCACAGTCTCACTCTCGGCCTCAGGTCAGTAGGTTTTTGTATGGAGGTTTCAACGCCAAATGTTGAATCTGAACTGTGGTTTGTATTAGTAAGAATTAATGTCACATAACTTGCTTCATGTAATGAGCCCAACATTTTTGTGGTTTGTTTCATGTACCACACTGTGTCCATGAACTCTGCTTGAGTATTCTTTCCTTTGTTTTTATTTGGGGCCAATTTAATCATGTGAAAAAAAATTGTTTAAACGGGTTCCCTGTACCCGTTCAGATCCCGTCCCGTTTTTATACGGGTTCATCCACGGTACCCTGCACTCCGTGGAATTTAAAGGGCGGGCCACGGGTTACCCCTGGGCAGCCCTACCCGCCCGTTGCTCACCCCCGCTAAAGAGAGTTGGGTGTGTTTTCGCTTAGTTTTTTGAGAATGGCTTTTGGAAAAACTGTAGTTTTGAACCCTCAAACCATGGTTTTTAGTCAAAATTATTGTCCTACAGGAGTTGATGGTGTTTAAGTAATTTAACCTAAATCATGATTTTAGAGAAGAAAGTGCTTCTGGCTTTTTCTTCCAATTATTTAGATAATTTTTTTCAAAAAAAAATGCTTTTTATTGTTATCTAATGACCCACTCAAAGAAAGAATACAACTTTGAATGATAGTGACTGGCTTATGCAAACCCCAAAAGCTTTTATATGGGAAAGTGGACACAAAATCTGAGCCACGATCTCCATCACTATCCCTCAGATGAATCACTACTTGACACCTATAAAGCCCTTCATAGCCGAACCCTACTTTATTTTCCTCCACTTTATTTTTTTCCCTTTTTAAACCCACCCTGGAAAAATCAAAAGTCAGATACTCTCTTAAATTTAAAAATAAAAAATAATTTCTCTTTTAAAAAAAAACAAAATTAGCATCAAATAGTGAGAGAATTTGATGGATGGCTTATCTTGTGGGGATTTTCCTTTTTGGGGATTGTTTGTTGATTCTCTATTGCCTAGATATATAAATGAATTTTTATGCGACTCGGTGCCCTATTTCAGAATAGAAAAAAAGTCCTTTTAAAGTCCAAGGAAAAAATATATATATCAAAATAGTCCAATAGAAAATTCTAATGTAAAAAAAGTTTTACTAACTCTTTCAATATGTGATTAACAATTTCATTTGTGGTTTTTAACAACTTTTTAGACTTTTTTAACGTTAAAATTTTTTGTGAGACTTTTTTAACATTTTCTTAGTCCCTTGAAACTTTAAAGAAATTTTTCCTCTACCTTACTGCCAACAAAATTTTCAATCGAATACTATACTTTTTCCAAATTTCTCCTGCATTGACTATTGACTTATTTTTCTAAAGCACTGCATGGTTAGAAGTATATTTATTTTTTGTTTGGACTATAATTTTTCTCTTGATAACCAAGACATTTATTTGTGCCTTTTTTAAAATATAATGAGGGTTAAAGCTTGAAGTTCTAATTAATTACAGCCAACTTCATATTTATCCATCTATTACTTGAGTTAGCTTCACGTGGCTAAAATATGAGCTTTCATCTCACTTTCATTCCGATTTGTAAAGAAAAAGTTACAAATAATGATATGAAAAAAGAGAGAGAGATCAGAGAGAGAGACAACCGTGTTTGTTGAGTTTGAATTATCTTCTCAAAGCAACATAATTATTTTTTTGTTGTTAACAACGAAACAATCAGAACATGCATGCCTCTTTTAAAAATTAATCTGACTCAAATTTGTAATTTGAAGTTAATTTAATTTGGGTAACTATATATTTTTTGCCAACAATTTGGGTAATTATATGTATTACATTCACACTTGACTACTTTTTATTGAATAGTTATATTTAATAATATGAAAAAAAAATTAAATCAATATTGGATGCATAATATATATGTAAGTACATGTCCTCATAATGGAAAAATAAAAAAATTTAATTATGGATAATTTTGATTTGCCAAGGGCCGAAGTCCAAACCTTCATTGATCTCTACCTCAAAAGCATTTCCCTCCTAATTTTCAGGTTTCATTTTCAAATATGACAATGGTGTAAAAATATACATGTAGTTTTTTCAAAAATACGCCTTACACCAAGTGTTTTTTTAGGTATAAAAGTGACTACGTGGTTATAAAAATGGGGCAAAAGTCACATATTCTGTTAAATGTAGATGATGAAGTTAATTTTAATCTAACGGACGTCATCTATATTTAACAGAATTTGTGACTTTGTTCCATTTTTGAAACCACATAATCATTTTTATACCTAAAAAAAACATTTAGTGTTGGACTCACTTTTAAAAAATCATATGTATTTTTACACTTTAAGCCTAAAATCAAAACAAATTCATTAACTAGCTCCTATGATTGGGACAAAAGGGTGTGGTTGTGAGAGACGAAGAACTAGTTAGGAAAAAAAAATCTAGAAATGGATGGAGCATATGCCATGAAATAAAAAGCTTATGAAAATATAGTAAAAAAATACTCCAATAATAATACATAAAGCATAGTTACGTTGGCCAAAAAAAAAAAAAACATAGATGATAGGTTGGGGTGAAAACAGGCCGGGCCTTACCCTTAACAGACCAGGCCTATTATGCAAGGAAGTGGCTTGAGCTCGGCTCGTGGCTCATTCATAAAGCTAAAATTTTGGCTCGAGCTTTGGCTGTGGCTCGTTAAGAGGGCTTTATTTTTTACAGGCCGAAAACAAGCCAAATGCAAACAGACCGGAAACAGGCCTACAGTATACATGCCGACAACAGGCCTAATGGAAAAAGACCTACAGTATACAGGCCGACAACAGGCCTAATGTAAACAGGCCGGAAACAGGCCTACAGTATACAGGCCGACAATAGGCCTAATGTAAACCGGCCGGAGGGATATTAATTAATGTTTTTTATAAAAAAAATAATTATTATTCTTAACAGGCCGGCCTATTAGGTCTAACAGGCCTATTTGGAGGCCTAGATCTAGCATGTTAAGACAAAACAGGCCTTAAAACATATCTTGATCTGGCCTTTTAGCCTGACAGACCAGGCCTGACCAGGCTTTTAACAGGTCAGGCCACAGGCCCCTGACCTATTTCCACCCCTAATGATAGGGTGGGAAATATAGATATAAATAATAAAATATTTGGGAGACACATACTTTGAGGACAGGGGGATATAAACATGAGATCTGATATATAGGGTCCCCAAGGTCCTTTGATTATTATTATTGCTATTATGAAGCTTTAAAATCGCGGATCCTTTTCATGTGTACAGCAAACAACAAGGAATCTCTCAAATCTCCAATTTACAGGTGGCAGAGTTAAATGCCGTTCTCATACATCACCCCTTGAATACCAACATAGCCACAAGACCCTGACTGTTCATGTATGTATGATCAGATGCCATCAAATACAGTAACCCAACTATATATATATATATGGTTGATAATGATAGGATCATGTTAATTAATTAACTAACTAATTAAACATTCAAATAATATTATATTAATATATATTAAGACATGTCTGTATTTAGTCATAATTGTAGTACATACAGTTTGTATAACTGAATTATATATACTAAGAAAAACTAATTAAGGTAACAGATAGAGAGAGACTGTTGCTAACAATTATAGAGCTCACTAACAGCAAACCAAAGTACCTATTTTCCTCAACAAAGGTTGATCCAGATAATAAAATGATCCATATATAATAAAATGTTGGCTTGTAATCTATAAGATTGTATGAGTTTAAATATTGTTGTTGATGTGAACACCTAGTTGATAAGCGATATATAAGTATTTTTGTAAGCACTATCTAAATTTGGAGGCAACAATGCCCTGACCTTAATAAATTCTAGGATTGAATTCAACTCACTTAAAACTTTATGTAACAAAAAAAAAAATACACTACTACTAGTAAAAGGGACTTTCACCATTTGGAGTTTGAGTTTGTACGAATACAGAAGATTTTAGCTACCCAAATTAAACAAAAAGACATGATTGGAGGCAGTTGTGTTGCAGGGTTAAAACTATATATATATTTACATATTTATGTTGTTCTTATCACTCTCATCACCTTCGCCAGCTTCTCGTGCTTTCCTTCTCACTTTACATATGTCTCTCCATCCCTTTCTCATGTGATTTTCTCAACTTCTTCTTCATCATCATCTCTTCTTCTTCGTATTACTATACATAATTGAGAAGATTCAATCATTGATCGTCGTCTATACATATATATAGTCGGAATCGTTGTTAGTTTTCTCTGAGATGATGCCCCCTCATGAGCAAGAAACTGCCACAGTTGCAACTGTGACGCCCAACATGCAAATTCCGACCGTCGTGAACCGGTCGGAGAACGGTTCAGTCCATGCCGAGCCACGCGGTTCAGCCAGCCACGGCGGAAAATCCGGCATGGACACCTCAATTTCCGTTCATGAGCACCACCCAACAACACCAAGATTCTCAGCTCTACACCAATCCTTGCGTCCCGTTACCCTCAAAGTACGCATAAATATCTGATTAAAAAAAAAACATATCTTAATTATGTTTAATCTCCAATTAATTGATTTTTCTAACGTTGGAATATGTTTATTGGTATGTCACATGTGTGTGTGTGTCTGCAGTTTGAAGACTTCTCTTACAGTGTAACAATCGAAAGCAAGAAGAAAGCTTGTGACTGTGTTTCTTCTCAGAAGCCGAAGGTGAAGAGGACGATCCTTAACGGCGTGACGGGGATCGTCCGGCCCGGCGAGCTCATGGCAATGCTGGGCCCGTCAGGGAGCGGCAAGACCACGCTGCTCACCGCGCTCGCTGGCCGGCTCACCGGGAAAGTCACCGGCTCGGTCACATACAATGGCCAACCCTTCTCAAGCTCCATGAAGCGAAAAACTGGATTTGTCACACAAGACGATGTTCTCTATCCTCATCTCACCGTACTTGAGACACTCACTTTTGCTGCTTTGTTAAGACTTCCCAAGAGTCTTACCCAAAAGGAGAAAATGGAGCAGGCTGAGACCGTCATGGGGGAGCTCGGCTTATCAAGGTGCCGTAACAGCCCCATCGGCGGTGGAACCAGCTTGGTTCGGGGCATTTCGGGCGGAGAACGGAAGCGGGTCAGTATTGGGCAGGAGATGCTGGTGAACCCGAGTCTGTTGTTGCTGGACGAACCGACGTCGGGCCTGGACTCGACGACTGCCCAACGTATTGTTGTGATGCTCAGGGGGCTGGCGCGCGGTGGCCGGACGGTGGTGACGACGATTCATCAGCCTTCGAGCCGGTTGTATAGGATGTTTGACAAGGTAGTTGTGTTGTCGGACGGGTACCCGATTTACAGCGGGAAAGCGGATCGAGTCATGGAGTATCTTGGATCCATTGGGTTTATGCCCGCTTTCAACTTTGTGAACCCGGCAGATTTTCTGCTTGACTTGGCTAATGGTAAATGATTTGACCCCAACTTTGTCGCCACTTGCATATTTGACTTAAATGATTTTTGGTCATAATTGAACCGAGTTAGTGAAAAAAGATCTTAATTAAGTTCAAACTTTTTTTTCTTTGAAAAAATATTTATATATAATTTAAATTTTAAACTTGAAGATTTTAATGCACACTATTTTCTTTTTCAAAAGTGATATTTAAATTTTATGATCATCATATCTATCTTCGATTTTCTTGTTACAAGCTAAACAACATATTGAAATAAAAGTTTGAGAGATACATGTTTTTTTATAAATTTAAATAAAAATTATTTTGATTATATTTAAACTTTAAGTGATTTTATTTGTGTATATCTTTTAATAGAAAGAATGGCTTTTGTGATTTAATCATTTTTCTTGGTTAAATTACCTGATTTCACCCATAGTCGAATTTCATAGTAGAGAAGAGAACCTTGGTAATTTAAATATTTTTTAAGAGAAAACCATAATAATTTACTCATATATAATTAATAATTTTTTGGTATACATGTTGCAAGTTTGCATAGAAATATGATGGCAAAAAAAAAGGGGGTTTGCATAGAAATAATTGTAAGAAACTGATAGAATTTTATAGAAGTATATATTGAAGAATTAAATTGTAATATTGTTATTTTTTTGGAAAAAAAAATATTTTTTATATAATAATATTTTTTACTTTTTTGAAGATTTTGTTGATGTCAACTTCAGAAATAAGAAAATAGAAGCAGAAGCACAAAGCATGAAATTAGGATTGTGGTACACTTGGTGAATATTAGGTGAGGAATCATTTTCAAAATTAATAATGGAGGTGGGAAAAGGGACTTTGATTTTAAGGTGTAAACAGCTAATGGATCAACACAAGCAGTAAATTGATAAGACAAACAAAATCCCCTCTTTGGTCTATTTCCTTTGACATGTGAGTTCCTTTAATTTTGCACAAGAGGGAAAAAATTTATGTAATAAATGTCAAGCTTTTTCTAAAAAGGTCTTTTTCCACATGATCACCACCTAAAGTTTGGAATTAGTTAAGAGTTTCTTTAGCCTTTTATTGCTTCCATTTCTCCCTCAATTCCTAACAGTTTATATGGGCTTTTTCATGCATAATTTATTATATATTCTTGTTAATTAAATTGCATTTTTTTCCTGATATGTTTACTGTATACTACATCGGTCCCTATTATAAGATGCCTTAAGGAATATTAAATATATTTTTTTCATAGCCTATACTTAATAAGGGTAGTGTGAGAGAGAATAGAAATTAGTATGATATTAAAGTTTAGTGTAATTAATACAGGTAATATTAAAAATCACTTGAATTTTATAATAAAATTAATGTTTTTTTGACTATTTTTATTGATACAAATGAATTAGTTAAAAATAATTTATATTTGGGACCGAGTGGTAAAAGTTCAGAACTCGAGTGCTATATTAAATGAATGAGAGCTAACTTTGGGGTCAAAATGTCCTTAGAATAAAATAAGAGCATGAAGAATTCTAATTGTTGCCATTGTATGAAAATGCAGGCATAGTAGCTGATGTTAAACAGGATGATCAAACTGATTTACAAGGAGGATTAGACCAACATGAGGAGGATCAAGCTTCAGTTAAACAGTCCCTAGTTTCATCCTACAAGAAGATCTTATATCCCTCTCTCAAACAGGAGATTCAGCAAAGTAATAGAGACCTAGCTGCTCTCACTTCAGGAACTCCAAGAAGTAAGTTAAAATTCTTACTTTCTTTGTCTAGGAGGATAAAATATATTTTTAACATTCATTATATGTTATATATATATAGCAGCACTGAAGATAGATTATGCAGTAACATATTTACATGATATTGGTTTTGCAGGTTCAGAGAATCAATGGAACACAAGCTGGTGGGAGCAGTTCAGGGTGCTTCTAAAGAGAGGTTTAAAAGAAAGGAGGCATGAATCTTATTCAGCCTTAAGGATTTTCCAAGTCCTCTCTGTCTCTTTTCTCTCTGGACTTCTCTGGTGGCATTCTGATCCCTCAAACATACAAGATCAGGTATCATACATCAGCAAGTTTATAAAAGGATTAACTCATCCAACACCCTAAAGTATTTTTTTCCCTAATAATACTAATCAGTATCCTAAAGTAATTTTTAGTGCATTTACCATCATAAAGTATTTTTCTAGTAGTATTTAATATCCTAAAGTAATTTGCGATACAATTTTGTCCTTAAAGTATTTTCTCAGTAGCAATAAAAACCCCAAAATTTAGGATGCTAATTAAGTACTATTGAAAAAATACTTTATAGTACCAAACACGCTAAAAATTACTTTAAGATACCAAGTGCTACTAGAAAAAATATTTTAGAATGTTGGATACACGAGAAATCACTTTAGGATACCAAGTGCTACTAGAAAAATACATTAGAATGTCAGATGCACCATAAACTACTTTAAAATACTAAGTGAATGGAAAAATATTTTAGGATGCTGAATGCAACTTAACCCTTTATAAAGATTAATGCAGCATTTCGCCTATGATAACTTGTAACAATGTTATTTTACACGTGTAACAGGTGGGACTGCTCTTCTTCTTCTCAATCTTCTGGGGATTCTTCCCACTATTCAATGCAATATTAGCATTCCCATTAGAGAGACCAATGCTATCAAAAGAGAGATCCTCAGGAATGTACCATCTCTCCTCTTACTATATAGCAAGAATGATTGGAGACTTACCAATGGAACTAGTCCTTCCCACTATCTTCCTAACCATCACATATTGGATGGGAGGCCTTAAGCCTTCAATCCTCTCATTCTTCTTAACCCTCTTAATCACTCTCTTCAATGTCCTTGTGTCCCAAGGCATAGGACTTGCCCTTGGGGCTATACTAATGGATGTGAAGCAAGCCACAACTTTGGCTTCTGTGACCATGCTTGTGTTTTTGTTGGCTGGTGGCTATTACATTCAAAAGATGCCTCCTTTTATAGCTTGGCTTAAGTACTTGTCTTTTAGTCACTATTGCTATGAGCTTTTGGTGGGAGTTCAGTATTCTAAAGACCAAGTTTATGAGTGTGGCCAAGGAGGGTTGCATTATTGTAGGGTTGTGGATTTTCCTGCCATTAAGTGTTTGGATATTGATAATTTGTGGGGTGATGTGGCTGCTTTGGCTGTTATGTTTGTTGGTTACAGAATTGTGGCTTATTTAGCTTTGAGGATGAGGCAGCCTCTCTGACTAAAATAAGATTAAATAGGGCTTCCATTTTAGAAGAGAGAGAGAGTATGGTGTTTTTAGTTTTTTTTTTTTCTGTTGCTTTTTTGTCATTTCAATTAGATGCCAAGTTCAAGAAGTGTTAATTTCATTCAATTGTTTTATGACATATATATATCTTAACTGTATCTTTTGACTGATTAGTTTCTATGCCAAAATATCAAGTTCTCTTGGGAGTAATACAAGAAAAAAATAAAGAATAAACTTGGAGATACTACAAGTGGAGGAATTTTTTCAACCATTTTTAAATTTTGTGAAATCCCACAAATAAGTACAAATTATTCTTATATCTTGTTAGAAGAACATGTTCATAAATTTGCCTAAAATTTTTAAAAGTTCATTAAATCATATTTTTCCTACCTAGGTCTCTCTCCACTTAATTAGGATAGTAGGAGGAGAAAGTCAAAGCAACAAAAAGCATTAAGAGAAAAAAATAATAATGAATGCTTGAAACAAATTAGAGAGGTTCTTATAACAAGAACCAAGCAATTCTTTCCCAAAGATTTCCATAAATAATTCAGACAATTATATACAAAATTCAAGCGAGTCCACAAACTTAAAAACATTTTTTCTATATCATAACTACACAACAAAAGCCACTAACACAAACCATGTAGGTAGATAGATCAATACAGATTGATACATAAAAATTTGAAACTTTGATCTGGAAATTATGTGAACTTTGAATTAGAGAAGTATTCCCAGTGTTAAATAGACCACTATTGGTTTATGTACAACTCTTGGTTACCTATGGAGTAACATCCAATGAGATTGGTGGGTTCTATTATGAACTGTTCATGAAATATGCCCATTCGCCTGCTGGAAACATCAATTCCAAGATCCTTAAAGCTTGGCAAGCCCTCTACCTGTATGCCATCTCCACATATCAGGAACTGATTACCAATAATAAAGGATCCTGATACCCTAATTGCAACTCCGTCCTCACCATAGGCACGGCATTGAAGCTTTTCGACGACATGCACCAGCTTTTCAGCCGGCCAGTCACCAACTAATGTGCTTCGGATACTTGACAGTTTTGCAAAAATATTGCTTGGACCAACATATTGCTTCCCAGAGAAACTGCGATACATAGAAGATAATCCGTTCTTAATATAAGACCAAATTAACTAATTTGGGAGATTAAAGAAGCTAAATTAATTATTTAATCATAACATGTTACATGATCTCTCAAATATTTATGTGTATCATTAGATTATATATTAATTTATAAGTCAGACAAATTAGTTTGAAGAAAAATAACACTCCCTCCATTTCTTTTTATAAGATATTAATAATTGAAATGAGTTGTTCGATGAGGTAGTTATATGTGGAAGAGAGAGAATATGGTATATTGAGTTATTTAGTCAAACACGAGAATTAAATGCAACAATGGCATGAGTAATTTTTGTAATTGAGGGTAAAATTTACAATAAACTTTTCAAATATCCCCTAACAATATCTTATAAAAAGGAACGGAGGGAGTAAATATAACTAAATACCTTTAAATAATTTATTTAGCTTCCTTAATCTTCCTAAATTAGTCAACTGGGTCTTATATTAATAACATGAAGTACTATATATATATATATATATATATATATATATATATATATATATATATAGACATGTTTTTCATGCATTGCACAAAGTTTGAGGTGAGTTACAACTTCTTAAAAATTTTAATACTTCATATTAACTAATGATTGTTCATTGGGTCTTTGACCAGATCCTAACTAAGCAAGATTAAGCATGTCATCCTTCCGCAAGAAAGCATGAGTTTCAAGCATATCTCCTGTATTAACCACTAAGTATTCTTTCTCTCTTTCATTTCAAGTAAATTTTGTGGGGGAGATTTAATTCAATTATTGTCATATCTAAATAAGCACTTGTTACAGAAGATTTTTGCTTTTGCCCCTTTTTTCCCCTTTAAACATAATCAAGACGTTAGATGCAGTCCATACCTGAAAGTTGAAGCTTCATTGTATAAGCTCCTAGTATGATGCCAGAGATCATCGGGCCCATCAAATAGTAAGTAATAATGAATCGTGAACATCTGGAAAGGGGCAAAAAGGTAAGACACTCATAGTTCATAACAAACTGGAATTAAGTTTTGAAGCAAAAAATCCGGACTCCACAGTCATAAAAAGCATCATAATAGTTTATTTGAAAGAAACGATTGATTTGAAGTGCACAGTAAATGCGCCAGCACCCAAGGACCTGTCATTACTTGTATTTGTTCGATCGTGCAAATAACTCAAGAAAATAAGCATACACAAGCTTCAATATCACAGGAAAAAATGGCAGCTACTTACATCAGCCAAGTCCTTCATTCGTTGTGTTGGATCAAAGACACTTCGTACAAATCCTGCTAAATCTATGGCGGCATCCTCATACTTGGTGATAAAGGGGTGCTGAAGCAACTGCAGATGAAGCACTAATTGATCAAGTTCTGACCATCATGACTTTGTTTAATGTAGTTCTTTATGACATGATTAACATGATAAGTTGCATGCACCAATAAGAATAGACATGTACTATAAGATGTGTTACACTTTCTACCAGGCAAGAACATGAATGATCATGGAATCCCAAGCCATAGACACCAAACACTGATTACAACAGAATAAGGCATCTTCATTTTTCTCACCTGATCTGCTGTCAGCCTGGCATCTGGATCCTTCTGTAAGCAAGCACCAACAAAGGAGTTGAATTCAGGTGAAAACTTATGTTTTGATGGTGATGGCGATGGATCTTCAAGAATCTGCCACAAAGCAACTATAATTATTAGCAAACCACAAGAAAAGCGTGTGTGCATATCACTTGAATGAAATTGATAGTTATTGATTGTTAGGAAATATATTGTAATTATTGTGTAATCAATTAGGATCACTAGAAATCAAGGATTGGAAATTATCATTAAGAGCCATAAATGCTAAGGCTTCTCTCATGTGTGTGTGTGTATAGACCTTTCCAATTAGTGTGCTTAGCCAAATCCGGCTAGTAATTGACCGTTGCTCAGTGGTAAGCTTTGGAGCATGTATTATATTACTTGAAGGGTTCACCTGGTCGTAGTATACTTTATACGAATCATGGCCGCACCAAGATCAAATGCTTTTGTGATATAGATCATGTGAGGTCAAAGGTTACCAAGAGATCCACCACAGTATATTGTGTGTTTGTGGGTGGAAATTTGGTGTCCTGGAGAAGCAAGAAGCAGGATGTGGTTTCTTGGTCTAGTGTGGAAGCTGAGTACAGAGCCATGGCTCAATCGGTGCAAGAAATTGTGTGGATTCACCAATTAATGAAGTAGGTTAGTTTTGCCACGTCGTTGCCCATGAAGCTGTGGCCTATGGTGTGATAATAAAGCTACTCTACACATAGCCTCCAATTCTGTGTTTCAAGAACGTACGAAACACATTGAGATCGACTGTCACTTTGTACGCAATAAGATCAATGAGAACTTTATTTCTACCAGGCATGTGCAGTCTAGTGACCAATTGGGCAATCTTCTAAGGCCTTAAATGGGACTCACATTGACTATCTTTGTAACAAGTTGGACTTGATTAACATTTACGCTCCAATTTAACGGGTAGTGTTAGGAAATATATTGTAATTATTGCGCAATCAATTAGGATCACTAGAAATCAGGGATTAGAAATCATCATTAAGAGCCATAAATTCTAAGGCTCCTCTCATGTATATATATAGACCCTCTTTTGCACATGATCAATTAAGCAATTGAGAGTATATTTTTCTCTACATTGATCAAATTCAGTTTTAAAAGTTGGTAATCCCATTAAATTAGGGCTTTTACAGGTAAACAAGTGAAAAACTCGAGATAATATTGTGAACAATGAATTTTTAATCAAATCACTATTTCTTAGTGATTAATAATCAGTGATTCATAAGGAAATTTCTTGTTTGCATATTGATTTTTTTTTTTTTTTCACTAGGAAAAAAATAGTTACACCATCAAATAAGGGTCACATCTTTAAAACTAAATAATACACTATTAGCAAGGTTAGGACTGTCTTCAAATAGTGATTAGTCACAACTTAACAGATAGATACTCATATGATGCCTGGAAGAAAGAGATGCCTGCCAGTGAACTGCCACGGGAATATCACCAGTGCAGAGATCAAATTCATGTTGATTGAGATAATGCAGAGTGATGGATACAGGCATAGTTAAATAGCCCTAGATCAAATTCTTCATGTGAGTTAATTTTCATTTATTAGAAGCTTATGCCATTGTTGCTAGACCAAATTAAATATCCTCTTCTCTTCTCTGTAATTGAGGTTTCATGACTCAGATAGAAAAAGTCCTCATGCAAGTGACAGGCAAAACTTAAGCCAAGCTATTCTTTATTATAAGCAATACTGAGAGACAGCATGCACAATGATTCAAACAAAAAGGAAAAAATTACGAACAATAAGTATTGACAATCACCTGCAACATAAGATTTACAGGACCTTCATTAGCTGTATATGGGAATTCTCCAGTTCCACACTCAAGGAGGGCAAGACCAAGGCTCCATATATCAGCAGGAAAAGAATAGCTATCATTTCGAATTCTCTCAGGTGACATGTATGTAACAGTTCCAACAAAAGTAGCACACTGCAAAATCGCATCCATGTACAAATGAATGTGAACAACACAAAAGCTAACTTTTTTGCTAATAAATTTCAAGGAAGCAATAAAACAACAGAAACTAAGAATGACGTAACATCTATACAAACCATTGCCACTGAATTCTCCAGGCCAGCACTGATACCAAAATCAGTAATTTTTGGTTCCCCCTTGAGATTTACAAGTAAATTGGCTGGCTTTATGTCTCTGTGGACTAAATGTCTGACTCCATGCAGATAGCTTAACCCCTTCAAGAAGATAAACAACAAAGTACCACAGCAGTTGGTATTTTATATTCCATATTGAAAAAGTTTGAAATGAAAACATACACAATCTTTTCTTACATGTAGGAGCTTCTGAAACATGGCTGAAAGAATATGCTCAGGTAATTTTCCATGCGTTGCTAAGATATCTGCTAGTGATCCTCCATCCATGTACTCCAAAGCTATGCTTATCTGTCCAGAGTCTGGAGTGTAGAATGCCCCATGGAATTCAACAAGACCTTGGTAACAAGGTGCTTCACATAATGTCCTTATTTCAGTAAGAAGTTGCTGCCTTTTCTCCTAATTGACAGAAGAAACACAATCATTAGACAACAAGGGATTACTTATTCCTATAACCAACATTGTTACTGTATTTGCATTTTGAGGGAAAGGAACATAAACAATAGTCATACTAAAAACCAACATACATTGAGAGCAAGTGAAAAGGGATTTGCTTTCCCACCACCACGTCTTTGGTTCGAGGCATAGGAATGGAAAAAATGGTGTTAGAAGCTCTTCCCCCACGACCATGAGCCCGACGCGGGGCAAAATCCAAATAAGTCGGGACTGAAGGTTCCAGTGAACAGGGTGGGATACCAAAAAAATAAAGTCATACTAAAATGCTTATTTATGTGAAACTTCAGAACAATAAAGAACAATAACTAACCATGATTGTATTACACTTTATTCTTTCTTTCATTAAATAACAAAAGATTGTGTTTAGACAGACATATAATATATCCAGCAAATAATTAAGGCAAATGCTTTACTGATGGTCATAAATGAAAATTTCCTGGACAAACTCTCTGATACATATAGATAACTTAAATGTTGTAAAAACAACATAGGGAAGTATAGCAAAGTGCCTCAAGAATACCTTCTCAAAGATATTGATTTTCTTCAACGCTATGATTCTATGTGTTGGCATATGTATGGCTCTCTGCACAATACTACTAGCACCACTACCAATTGCTCCAAATATTCTCATCTCATGGGAAGCACATCTATAAGTTTTTTCACTTTGATCAGTTTCATCTACAGATCGAGATGTGCACTTTTGCAGCCCAAGCTCGTTGATATTGTACACCCCATATGATCTGCTCAACAAGTTTACAGTTCCACCATCTGATAACTAATTCATCAATTAACAAGCGAAAAAACTCAGTATAATTTTGGAACTGATTTATTATACAATATTACAATTTTTATATATTGACATGATATGCTCCTCAATGGCATGTATATATATAGAGAGCACACACATATATATAGCACATAGAGATGGAAAGAGACTTACTGTGTACGAATCATTAGGGTCCAAGGTTGAACCTGTCGAAAAGCCCTTCTCAGCATCAAATAAAGGTGCGAGTTTTTTCCTTAATTCCTCCAACCCAGCCATATTTATGGCTTTATGGTTATATGAGTTCCAATTTGAATGGGTTTTGTAAAAGAAATAAACTCTAAAGCTTGAATTAATCAGTCAGCCCGTCCACTATCAGAATTGAAAATCTGGGTGAGCAAACGGGTAGAAAACAGAATTCAACCTGCAATTGAAAAATTACATATTTTATATAACGGAATTAGAATTTTTTTGTTGATTAAAGTTAAGAAAAATGAGCTAATTAAGGATCACGGTTTCATAATGCTTCAGATGCAAATGCAAACTGGCTGAGTTGCAAAACTAGTGGATAGCACTATCAAACAGACCGGACTGGCAATAAAAAAGCCAAATCAGGCAAGCCCCTTTTGTAAACAAGCTATCTACTAATCTATCATTGATTCAAGAATGGCTTTTTCATTATATCAAAAAAAGAATGGCTTTTTCAATCAGATTTACCTCCCGGGATCACTTCTGTTCGAGACGGTGGTCACGCACATTTATGAAGAAATCAATGTTATTTAGTGCGATTTGTCGGAATCGGAAGCCGGTGGTTAGCGGTTGCAATACGACACGACGCAGGGAGAGTGGGTGTCGGACCGTCGGAGGGTGGGGGGCCTAATGCGTATAGGTGCCTACTTCCTACCTATTAACATGATTTTAAAAACATTATTTTCGTATTTATTTAATTCGGCTGTATCTAGGATCTTAAATAAATTATATATTATATTATATATATGTGTGTGTTTGTGTGTGAAATGATCTCACTACAATATTTATGTGCAATATTATATTATGGGGTACTACGTACTAATACTCTTCCCGTATTTAATACTCCATTATATTTAACTAATTTGAATAGATTAAAGAAATTATTTAATATGATATATATTTTCTAAAATATCCTAATTATCTTCATTAATTCTCTTCTTCACTATTCTCATTTACTATTATTGAAGGAGAAACAATAAATAAAAATTAGGAAAAGATTGATAAATATGCAAACTATGTATTATATTTAGAACCAAGATCAACTTCTAAAATATGACTTATTTTAAAGACCAGGGAGTATAAGATCTATTTGGTATTGTATTTCTTAATTATAATAGTTAATATGATAGGTATGTTTTAAAACACCCGAATCATTTTCTTTGATTCCTTTCTTCCATTTTCCCTTTAATTATTGTTGAGGGAGTATTAATCGAGATAAATCAATCATTATAAAACACTAAACCTCTAAGCGACTCAGTTATTGGTCCACTTGGCCTGCCAACTATTCGTTTTATAACATAGTTATTGGTCCACTAAACCTCAATCAATCAATCATCAATTATCATCAATAAGAAATTCGTCATCAATTATCATCAATTAAATGACGAATTTATTGTGATTACCATTATGCTGACTTTTTCTATACATCATCATAATAATAGAAATTCATCATCAATTATCAGCAATTCGAAATTTTCACCAGGAAAAAAATTAATGACAAATTTTTTGTTATTACCATTATTTAAGTGAAAACACTATAAATGTTGTTCTTTGGGGTGATTCTTATTGAAGAAACTTTTGAAAAGAAGCATGAGGATATGGAACCTCCAATTACAGTGCTTGTACGTTTTGCCAGACTAAATAGAAAACACAAGTTACGCTTTCAGTTATGATATTATCTACCACATAAGTATAGTCTCATTTTTTTATCTCTTTGTTAATTTTATAGCATATTTTACTCTTACCAGATTATGGACATCTGAGTAATGCATTTAATGCTACTTTGGTCACTCTAAATCCAAATATTCCTGAGGCAAATTTGATGAAGGAAATGTGGGAAAATAATATAAGACTATATTAAAAGAATTTCAAATGCTATTATCTTTCCCATTGAAAAAATATATATTTACACTTTGAATAAACGTCCCAATGTACAAACTTAGTTAAGACTCTCTTGGCACACAGTTGTTTAGTCAAGTATCAAGTGCAGATTATCCTACATACTCAGCTGAATCAATGTTAAGCTTCAGAACAAGAATTCCACTGTGTGAAATTGCTAAGTTAGATCAAGTAAGTATTACATTTTTTGTTTTTGGGTAATTATTTTTGTAATGTTATTTCGAATTAATAAATCAACGATGACTGTATTGCTAATAATTATTGGTTACGTAAGCAAATATTTTTTTACTTCTTCATTGATCAGGAGTGTGATATCGTGACAAAAGTGACAATTCAAAAATGTGAAACATTGTATGGTTGGTTCTATGATGCATGTCCGTGTGGTAAGAAGCCTGAGTATCAATCGAACGGCTCTCTAAAATGCACAGTGTGATAAAGACGTGTTTATGACTGTTCCTAAGTAAGGCATTTATATTGATGCGGTTTGTTCAGAGAACAAAGTTTATTTACACTAATAAACTTTGCAAACTTTTCAATTTGACTTGAAAGATATAAGGTGCACTACAAAGTGTACGATGACACTGGCAAATGTTCGATCATATTTTTTGATCGTCATGCAACTGAGTTATTGGGTAAATCTGCATCAAAGATGAAAGAGGATATGCAAGAGGTTGTGAAAAAGTTACGCACATGTAATCATCAAAGTACTTTATATCCATTTGATATTGTAAACACATTAATGTATTTATTTGTTTAAATGAAGGAGGGAAGAAATTCTACTATTCCCAAGGAACTCGATGAAATTGCTGGGAAGCTTGTCATTGTCAAACTTAAGATTAAAAGCCACAACATAAAGCATAGGACAAGTAGCATTAGGGTCACACAATTCGTGGCGACAATAATTTGATCAAACAGTTTAAGTATTCCAATCAAGAGGTAAGTGTTCATGACATGTAAGGAACAACAATTATTCGTACTATTGAATTATGTGTCGACAATTAAATTACAACTAAATTTTGTTTGTATTCGTAGGAACAAACAACAACCATAATAGATGTATAAGTTTTTATACATAGTCTATTTTTGATATGTTCGGTGTTGTTCATAACATATTATTTTCTATGCCCGTAGGAATCAAGCGCCTCCACGGGTAATATTCGCACAATATCACAAGAAAATGTCATCGAAGATGGTGATAATCTTGTGTCACAACCGACAACACCACCGAGGCTTACACAAAACGGAAGACGCTTGGCAACGATACTCCAATTGTATATGAGGACATTGGGCTTGCAGAGATTTGCACACCAAAAATGAGCTCAACTAAACCCTTGAAAAACATCAAGAAGGAGAAATAATTCTTTTCATGTTTAGCATCCTATTTTAGCATGAATCTATGGATATCATGGTTTTTTCGAATTCCTGAATTAGCATTATGTTTCTCTTGGATGTTTAGTATTATGTTAGCATCCTATTGTGCATTTATTTCTCCTTGTAGTTTTGTGGAGGCATAGTTACTTACATGCAAAATGAATGGATAACTTTTGATTCATGGGATATATGAAATTTGGATATTTAAATTCCTCGTTGCTTTCTTGTGAGCCATGACTTTCGAACTCGTTTCACTACAAAACGGGTCAAATAATCATATCATTAAATTAGTCCATGTGTTATTACATTAAAAATAATTCAGTTAATACCTGTTAAAGTAATTTTCTTTTCTAAAAAACAAATATAAATTATTTCCTAGACAATTTCCCTTCACTCCAGAAATTTTGATCCTCTCAATAATAATTACGGGCTAAAATTAGACATTTCATTTTCAAGTTATTTGAATTTATTTGGATATTATTCCTATTTAATTTGTATTTTTTATTATTGTGGTTTAGATAATTTCACAATACTCCAGAAAGTTTGACGACTTTAATAATAATTGTGGGCTACAATTACGCATTTCATTTTCAAGTCATTGGAATTAATTAGGATATTGTTTCCATTTCGAAGATAAGGTAATAAAATAAATTTGCCATTGAAAATATACATTAAATCATAATTGAATCAAAAATCATAACCAAGTAATAGGCATTTCCCAAAAATAACCAAAAACTCCATTTTCCATTGTTGTTGGAATCTCTAATCCATTTTTGAAGAATTAATGTTAGGATTTGGTTAACCGTTAAAACATATTATTAATTTAATATTCAAGGAAAAAAACATGTTCTCGAATTTTACATAGACTCCGATTTTGAAGATAGATAATAAATATTAATTCAACCGTCTTTATATGGAATTTTCTCTTATAAATAAGACCAAAGTGGTATATTATAAATATTAATATCCTTAAAGAGCTGCAAAGAATCTGGAGTTTTGACATACTAAAGTATGAATGTATGACTCGCTTAATTTGCAAAATTATGGAATCACTCATTATTATATTACAAATCAGAATTATAAGGCTGATTCGTAAGTATTTTTGTTTTAATTGCAGTGCGAAAATTAGTAATAACAACTTAAGAAGTTGAGTTCATATCATTTTTTTCAAATTCGTTGACTTTTGTGGTTTGATCACATTATGATTACGGGAGAAAATTTGGAAAGAGAAACTAAAAAGGAAGGAAAATTTGATCGAATAATTGTCTTTCAAATGAAGGAAATAAGAATTTTGTCAACTACATTAACCACGACAATTAATTCCATTTACTTTCGTGATTCAATTTTAACAAAAGCTGGAAATTCATAAATACGATGTTTTCTTACATGGCGATCCATGCCAACAGTTGAAACACATAACGGGATCAAACCGTCCAGGATACCATTGATTCACATCTAGCCGTTAGTTCTTTTCAAGATGTTTCGGTTTTCGCGTTTCATTTGAATGTTACTGAGACTATCTGTCATGAAAGAATAGGTTAGTCATATCAACTATTATTGACTTACATGAATTACTTATATAGCCTGCCGATCTATAAATCAAAGACGTCAAGCATCTGTGACCTCTCATTATTCTCAAAAAAGGGAATCAACTATGCGTAACAAGCGCTCTGCCGTGTTAAAAAACAACCAGATTGAAGGAGGAGGTCAGTCACTTCATATTGATGTTAATATACTGTAGAGCTTATATTTGTTTATATTTTCATCAATCAAATGCCAATATTTATTCAGTTTCGAACAAACCGGTTCTGTAGGTAAACGAATATGTTCAGAAGGTTGTTCAGAAAATCATTGTTGTAATTCTGTTGGTGTTTCTGGAAATTCAGTTAACCAGCTGACGATGAATTGTCAGGGATATGGCGAGAATGAGTTACCAACTGCCAAATCTTCTCTTTTGAATCCATTGTCAAGTAACCATATCCAATCTGTTTTAACGGATATTACTAACACACCCAATAGCTCAAATTACAGGCAACGCGATGACAGTTGTTTAACGTACAGCAGCACCCTTAATGTTACTCATACAGTTCGACCTGAATCACAATCCGTGAATCAAAAGAAGTGAGGAAAAACACATCTGCCACAAATTCGTGAATTAGCTACTGATTTATGCAAAAGTCTAGACATTCCATTACATGAAAGTAAGTATCGGTTAAAAAAGTAAATACATTCTCTTTTTTTTTTTCAGATTTCATCATATTTAAATAAAACTTCTTGAAAACATTTTCTACCAGATTTCAGAGCTACTAACGATCAACATGGTACATCTACCCCTTATGTGGTGGTCGACAACAATCTGACATGTACGTTTCATTCCAATTACTTAGACGATGGAGATGCTAGTCTTGAATGTCAATTCTGTGGTTCACAGATGTGGTTTGCAGAGAGACTGAAAGGTCTCAAGAAAAATTTAGTTGCACAGTTTGACATTTGCTGTTGTAAAGGAAAGATTATCGTTCCTTTGTTGAAAAGGCCTCCTGAAGAGCTTGAACAACTCTTTTTCATCAAAGATTCATCACATGCAAAAAAATTCTTGAGAAATATTCATTTGTACAACATGTTTTCATTCACCTCTATGGGTGGCAGAATTGATCATTCAATCAACTCTAAGGGAGGAGGCCCTTATTCATTTGTCCTTTCAGGTCAAAACCACCATTTGATTGGTAGTTTATTGCCTCCTCAAGGAAATCCTCCAGTTTACGCCCAACTATATATTTACGACACTAAAAATGAAGTATCAAATCGAATTTCGAGTGAGGTTAGTGTTATTTAAATATATTTACCCATTGTACATATTTCTTTAATAAATACGACACCGGATTTAATATTTTGTACATTCGATTTTTCCAGTGAGTCATGTTGGTGGCGGACATTTGGATCAAAGTATTGTTGAAATGTTAAAAGAATGTCTGGATAAACACAACTGTGTGGTCAAACATTATAGGAACGCTGCGGAAATCATTAAGGCGAATGTCATATCTGATGTTACTATAAGTCTAATCAGAAGTAGCAACGTAACTGGCCAATCTAAGCAATATAATATGCCCACAACTTCTGAGCTTGCAGCTCTAATTGTAGGTGACTTTGATAATTCATATACAAAAAGGGACATCATTGTCAAACGACAAAGTGGAAGTTTACAAAGAATCGATGAGCTACATATGGCATATCTCCCATTGCAGTATCCGTTGCTTTTCCCATATGGAGACAACGGTTATGACTCGTCAAATGAACATGCTCAAGAGTCACTATCAACCACAAAGCCAAGGGAGTACATGGCATTCGTTTAATGAGGAGGAAGTCTGAAAGGTCAGTCATATTGCATGGAAAAAAATTACTACAGCAGTTCATTGTAGACGGATACTCAATGGTTGAAAGCGATAGGCTTGATTATATTAGAAAGCATCAAAAGGATTTAAGGGTTGATCTTTACAGTGGACTAACAGATGCGATTACGGAGGAGAGACGGGCCCTTCATCGACGGGACGGCGAGTTATTTTACCATCTTCTTTCTTTGGTGGCGCACGATACATGATTCAAAACTATTAAGATGCTATGGCCATTTGTGCTTGGGTGGTTATCCAGATATATTTCTGACCTTCACATGCAACCCAATGTGGCCTGAGATTACTCGTCATTGTGAGAAAGACGGTTTAAAACCCTGTGACAAACCAAAAATATTGAGTAGGGTATTCCACATAAAGCTTGACAAATTAATGAGGATTTTAAAGGATAAGAAGATACTCGGCTCCATCAAAGCAGGTATCCTTTTACTATTATTTGAACAAGATTAAATAATCATTGTAAAGTAATTCAATATTTTTTGTCATTGATAATCAACTTTCGGATTTATATAATTTACAGAATTTGCAGGTCGATCATTAAATGTTTGTTGTATTTCTCTAAAAAGATGACTTTAAATTATCCAGATCTAACATTTAAATAGTCAATATAGTTTCAAGATTGTTTAAATATCGATGTTTACTTTTAAACATTTTAACTAAATTTATGCCTTTGAAAAATGCAGATGTATACACTGTTGAGTTTCAAAAGATAGGGCTTCCACATGCACATATCATACTATGGTTGTTTGAGGCGGACAAATTAACATCTCCGTTTGATGTTGACCAATTAATATCAGCAGAGATACCAGATAAACTTGTAGATCTGAATTGTATGAATTAGTTGGGAGCTACATGGTTCATGGTCCATGTGGTCGATCATCAAGAAATGCGCCTTGCATGAAAGATGGTAAATGTTCAAAGTATTTCCCAAAAGATATAATACACATACAATTTTAGATGAAAAAGGTTACCCAACATATCGTAGGAGAAATGACGGTCGTACGGTTTCAAGAAAGGGAGTTAAGCTTGATAATAGATTTGTCGTCCCTTATAATGCTAGGTTGCTGAAACTATTTTGTGGTCATTTGAACATTGAGAAGACAAATCAATCACGTGTCATCAAGTACTGTTCAAATACATTAGTAAAGGGAATGGCCGTGTCATTCTGGTATATATAACAACAATGATAGCCTAGGCTCTCAACAATCTTTTGATGAAGTTTCTCACTACCTCAATTGTAGGTATGTATCTTCATGTGAGGCGTCGTGGCGAATATTTGGTTTGAAATACACCATAGACATCCACTGTGGAGAGACTCAGTTTTCATCTGCCTCAACAACAATCAATTTACTACACTCAAGGTGAAACAATGTCCTCCCTTGTGAACAACCCCCGGGTCAAGGAGTCAATGTTCCTTGCTTGGTTTGAAAAAAATAAGGATGACCCTTTCGCAAGAACACTGACTTATTCTCAATTCCCCAACCACTTCACGTTTGTTAGGGAAAAAAGGTTTTGGAAAATTCGTGAGCGTGACTTTTCAGTTGGAAGGATTGGTCATTGTACCCCAGCTCAAGGAGAACTATATTATCTTCGTTTGTTGCTTACAAAGGTTCTTGGCACAAAGACTTACACCGATATAAGAACTATGAATACTGTAGTTTATCCAACATTCATGGAAGCATGTTACGCGCTTGGATTGTTAGATGATGACAAAGAATACATTGATGCAATTAAAGAGGCATCATCATGGGCATCATGAAATTATCTACGTCAATTTTTCACAAGCATGTTGTTAAACCATTGTTTATCTCAACCCGCTATTGTTTGGGAAATACGAAAGGATTTTTATGTGAAGATTTGTTACATATTAGTCATGGTGACAATCGTTTTCCAGGTATTTGATTATTTATAATTTGTACTTGTACTTTGTTATTTTTGTTGTGCATTATAACATTTCGAGATAAATATATCTACTGATAGTTAAGTAATTCAAATATGGCTGCGAATGCATGTTCAACAATTCATAATAGAATTCAAAATATTCATGTATCAACACATTCACGTATTATTATATATGTCTATTATTTGTTTATATCACATGTTTTTAAATACCTTTTATTGTTTGACTAAGATTTGCAGATATCATCCGCCGATAAAGAAGCTGCAGGCTTATCTATTATTGAAAAACTCTTGCTACGCAATGGCAGGAGTCTAAACGACTATCCATCACTTCCTACACCTGATATAGATAACATCTTTGATATTTCAAACCAGTTAATTCTTCAAGAATTGAACTACAACAAGCTAAAGGAAAGAGAAGAATCAAAAAGATTGCAACGGTTGATGACTGCTGAGCAAAAGCAGGTGTTTGATGAGATAATGGGTGCTGTTTCTTCAAAGAAAGATGGGTTCTTCTTTCTGCATGGATTTGGCGGAACTGGAAAAACATTTATATGGAATGCATTCACAGCTTCAGTAAGATCAAATGAGGGAATCATACTAAATGTAGCATCAAGTGGAATAGCTGCAACTCTACTACCATCCGATAGGACCGCACATTCTAGGTTGTGTATACCTATTGATGTCAATGAAGACCCATTTGTTCTATTTCTCATCAATCGTCAATGGCAAATTTACTAAAAGCTACTGACATCATTATTTGGGATGAAGCACCCATGGTGAAGAAACATTGTGTCGAGGCTGTTGATAGAACGTTGAGGGACTTATTGAAGAGCAATTCCATATTTGGAGGAAAATGTGTCGTCATGGGTGGTGATTTTAGGCAAATCCTTCCGGTCATACTGAAAAGTGGGCGAGCAGAAATTGTAGATGCAACAATCAACGCTTCTTATCTATGGAATGATTGCAAATTACTGCGATTAACAAGTAACATGAGGCTGAAGTCTTCCAACGATCCAATTGAGCAAAAAAAAAAAAAATCATTTTCAGAATGGTTGTTACTTGTAGGAGATGGAGACATTGGATTACCACACGATGGTATTGCAGACGTCGTTATTCCAGAAGATTTTTTGCTTCACGATGATTGTAATCCAATTAGCTGTATCATTAAATCTACCTATCCAGATTTAAAAGAGCGCCTATTTGACGAAGATTACTTGCATAGTAGGTCAATCCTAACACCAACAACAGAGAATGTCGACACATTGAATGACTATATTTGCTCTTTGTTGCCAGGAGATGCAGTGTAGTACTTCAGTTCATATTCTATAAATCGTGTCAACAATGCAAATGAAAGCTTTGTGGATTTATATGACATAGAATACCTAAATGCAATTAAATGCTCTGGCTTTCCTCATCATAAATTGGTTTTGAAAATTGGTGTACCTGTTATGTTAATAAGGAACATTGACGAATCTGCAGGATTGTGCAACGGTACAAGACTTCAAATTACACAACTTGGGAAGAATGTCGTTAAAGCTAAGGCATTGAATGGAACAAGCGCAGGTGAAGAGATTTTGATACACAAAATGGATATGAATCCTTCTAAAACTACACTGCCATTCAAAATGACAAGAAGACAATTTCCAATCATAATTTCATTTGCAATGACGATAAACAAAAGCCAAGGTTAATCATTGTCAAATGCAGGCCTTTACCTACCAAGCCCAATTTTCTCACATGGGCAATTATATGTTGCCATATCTAGAGTTAAGAATTTCAATGGTTTAAAAATCCTTATACTTGAACGAGTTTGGTAAATGCAGTAATACCACAATAAATGTTGTTTATAGAGAAGTTTTCCAAAACCTTTTGTTTCATTGATATAGGGTAGGTTTCAGAATGAGTACTATGTTATGATCTTTGTAAAAGTGTATTAATTTAATAGAACGGTTAATTTGTTACATATTAGCCCATCTTATTCATTTCAAGTCTTTTTGGTACAAACATATCCGTGCATCGCACGGGTTGAAAGTCTTGTTAGTAAGATATTGACAAATATGGAAAATATGTATTATATTTAAGAATAATATCACCTCTTCAAATAAGTCGTATATTTATGACAGGAGTATTAGATTTAGTTTGTAGTTCACTACAAACTAATATATGGTTAAGGATTGAAGGTGGTATATATCACTTTATTACTTAGGTAAATTAGTTTGAATAAAAATAATAAGTAGAAGAGATAAAAAGGAAAATTATCTTACTTTTATCACTAACATATGCTCTCAAACTATGCTTACATTTATAACCATATGATTATTTTAAATATAAATCACTTTATTAAAAACATTCCATTCTTATTTTTCATAAATTTTCTTATTATGTCGGACATAGAGATTATTAAGAAAATTAAAATTAGTTGAGGGAAAAAAATAAAAACATCAAGATTGATCAAGATACATTAATTTTAAAGGGTAATCTTAAAAAATAGCAATAACTTTTTAACATTTTAACACATACTAATTTTAACAATTTTTTTTATAGTTAAAAAAATGTCTTATAGTAAAGATTTCTTGTTTTACCTGTTCTTATAGTAAAGATTGAAGAGGTATAATGTTAGTAATTTTTCTTTTTCTTTTTTTTTATAACAAAATTTTAGGAAAGGGGTTGGGTTCACCCACAATCCAAGGGCAAGGCGAAATCTCCCTTCCTCCTAGGTAATACCGATGTTGGGTATGGCAAACCGTCTATTACCCTCAGGTGTTAACCTAGGCACCTAGGAGCTAGGATGCCTCCCCCAGCGCCTTAACCAACTCCAGGATCGAACCCCCCCCCCCTTGGTGAGAATGTCCGACCCATTTGCCAGTTGAGCCCAAGGACAAGAGGGAGTAATAAATAAGGAAATCTAATACTTCTCATTATGTCTTTCCACCTAAATATACTAGGGTTAGCTCTTGTGTCTAAGAGTGGATCCCAAGAAAATGTAATTTATAGGTATTTGGGTAAAGGTATAAAAATACACATATGTTTTACCTTTAGGAGCATCCAAAACCAATTGCTTTTTTTAAGTGCAAAAATGCACATGTGTTTCTAAATTAGATGCAAAAGTCACAAATCTCTCTGTGAATGTTAGATTTCTGCCGTTACTTTTGAGTGAGAGACAGTAATTTACCACTTTCCCTGTTATAGAAAAACTGGGAAAGAGTGAACTAGCAGACTCTCGTTCCAGCAACACGTATTTGAATTAAAATATATTGAGGAGAAGATGGATCGCTGAAAAAGGTATACTGAAAAACTTCAAAACATTGAAATAGAACACTAACCTTTGAATTATAATTAGCTTACCAATGCGAGATGCAAGATCTGGTTTCCCCTTAATAATATACTATTCCGGCAACGCGTATTTTGTATTCATAAACAAGAAGGGGAAGGTGAAAGAAGACTGACCCCATTTCCATGCTCGTGAACGATGTTTTTGCTTAAAAAATTTGGAAACAATTAATGAGTGAATGTCCCTACATCTTGATCCATTCTTTTTAGTTGAACGCTAGAGCCCTCTCATTAATTTCTTCCACTTTCTCCGGAAAAAAAAAACAAGAGTTTTTCCATCTTCCAGAACCAGATCCCAAGAACCATCGTTTTAAAATTGAGCCTTCTCTGTCTCTTGTGGTTATCGAAACTGTCTTTTAAGGACCCATTTGGTGGAAAGAAGATTAGAGAAAGAAATGGAAGATCTCAATCTTCCCATGGATTTTGGGTGTTTGGTAGACAGAAAGTCAGTCAACATCTTTCGGTGAGTACTCATCTTCCCTTATTTGAGGGAAGATGTTTTTCATCCGAAAATGGAAGGAAAAGCTGCAATCTTCCCAAGAAAGTGTTTTTGATGATTTACCTCTAAAATGCAAACTTGGCGGGAAGTTCGAACTTGGCGGAAAGTTCGAATTTGACGCAAAAAAAATATTTTCCTTTTTTATTTTGAATTAATTTCTTTTGAGAGTAAAATAGACATTTCCTAATTCCTTACCAACTACCACCTCTTCATTTTCTTCCTACCAAACAACTCAAGTCATCTTCCCTCATCTTTCAAATCTTCATTTCCCTTCTCTAAGTTTCTTTTCCTCCTCTAAGTTCCTTTCCCTCCCCACCAATTCTTTGTATCAAACGGGTCCTTAATTCAAGTTTCTCACCTTTTCTCATCTTTCTTTTCACCAAGCCACCAGATGGAACTAAGACCGAGCAAACTCTCGTTCAATGTTTCCCAAATTTTCTATAACAGGAAAATAGTAAATTACTGTCTCTTGCTCAAAAGTAACGTCAGAATACACCATTTAGATTTGTTTTAAATTACCCCATTTCTCTTCTATGGTCAAAAACTCGGCAAACTCATCCTAAATAAATTTACTAATTCATCGATGTATTAACTCAACGCACTCCACTCAAGTTTCTTTTTCTATTTTTTTTTAATAAAAAAAACGTACTACCTCCATCCTTTAATATAAGAACCGATTTACTAAAAGAAACTATATAGAGAATGTTATTTATAAATAGGACTGAAGTGAATAATGGGCAAAACCAACTATAGTTTCGTGCTTTCTCACCAAGATCAGTTGTACCTTTTGCTCAGGAATTTCCCCCCAGAGGGGTATATTGTAGACAGAAATTTGAGCACAAAATTTGATTCTTCCCACGTGTTAAATATTGACTATAAGACTCGAGAAGAGTGTGTCCTAAGACCTATATATATATATAGATATATAGAGGGAGAGAGGGCGGGAGAGCCCTACAATAAATGATGTTATATATGTACAAAAGCAAATTCGACATACCAACTATAAGAATGGTGATTTTAGAAAGGACTAACTTTACGAGCCAATTGGATCATGAATTCCGGGACGAGGCGTCTCCTCGGAGGAGCTGCTGCATCTCTGGCACGTGCCTCTGCATCCTCAGCATGGATATACCCCACTACATCACTAAACAGGTCATCTTCACCCCTCTCATTGGATCCTGAAAACCATATATGTGCACTTCACATAAGTCGCTACTCAAAAACAAATATTAAACAACAAATCATTCTCTACCCAAAATATACCAGTTTGTTTCAGTTGCCTCCATTGGAGAAGTTCTTTGAGGATACTACCTCTTTCTTGTCCAAAATATAAGACAAATTTGACTTTTTTTGAAAAGATTAAGGAAACTAATTAAACTACTTTATAGAATTTGCTTAACTTATAAATTGATATACTCCTATAATATAATTATGTACAACATATAGTATGATTAAATGACTTGTTTAACTTTCTTAATTTCCTCAAAAAAGACAACTAAATCTTATGTTTAGGACTGGAAGAAGCATATAATAACTAGGGAAGATATAAATTTCGGTCCTTGAACTTTCTCTCAATTATCAATTATCAATTCAATCCTTGAAATTTGATTCAAAACAACTTAGTCCTTGCAGTTTATTGGGTGAAAGAATTATAGGGATTGATTCTGATATATGCCAATACTTGAGTAAGGGCTTTTTAGTAAATACTATTGGTCCTATTTTTAAATTCATTTTAACTAAATCACACATAATTATGGGGTAAATTTTCAACTTTGCCCTCATTTATGAATGAGTATTTTTCAACTCTTTTTTCTCTCTATTTTCATTAGTACAATTAATATAGGCAAAATTGTCACAATCTCATTTACTATTTTGAAAATGGACTTATAAATATGACCAAATGTTTTGGTCAAAATGAACTTATAAATAAGATCAGAGTGATAAATATGACAGGAATGCATCTACAATCGGTAAGAAGAGAGAGAATATAGTATTGACGTGTCTATGCGGAGAGAATATATGTGTTGTACTAACCAATTGCCATTTTTTGTCAATGAAATTATCTGTTTCTCTCTTCTAGCTAACAGATTCCAAATCAAGAAACTATAGGAATTGAGTTGTTTCAGGTCAAGACACTAAAGAAGAATATAGTTGAATTGAGTTGTTTCAAATTAAGAAAAGATTGACACAATAGTCCCAACACTTGAATGTGAAGTGTTTAAAGTTGAGATGATGAGTTGTTTCAAATTAAGAAATATAGAGACCGAGGTGTTTTGAAGGGACAGAATCGATGAGAAAAGTCCAAGGACCAAAAATTATATTTTCCCTATAACGTAATCGCTAATTGTATAACAAACCAATACAGGCTCAAAGAGAAACGTCTGGAATGGTGGTGGTGCTCACTGACACAGTCACTATATCAAAGCAAGTTTTTATTATTTTCTTGTATCAAATTGGCTTGTGAGATTCACTTTCCTCCGTCACATCTCAAATAATTCCAGAATGATGCCAATAAGGAATGTGAAATCTCACAAGACTGTACTGAAATAAGGCATCTATGAACATCACAGGTCCTTGGGACTAGAAGAAATTTCACTGACTACTAATTAGCTGAATTACTCAAGATAATTTTGGTAAAAGCTTTAAAATAAGAAATGAAGAGGTAAAAATCAAGATCAAGTGCTTTATCTTTATAAATTCATAAACTATAGTGCTGATCAAGCACGTCTTTAGGTTAACAATAATGTGGTTGCGGTCCAAGTTCAAAATAGTATGAAGCTAAATCTTGGCAAAGGAAGATACCATTTACTATGTCATAATTTCAAAAGTTTCAGGGTATGATATCAACATTGTCAAGGAACAAACACTAATTTGAAACCAAGGTTTGAACATAAATGACTTAGCTGTCGCCTATCAATCAAAAGGCACAGAATTGGCAAGGCGTGCTAGAAAGAAAGCTATGTAGT
Source organism: Acacia pycnantha (assembly GCA_025563575.1). Lineage (NCBI taxonomy): Eukaryota > Viridiplantae > Streptophyta > Magnoliopsida > Fabales > Fabaceae > Acacia > Acacia pycnantha. The sequence continues at coordinate 97,648 of JAMWYP010000462.1, forward strand.
GTGTAGTCCATTACCTGAAGAAACAAATCGGTATGAGTTTTTCCTTCATATAAAATTGCTTCAGCGTTAACTCCAAGTTTTTTAAGTGTTTCAGCAAAGGATGTACTGTACAAAGGAAGATGTCAGTAGTCCACCATTAAAAAGACAAAGCAAAAGGTACACTTCAATGGGAACCCAGGGGTTCCAACTGATACTCCCTCCGGTCCAAAATACAAGATGTTATTAACTAATCCATATGAACTAATGAATGTGAGTTAAGTCGTTTAATGCGTCTTAAATTGATAAAATTCACCTATTTTACCATTATGAAAAAAATGTGATTTTCAAATATGCATTTAATATCTATCACCTCCTTCTCTCTCCTACAAGGGGTAAAAGTGGAAAACAATCAGTAATTACAATGTCAACTTATATTTTGGACCAAAGTTTCCGTCTAGAAGACTTCTTATTATAGCCCGGAGGGTGTATTACAATAGAAATAGGGGGAAAAGAAGAAAAACTGGGAAAACCCTCTAGTAACCCTCAAATTTGGAGGATATAACTCAGTTATTAACTCAACTTTGAATTGAAAAAGGGCCAATCCATGCAAAACATCAAGGGCCAACGCCCGTCGTTGTGATCAAATAATTAAGAACTTGTTCAAGAAGAGAGTCCAAACCTGGCATCTGATGGTATGGAATAATCCCCAGTACCATGAAAAAGAACTATAGGGGGTAGGAGAGAAGCAGCATTTGCAACGTTTGGATCTTGAATCCTTAATTCCGGAGAAAACCGCCTCAGGGATTCTTCCCCTTCCATTATGCTGCAGGAAAAATGCAAGAGTTTCAAAGTATAGCACAATGAAAACAAGAGAACAGTGTACTTATCTAATATTTTAACTATGTTAAAATTTAGGGTTAAGTAGCAATTTTGCCCCGGAAGTACACCCCTAGGAGCAATGTTGCGCTGGAAGTTTTTTAGGGCTTAATTTTGCCCCGGAAGTCTAAAAACATAGCAATGTTACCCTCCACTAACGGTAGACACTCTGACAGAATAAGCACACACTCGAGTGTGTACAAACTTTTTTTTTTCTTCTTCAAGTGCAAAAACAAACAAACAAACGTGCTCACTCAAGTGTGCACATATTTGTGCACACTCCTTTGAGTGTGCACTTGAAAAAAAACGTCTGTACACTCGAGTGTGTGCTAACTCCGTTAGTAGAAGGCAACATTGTTACGTTTTTAGACTTTCAGGGCAAAATTAAGCCCAAAAATCTTTCAAGGCAACATTGCTCTTGAGGTATACTTCCGAGGCAAAATTGCTACTTAACCATAAAATTTATTCAGTGTGTACCTTAGAAAGATACGACGATAAAGACCTCTGCTGTGGAAGTAATCTACTAAGTTAAGCAAATTGTACCTGCGTTGATAACAAGGAAAACAGCAAATTAAATATACACGCCAATCATTGAAATAATAAGCATCTATGCAGATGCAAAACACTATTATGTTATCAACTAAACAAAACTGCAGCAACATTGAGAAGCAATTATTATAGCCTAACGGGAAGAAACGGCATTAACAGTTATGGCAGAAATTCATCATATATTTACTTCACTATAAACATTTCTTTCTTTCTTTCAAGTTCTCACTTTCAGGTTACCACCTCAAATTATGGATGCAAATGCAACTCCAAATTTATTCATATGCAGTTCTCTCAAAAGGAATAGTATTGGTTAGCATAAGAAAAGTCAAAGTCAAGCTTGAAAGGAGCTCTATGCAAGTTTTTACCCTCCAGATAAACCAAAATAAGCCTTGATCTGGGAGAGGCTCCAATTGATACTCTCTCCTTCACCAGCCTCCTTAATTGCCTGCTCCACGAGAGCACAAGCAGCGATATGTGCACCTGCTGACTGCCCCATTAGGAAAATCCTTAGCAAAACAAAAAACACGGAATGATCAGTGATCATAAAGAACACATCAAATCTCAGAGAAAGAATAAAAGGGAGCCCATAATGAATATAAATTTGGAGTTCAGTGATTGAATCTCAACTTGTTAGGGTCACCTCCGTATTCTGCAATATTGTTGCATACAAATGAGATACCTTGAGAAGCATCTTCTACCATATCACTAATGGTTCCTTGAGGAAAATTTCTGCAAAAGTAGATCCATGAGAAAACAGTTGCAAGGTTAGAATGCATTAGAATATGCCTGACGGCTGGTGATTTTTGCAACTTATGCCTTTTTTCCCGTAAAAGTACGACTTTTGCTAGTTTTATGCTTAACTATAAAATATTGTGTGTCTATATTGTCACTGGAGATAGGGTATTTAAGCCAGATTGCATTGATCAACTAACAAGAAACAGTGTTGCATTTATGAAGGATAAGCAACATCACCTGTAATCTATGCATGCCACCATGATATCCCTCTCTGACAATTGTTGGCCTAAAAGAGATCCCCATGCTTTGTACCTGCACAAACGTAAGTGCTTCAAAACTTGTAAGAACTGAGCAAGCAGTGCATGCATCTATCTATCTACAACACAAGTTTCTTTAAATCAGTGGAATCTGATTGCACAGGCCAAGAGGTAACCAAGTTAACAGTACCATGAATTTGTACAGGTTTTATATTGTCATGTTAAATGTGCCAGTGTTGGGACCATCTTCTGCTGCTTATCACTCCACAATACATTGAACACGTTCTCATTACCATCAAGATGCAGCGAGCATTAAATAGGATTCTATTCATGATTTTAATGCAAGAGAATACAGTAATTCAGATGGTAAGGAAGAGTTGAGAGAGATTTTTTCTCTCTTTTCCTTATTAGAGGGTCTTTTCTTTTATTTCTCTTACTATCATTTGAGCATCTTATCAAATTCCATCCACAATCCCAAAGCAAACCTTTGGCATGAGAGATGTTATCTTAACAAGAAAAAAAATATGATTTCACAATCCCACGCAAGCATCTGACAGTGAGTAAAGGAAATACTTTCTGTATCAGAAAATAACATCATTGTCTTCTAGCACGAATTTTCATTAAAATGCAAATTTAACCCCACAAATACACAACAACACCTCACATACCCAATAATCCAAGCTCCACCAGTAATAAAGGCAACAACTGGCTTTGGGCCATCATTATTTTTGGGCATATACAAGTCAAGTCTGCAAAAGAAAACAAATTATTAATACAAAACCAATGAAATTACACCTTGTCTAGAAATTTTTTAAATGCAGAGACGAAACATAAATAAATCCTACCTATTCCGTGGTTTATCTCCATAGACCACGCTTCTGCGTACATTTCCGGAGAAAAAGTAGTAAAATCCAACTACAAAACAGAAGAAACAAACTAATACTATCACAAAAAGCATTGATGAACAATTTTGATGCATTCGAAAGTGGACATATATGCATGAGAAAGATGCCATTGATCATGAAATCATACTTTGGACAAAGCCTGGGAAAAGAAGCATTGAATAACAACCAAGGGCAAGAAATCTGGTAATCCATCTATAGCCTACCCTGAAACGAAATAAATTGATCAGAAAACATGTAAAACTCAAGTATGAGAAGATAGCCATGCAGAACAAACATCAGTAGATAGAGAATTACATTTTTAGTCACCAGTAATGAATTCCATAATGTTGTAAGCTGTACCTTTGAGCAGTTACGTATGGTTTATATTATTAAGCACAGCAGCTACAGCTATGTTTCTCATCATGCGCTACCTTTCCCGACGTTTAACTTCCTAATGTTGGCCAAGCCAACTATGCATATATAGAATGTGGAAAGTAATTTAAAATATTATGACCAAAGGAGAATGACTATTATAAATGGTTATAGAATCTTTTCGATTCATATTTTTTTTACTTGGCCAAAGTTTCAAAGCAAATATCTACATCCATCAATTTGAGTCTTAATCGGTTTCTTCAACTGCTTTCCTCTTGAGTTAGGCAAGAGTATCTTAGAGATCAACCAATGGTCTAACACCGTTAAAAAAAACAGTTTATGCCCAAATTTGGTCGATTAAACTGCAAAGGTAAGCCATTATCAACAGAATTTAAAACTTATGAACCGAACAAGCTACTAAAAAGAAATAAGAGATAAGAACCCTGCACGTATAATACTATAAATGCTTCAGACACTAACTGACACTCTGATCCTGCTTTTTCTGCCCTGAACCGTCCGTTTTTTTCTCAGGTATAGCAAACAAGGACCATATGATCGAAAATTCTGCTTATCGACGACACATAAAAGATCTCCACATGGATTACCAGTGAACACTATGGATAACTGAGTATATAAACTCACAATAACAAACCAAGGAACCAGATGTTTATCAGGTAAAAATCAAGATTTTTCATATCAGTGGCATGTACTGTATGAATTACTAATGGCATCCCTAACAATAACACTAAAACTATAGATGAACTGGATACAATGCCAATGAACCCAATGTCCGTAAAGGAACTAAGGAAAACAAGAGAAGCAAATTGTACCCAAGATATCGTAATAACTTCAAACCCAAGCGAGTGATTAAATACGTCTCCGAAGCAGCATGGCAAACTTCCTCGCCCAACGTAGATAGGCGACTACTGCCGCTGGAGGCAGACGACAAGGAGTTCTCACTAGCGGTACGACGGCGTCGTTTCTGGTGAAAGTTTCCATTATTACCCTTCGAATTACTGGAAGTAGAAGAACAACTGGAAGAGCGCGAGAGAAGGGGCTTAATGGTTGCAACACCGTCTTCATCAAATCGCGAAGAAACAAGGAGACTTGCTGATGGATCATCATCATCCGCGGGCTTAATTAACATTGAAGCAGCGGAAGCAGACGAAGGATACAAAGGTCGATTCGTAATGGGAAGGATCTGAGACGGCATTTCTTCACTTAATCCGTCCACAACTATAAGAGATGAGGAAAATTAGCAGCAAATCTGAGCTGTGTGTGCTGGAGATTTCGGGATTCAAACAAAAAACATTACATTTCTTCTAGTGTGAGTGGAAGAAGGGTCAAAAGCAGAGAAAAGAGGAAAACCAATAAAGCTCAACGGCCAAAAGAAAAGGATGGAAACGATATTGAAATTGAAAAACCTGGAAGAAGGAAGAAGAGGATCTTAAAGGGGAAAGAGAACGAGAAGAACGTGCCTGCTTGTTTGCTTTCTTGTCTTGAAAGATCAAAGATGAAAGGCTTTTCTTGGGAATGGTGGGCGAGGGACCATTGGGATTTTGCCAAATGCCATGTTCCAGTTGGGTTTTGCTCGGACTTGTTGGAACTGGTCGTACGGTTGGCTCTTTTGTCTTTTCCTTGCCTTTGTTTATTTATTACTACTTAGTAGTCGTAATAATTATTTTTTAATAACATTGTACGAAACCAATGGAAATAATACCAGATAATAAATAAATATGATTGATATGGGTATACTTAATTTTTTTATTGAAGGACACATGGACAAAACATACTAGACCTTGTGACTTTCGTGAGTAGGTTCGAGATAATAAATGTGATGTGCATAAATAAATATGATAAGACAGCGATAATATTATTAAAAAAGTGTAACCAGCTCTCAATTTCATAGGTTCCGTTTACTTCACGGAACTTTGGAGAAGGAAAGAGAACTTAATATAGTTTCTGCTTAAAAACCCGTTTGGTGCGACTTGTTCCTGGGAAGTCACCTTCCCGCTATCGCTGAAGCTCCCACGAACGAGGGAAAGTGGGCTCCCTCCAAAAGTGGCGGGATCTTGAAATATTTCCCGGGAGAGTGAATTAGCAAGACTAAAAAGCCCCTGTAAAATCATAAATCAGAATCGAGTTTGGAGCTACAAGAAGGAGCAGACGAAAGTTGAGACGACATCATAAGCTTCAATCGAATGAGTAGGCAAGCAAGATCGAATCGAGGTAAGTGAATGATTTTTTTTTGTTCATTGTGCGTTGTGCGTGTTACAAACTTTCCAGAAGGATTGCTTCTTCTTTTTCTTCTTCTTCATCTTGTTCTTTCTTCTTCTTCTTCTTTTTCCAGAAGGATTATTATGAAAAGAACAGACTTGTATTGCTTCTTCTTTTTCTTTTTCTTCATCTTGTTCTTTTTCTTAGATTAAGAACTTCAACTTTTTAGTTTGGGCAAAAAGGAAAATTTATCTTCTATTTAGTGTCTTGTTTCTTTTTGTAATTATTTATAGGGTAATGTCAGAACCGATTTCCGAATGGTTGGCAAATTTTATGTTTCCATGATTATTTGAACTCTTAAATGACTTTGGTCTTGCCTACAATTATTTCACATTTGCTCTGTTGATATTTCCTTCTGTCAGATAATGCGTTAGAACGTGTGTACTTGTAAAGTTTGTACGTTCGAACTTAACGCTTATGTTCGAACTTAACGCTTACGTTCGAACTTCTTCATTTTGCTCTGTAACATCAGTAGCATTGGTTTTTATGCTGAGGTTTGCTTTTACGCAACTCATTTTCTTACCAACTCCACTTCACAATTTCGGGGTTTTAGCATTGAGTAATATCAATTTTTGATTTTTCCGATCAAAGCGACAGCCCGGGTTCATTGTTCACTGATCCCTATTCCTCTTGCAATATTCATGTCCACACCAAATTGCTTCATTTCGTGTTATCCCCCTCTATTTCCTTCCATGTCCAGCGTCCTTCTCACCTCTGGTAACCGTTATGCTCGTCACGATTGCAAATCCCTTCAATGTCTGGTTACAATTTTCTTTCTCCACCAAGACGCGATTTGGTTTGACTCTCTGTCCAATTCACAAAACAAAAAAAAACAAAAAAAAAAAATTCTGGCTTTTTTTATAGGAGGGCATTGTGGGAATTTTACCTAAGGTTCTCACTTAACTAACACTTAATTCTTCTTATCAAACAATTTATCTTCCCACAACTTACTTATATTCTCATGTCTACCAAACAGCTCAACTTTTTAAAGTTCCCTCTCAATCTTCCCTTCCATTTCTTTAAATTCATTTCCCTCCTTAAATTGTCCCTGAACCAAACGGGCCCATAGAGTTAATGGCAATTGAATCCCTTCAAATCATCAAATTGTAGTGAAATTTTAAGAGGCCTAGGTGCTATTAATTTTAAACAGAAAAGTACAATTTTGCCTCTTACTAGTAATGACAAGTTTAAAGCAACCAATAATAAGTTTAGAGCACCCAATAATTGTTAATTGTATGCCACATTTATGATTAATGCTATTGTTTCATTGAGTGTGAGAGAGTATGAATTTTTACTTCAAAAATTGTGCTCTATTTTTGTATACTTAGACAGAAATAAATGGAACTGATGAAGCTTTATGTATTTATAACACCTTTATACGATTTTGAAACATGTCATCAATATAGCTTTCTATAGTTGTTAATGTTGCTCATGTGGTTGCTAATAACAACTTTATTTTGCATGGTGACAGAAAAGATGACGAGTACATCTGGAAAGCATCTATTATGTTTCTTGCATATGTAGGACAATTTTTAAATGGAGGAAAATATGAGTTATAATATGTGGAGTAGCATTATAACAAAAGCCATAAGGAAAGACACTATGTATAAGGAGTTGAAAACAATTGTAGCATCAATTGTTAGGAAAGAAAGTAACAGAATTTTCATGAAATTCACGTTGACATTTGATACAACAACCTTTGTAGACCTTGTATATAATGAAGGAGTAGCATATTTTATTAAATTCAATGGAAAAAATGGTCATGTGTCTGTAGAAGAGAATGTAGGTGACAACACATAACCACTAAGGCTTTGTTTGGGAGTTTGGAAGGAAGGGGAAGGAAAGGAATGAAAGAAGAATGGAGGGGAGGGGATGGAAGGGAAATGGAGGATATTTCCTCCCCTTGTTTGAGAGTTAAAAAAATAGTAAGGGAGGAAGATGGATGATTAATGAGTTATTTTTACCATTTTGTCCTTTTCTTTAATAATTAATATAATTATTATACTTTTCAAATAAATTTAAATTTAAATTTTCTAAAAAATTTATTTATGTAATTTTTATATTCAAAAAATTATTTATGTGGTGGCGGCGGCGGCGGTGGTGGTGGTGGTGGGGTGGTGGTGGCGGCGGTGGCGGTGGCAGTGGTGGGGTGGTGGTGGTGGTGGTGGTGGTGAATAAGGGTAACAAAGTAATTATTCTATTTCCACTCTTAAAACCCCTCATATTGGGGGAACTTTATTTTTTAGAAGAATGAGGGTTTTGGAGGATTTGTAAAAATCTCTGATTCTCTCCCCTCCTATTTTTAAAACTTGCAAACAAGGGAAGAGACTACCAAAACCCTCCTTTCCCTTTCCTTTCCCTCCAAAATGAAACTCTCAAACAAAGCCTAAGAGAGGAGCAGTATGTGTAAGTTATATTTGCCTTTCGAACTAATATATTTTATAATCACTTATTGATGTGTAAATTGTCATTAGTTGCTCTAAATTTCTCATTGATTGCTCTAAACTTGATTTACTAATAAGGGGCAAATTTGTATTTTCATATTTGGAATTAATGACACCCCGGTCCTTTGAAACTTTACTGCAATTTGATGATTTTGAGGGACCTAGTTGCTATTAAGTTCGTTAATTAAGACCCAGTTGCTATTTCTCCCTAATATTAATACCATAGTTCATTTTAAATTGTATATAAATTAAAGATAAACTTTTTCCAAGAAAAAAGTTCGAAATTTTTAATTTTTAATTTAAATATTTTTCAAGCTTTTAAATATCAAATAAATAATGTCTTTTAGGGTTAACGTGCATCTAGTTCCTTAAAATATTTTTCAGATACATCCAAACATTCTAAAGTATTTTGTAGCACTCCCAACACATTGAAATGTTTTTCTGATGCACCTAACACCTCAAAGTATTTTTTTAGGTGCATGCAGTAATAAAGATTATTTTGTGTGCATACAAAATCCTAAAGTAATTTTCAGTTGTATCAAATACCCTAACTTATTTAATTTATATTGATATTTAGAATTAAAAAAGAACTGGTCTTTATACAAATAAAGCAAATAAATAATGAACAAATGGACAAATTATGCTTGACCTTGCGTCTTTCTTGTTTGAGCATTAATCCTCAACCTCGGCCAAATCAACAAATGGGTTGGAACCATTCATCTTCCCTCCTCATCCTCTTCCCCCCTCTTCTTCTTTTAACTATAAGGTCAACATTTACATGATTTAGATTTAGTTTTATACAAAATATTATTTGGAACCATTGATCTTGATTAATTTTGTAATTAAATATTTATATGTTAATATTTGGTTCTTTAAAATAATTACATTTTTAAATATATTTATTGATGAATATTTCTTTTCCTTGGTTATTCTCCCTAATTTTCTCAAAAGAAGTAATACCAAATTACCATTTATGACTTATAAATGTCGTTACTTTATGGGATAATTAGGGAGAAAGATAAAGGAAAAGAAATATTTATTAACAAGGATCTTCAAAATTATAATTATTTTTAAAAACCAAAATTAAAATATAAATTTTCAATTATGACATTAACCCTAACTAAACTCTTGATGTTTTATTTAAATCACCTCAATTATTTGACAATTAGTTATGAATTACTGCCCCCCATCTCTCTCTCCGTATATCATTTGTTACTAGTTTTATGTTTTTGGATTTTATTCAATATTTTTACATTTCTAATTATATTTAGATTTTAGAGGCTATTCTAATTTGGGTAGCTTTTAAAGACAATTTGATGTGCATCATAAAAATATTGAGTTGCACATTGATGTTTTTTAATCAAAATATACATTAAGATATCATCAAATTTGATAATAATCGTTAAATAGTTAAGATGGTATTCGAGAAAATGTAGAGAGTTTGATCAAGGCTAAATTTGTAATTAAAATTTTAATTTTAATTTTTGGTCCATGAAAATAATTAAAATTTTTAAAACCCTTATTAATAAATATTTCTTTTCCTTGGTCCTTCTCCTAAATTTTCCCTTATTTTATTATAACTTTTTAATTTTATGTAGATATATCAAAATAAAAGTATTTATTACTTATAACATCCTAATTTTTATATTAGGATTTAATTATAATTAAGAAACAATTCATCATGATAAATAGATGTATCATGTAATTATTGAAATAAAAAAGGTTTATTTAAAAGGATAGGATATTGTCAATACCAATTTTAATATTACCAATGTCACTACCATTTTTTTCACCGTTAGACAAAATCTCATTCATCATTATCATTTCTCTTTCCTATTGAGATTCTGATTTAACGGTGAAAATAATGGTAGTGATATTGGTAGTGACCAAAATTAGTAGTGACAATATCTTATCCCTTATTTAAAATATGATTTATGATGGTAAAAGATATATATTATTGTTATTGTTATTGTCAATAAAAAATGGGAAAGTAATAAATAAAGGATTAAGAGAGAGAAAATTAAATAAATAAATAATAAACAAAAATTTAACAACTAAAGGGGCACGTGGCCTCTTAAACTGTCACATGTTTGGGGAGGGGTAAATGGGTAATATACACCCCACCCGTCACTTCACTTCACTCTAGCAACAGTGAAGTGATATTTCGGGAGGCAGAGAGCATGCAGGTTGCCATTTTCAGTTTTTGCAGCTTAGAGTTTATATTTGGGAGATAAATAAGCTACTCCTAATCTCTTCTAATTATAAGCTAAACTTTAAATTAGGGATTTTATGTAATTGAATGAAATTGATGATAATCAATGACTTAAATAAGTTATTTTGGTTAATAAAAATATTTGAATTAATGTTAAAATATATAATTGGGATTTTCATGTGAAATTGGAATTTTTGATTGATTAATTCAAAACTTTAAACTTATAGAATTAAGTTAATTGTTTTAATAACTCAAAGAGTTATTAATGTGTAGAGAATTGATTGTTGTAAATTGATTACATTCGTTTGAGTTCTTAGATTAGGAGCATTGTGATAACACTTTACTTTGATGCGAGGTAACCACTTTCATCTTGTTGTAACATATATGATGTTTGTGAGTGATTTTTAACTTTCTAGAACTATAAGTTTCCTATTGGTATGTGATATGGACTATGAAACAATGTCGTTGATGAAATTGTAATGTGAGACTTATTTTCATTGAGAAATGACTAGTGATATTATATTATATGAATTGGTGTTAATTTATGAGATTATAAAGATTCTCTTGAGTATTTGTAACACCCCAAATTTCATTCCACTTATTGTTGAGGAAAACATAGTTTTAGAGAAAAAAAAAATCAACAGAGTTTGAGGTGCGACATCAGAGTAATGCGGAACATAGAGCATGCACCAACATTTGGACAATGAGTAACTGATATAAAATGCACCGACATATGATGATGCCTGACATATACTAGTTACATTAAATAACCCGAAGTAATATTCATGTGGTACAATAGTACATGACTTACATAATTACAACCTTTACATAGAAACTATACCATCTCAAATCAAGCCTTAACTAGACTTGTGGCTTGGAACCCAATACAGTTAATCAAACCCATTTGGCCAGGCCAGGTAAAGTCTAGTGGAAGTCTCCCCGTCTTTCACGGCGACTTATGACTGAACCACACAGACCGACTCTTTCTTGGTTTAAGCACCAAATGGTTTGATACACTCTATTGAATTCGAGCCAGAAACTAGACCATCTTGTCCTTCTCCCGACTTTTGTCTTGACTGGTGCCTCTTCACGGCTCCGTCCATCCATACCTCTTTTCGGCTCCGTCTATTGGTGCCTCTTCAGTTCCAAGTTCCTTCCCTGAACTTAGACAAATCTGAGGTCCAATACCCATCGGACCTCAGGTAACAGTTAACCTCATATGAAAAGTATAAACAGTATATGTATGACAAATGTTCGTTTACATTCCAGCATTGAACCAATACATAGCACACAGTAGATGTAAGGTTACAACAATACATAAGCACACAGCAGATGTAATGTTAACAACACAACAATACATATCACATGTAATGTTATCAACGTTTGCACTAACCAGTGCCACGACAGGTCCTCATGTCCTCAGCGCTAGGAAAACAATCTTACGGCATTATCAAGACTATAACCCGTATAAAGCTGAATGTACAAACAGTGACCTAAGACAGAGTCTTAGCCACGGTGCATGACCCAAGTCATAGTCCTGTCCATGACCCTATGAACCATTCTATCACATATAAGCATACAAGACACATCAGAGCTAAAGTTACTAGTACGCGAATGTACCTTTCACCGTGTAATTACCAAGACGCTCATCCTTTGAATCCGACTCTGGACTTGATCCCGGATATCCTATACATTATCGTCGGATTATTTTTTTTTCCATAACTTTATATGATATCGCAATCAATACCATATTTCCTATAATAATATCAAAAAGGATATTTTCACCTTGTTTGACATTTCTACCCTTGGTGGACTTGTTATTCCACTTTTACCCTTACATTTTATTTAAAACGAAATACTAGATTTTCTGGGCAGATTTTTCAGCATCTTTGAAAAATCATAATTAATTCTACAAAAATCATTTTTGAGTGCTTCAAAATTCCTCATGACCCTTGACATGTCTATTTTCAATGAAAAATATCCCCAAAATCTATAACATCAATAATCATTCCCATTTTAATTGTTTCTCAATGCTGCCCAGTTTATAACTTCATAAATAAGGCTTAACTTCAAAAATATGTTACTACTTGTGTAGAATTCAAAATGCTTCATATTTTATATATTTGGAAATCCCTACATGTCTACTTTATTCATGAAAAGTTTCATTATTTAATGACTTCATGTACAACATAAAATAATAGCATCTTTTTCGTTGGCTGCACAAAGCTTTAAAAGACTAAGAACTCACCTTTGATGCTTTTGGAAATTTCTCCTATTTCCCTCTTGATTTCGTTCAGCTCTCCCTCTCTCTAGGATCAGCTGAGTTTGTGATGTTGGTGTGAAGCCTTCTATTTATAGGCAAAATCCCAATGTTACAATGGTACGTAACTACCAAAGTCATCCAAAATTTCTTCTTTCTTCACAACCATAGGATTATTTTGCACTTTTTCATGTTTAATCATATCCCTCCAACCAGCTGCCGACCTCCATGCTCTCTTTTAGCTATTTAATGTATTTTTGAATTAACATCATATTGCTTACTTCATGGCTTTCATTGGCTAATTGGAATTGTTGACTTTTCAACACTACTTTATGCTTTATTAATCTCATCTTTTCCCTCATTTCAGCTGCACGTTTTTATGCACTTTGGGGCTGACTAAGAAGCTCAATTTATTCCCTTAATCAAGTGCTTATAGGTGCACTAATTACATATCCCATTGCATAACTTATTTGTTAGCTAATAATGGCAATTAAGGATTATTTAGACAAACATTATTTCATTCTATTTGGATTAATTATTTTCAAATATAATTAGCCCTCTTTTGTTTCAAAAATGATTACTTTAATTTGCCCATAATCAAATTGAAGAATTATGTCATTAATCTCAATTAGTGCAAAGCTTATTTGCCTATTATTTGCTAATTGACACTTTATTCAATTAAGTGTTTTTATAACCTTTCCATGGCTCTTTTAAACTTAAAACAACCATTATTCTATGTGACTTTATGTCACATATGTTAACCAATTTAATATAGTCACATATTCCTTAAAATACTGGATTTTCTATAAATCAAAAAATCGGGTATTACAGTATTGATGTGAGAGGGGATGATGGATGTGGATTGATGAGAGGTTATTCAAAGAGGAAATAAGGAGATGAATTCTTGTGTCAAAAGAGCAAACAAAGTGGTGGGCTTTCATGTGTATACTGGTTAGTCATTTGGCCCATTTGTGTTCAATAAAGCTTTGAAACCCCATTAATATGGACCCATTGTCTGGTCTTGTGCTTTGTAGATTTTGGTCAGTTCATATCATTTGAGTGGTGAACTTGTTGAGTTGAACTACCAGTCACATAGGTAAGTACTAGCCCATAGATTCAGTTAGAGGAAATAAGGCGAGGACGAAATAAGGTAGGAGAGAGAGAAAATTCTTGTACATTGATTTTTGTGCACTCATGTGATATATATAAGAATGAGATTATGATATTGTGAATTACTCCCTCCGGTCCTAATTATAAAACCTAGTTGACTTTTTTGGAGAGATTAAGGAAGCTAATTAAATTGCTTTAGAGTATTTTTATTTTTATTTTTTCCTCTAAACTAATTAGTTTGACTAATAAACTAACATATAATCTAAAGATACACAACATATAAAATGATTAAGTAACTTATTTAGCTTCATTAATCTCTCTAAAAAAAGTCAACTAGGTCTTATAATTAGGACCGAAGGTAGTAACATATATGTGTGTGTTTAGTCATGTGACATTTTTAATAATGTTATGATTTTATAATTGTCCCACTTGATACCTCAGGAGCACTTACTCGTATGCTTGATAAGATGAGTTATTGGTTGCTGAGGCTTTTGTCTCATTCCGTTGATTTAACATTTTTGTGGGTAATAATTCTCGTGTAGGTCCATCAAGGAAGACTCTGGAAGCTTAAGTTACTTTTGCTAAGAATAATACTTTCATCTTTTTGTTATATATTAGATTATTGTATATTGTCACGTTATGGCTTATCATGCATACTCTGATTTATTTTGAAGATTTGATGCATTAATTACATACTTTTGATTTATCTGTGAGTGGATAACTCTTGATGATTTTAGGTGACCTAGAGGCTTTATGATTATGTTTTAAACTTGTTGATCCACATCTTGGTTGGACATGGATATTTTATTATATGATGAAGTATTACTCACTTTAAGAGTTAGATTTGATAATGAATGTCTCTGCTAAGTCTAGTGAAATCCAAAACCCAATTGTGTACTTAAATTTCTATTGAACGGTTTTGTATTTTTAACCATAATAGTCCTTATGAGAATTTAGTTTTTAAACTTTTCTATCGTAATTAACATATTTCAATATTTAATGCTCTTTCATGCCGAATGATTTTGTTATTAATTATGATCATAACGAAAGGATTTTACATTACTCATTTGCGCCTTTTATTAAAAAAAAAGTAGGTTTCACGTAATCATGTTCTACTTATTATTGTTAATCGAGAAAGCTGAATTCCTTTTTAAATAGAAAACGGGTAGTTTAAGATGCAAGGGAAGCATAGTAGCTGGAAAAACAAACTTTGTTGCTTGCTGGACGCATTACCTTAGTGCAGGCTGTGACAAATCAGATGGGAGTGTTTTACATGTAGCATTCCATGATCCCAGCTGGTGTGAGAAAACAGATGGAGAAAATTCAAAGAAATTTTATATGGGGAAGTGAAGAAGGAAGAAGGAAAATACATCCTGTAAATTGGGAGATAGTATGTAGAGAGAAGAAAAATAGGGGGCTAGGGTGGAGAAATCTAGAAGTAATGAATGATGTGCTGATAGGGAGGGTGGCATGGAATGTGATTTCCAAGCCAAATAACCTATGCTCCAAGGTCTTGAGTAGTAAATATAAAAGGGAGAAAAATTTCCTAGTGGAATGCAAGGGGCTAAAGTCGGACTCAGAAACCTGGAGGAACTTGGCTAGAATATGGCCAAATATTCTGGAAAACGTGAGTTGGGAGATTGGGAATGGAGAGGGTACTCTGTTTTGGGAGGACAGATGGGTGGATGATAGAAAGAAATTGACTGAAATGTGTAGGTATCAGCTGACAGATGAAGAAAAGGGTATGAGGGTGAGTGAGATGGTTACGAGGGCAGGGGAATGGACATAGAAAAGCTGAAGAAGTGTGTAAATGAAGAGGGAATTATGCTTATAAGGGCTGTAATACCCCCTAACCCGAGGAAAGGTGTGGATATAATTAGATGGGAAGTAGTCTGCATAGTAAATATGAAGTGGCAGACATGTATCATAATTTGAGGCATGAGATAGGAGATGGGGGGACTGCATGGAGTAAACTCTGGAAGTGGGAAGGGTTGAGAAGAATCCAAGTTTTTCTATGGATTGTATTACATGGAAGGCTGCTTACGGGTGAGAGAAAGAGTCGTATTATGGGAGGGGATGCTTGCTGTCATCTTTGTAACCAAACTGAGAATCTAATGCATGTCTTGAGAGAGTGCAGTGTTGCGTGGGATCTGTGGAAAAAATTGAAAAATGATAATTTTGAATATGAATTTTTGGATCTGCAGGGTAATGAGTGGCTAGAATGGAATTTGTTTGCATCAACAGGTTAATGGAGTTTGATTTTCAGTTTGGCTTGTTGGTTATTGTGGTCTTGGCGCAATAAGTGTTGCTTTGATGAAGGGTATAGAATGCTAGATAATAGGCATAGGATTGTTGAATGTCATTTTAGGGAAATTAAGAGAGCACGTTTGGAGTTTTGCAAGGTTAAAGGCATCAGGAAGGAGATACATATTAGCTGGACACCACCAAGAGAGGGATGGCTAAAATTGAATGTGGATGGCGCCTCTAAGGGAGGGAGTAGGCTGGCTGGTTGTGGAGGTTTATTTTGGGATAGCACTGGGAAATGGCTTGGTGGATTTATAAGGAATTTGGGAGCGTGTACTGCTATAAAGGCGGAGATCTGGGTAGTTTTGACTGGTTTGGAGCTGGCTATAAAATTCTAGTTTGATAACATAATTGTTGAGTCTGATTCAATATCTGTGGTAAATATTCTGATTGATTTGCAGGTGACTGGAGCTGCTGATTTGTCAATTCTAGTCCAGATTAGTAGATTGTTGAGTAGTTTGCATAATGTTCGTTTTGTACATGCTTATAGAGAGGCTAATTGTTGTGCAGACATGTTTGCAAATATGTGTGTTAGGCAAGTGGATGGCTATATGTTTTTTCAAAGACCTCTGTTAGCTGTTATGCGGTTCCTGTACAGTGACTTTGTGGGTGTTGCACACCACGTTTTGTTTTGATCCAGGAAAGATGCTGGGCTAAATGCCCCTATGGTATACCAAAAATAAAAAAGAAAACGGGTACTTTATTTCCATGAAAATTATATAATGTATGGTACTACTTATTTATATTGTCATCCTTGACAATAAAATCCCCCTGGCTACTTCAAATAATAATAATTTAGGAGTATTTCATACTCAAGTCCTATTTAGAAGATAGAGAGAAGTTTTTTTAGTTTTATTTATAAGCCACAATTCTATCTTACATTTATTATTACATAGACTTTATTCTTATAGTCATTGTTGTCCAACTCGCGAATTGATTTTTTTAATTTACCTATTTTACGTTTTTAACTTATAAAATCGTGTCCATTTATACTTAAATTTGTGCTTATTATGCAGTTAAATTCACAAGTTTACCCAATAAATTTACCATTCTTACATTTTTACCTTATAAAATTATTTCAACTCACTATTAAACTTATGTTAGTTTGTTTGTTCATTTTGATCATGTTCAATGGTTTTTGATATGAACTTCATAGACATTTCTTTTTTTGGATATAATAAATTATATATGTTGATGGATTTAATTTTAATTATTCAAATTTAAAATATATTTAAATTAAATTATTTTCATGTTCATTTTATTATATACTTTTAACACCTATTTATTAATAAAAGTTAACTCTTACGAGTTTACGATTCCAATTTACATTCTTGTTACGAGTTTATTTAAACTCTCGAGTTTGACAACCTTACCTATAGGGTATAATGACTATTAAATAGAGATAAATTTGAAAACTTGTTAAATTTTAAAACAAAATTAACAAGGTTTAGAACTTTCTTAACTTTAAATATTTGAATTCTTAAAAGTAAAACACTTACACTTGTAACCATATTCTAAACATGTAATATAAGCTGTGGAGAATTGATTTTGGACCTTGCGAGATAAATACGAGAGAAAAATTTTGTTTCATAAAGCATAAAAATAATTAAATTAAAAGTGCTCCCAAACTTCAAGTTTGTTTTTTTGGAGTAGTGAATTTCGCCAAGACTTGCTACTTTGACTCTAATCTTCCAAAATTTTGCCATAACTCCGACCCCATCATGAATTTTGAAATTAATGACTAAAATACCCCTAATATATGATATCTAATCATACTTGGAAGATTAAAGACTAAACTAGCATTTCTACTCTAACTACCGAAAGAACTACGAAAGCTTAAGATTCAGTACCGAAAACTTACCCAGAGCTTCGCTGCAAAATTTCCCCGGCTCCTCCTTCTCTCTAACCTCTCTCTAATTTCGGTCTTGCTCAAGGTTTTGAATGTGAGAATTTCCAAAGGGGTGCTCCCTTATTTATAGGGAAAATGCCGACACTATTCATTACTTTTTCATACCGAATCACAACCGTTCAAAGTTCTCGATCGGTGTCCGAATCGCGTAATCTTGTAAAATCTTAGAAATCCGGAATCACAACTTTGAAGACATTTTCTTACTCATTAGAAATGTCTGGGCTAAATAAATTTTTGACTCCATACAGGGTTCTAACGGTCTTGCTGAAGCTTTCTAAAAACGTGCTTGCTACTTTAAATCGCTTTCTCTAATTACCAACTTCTGGGACAAAAATTCACCGATTCCAAATATGTCCGTGATAATCATAAACTCATCCCCGTGATATTGATTTACAATTTATTTTCTTCAAATTCTAAATTTGTGACTATCTGTCTTTTTCACAGACACCTATTTCGCCTTATTATCAAAATGCTCCACCGATCTCTAATTAACTTCTGGAACAGTCTTATTTCAAGATAAAAATCCACTCTTTCATATTCTTTACTGACTTTAGAAACTTTGTTCATGTTTTTCCAAATCAGATCCAATTCCTATCGGTGTTTATTTATTTTTTTTACTTTTTACTTTAATTAATTTTTTAATCAAGTGTTTATTATTTACACTCCACCATTATTAATCCTTTTTTTTTTCTTTTTTCCCACAAGATGTCAGCACACACACACAATTTACATATATATTTTTATTTTATTTTTAATTAATTATTATATAATTTAATAATTTTTTTTACATAATTTTTTACAAAATTTTCCTATTGGCCCATACTTGTATTTAGGCTTAAAATTAATTAATCTCATAGATTTTCCTTAATATTTTCCAATTAATTAGAAAATATATTTATGCTAATTTTTAGCCTTTTACCACTAATTTTAGGGTTTTACATAATTATCTTTGGATTTTCCTCTGTTCATGCTTAAGTAATTAGCCAATAATTACTTAATTAATCTCTTAATATTTGCTGCTAATTTTATTAATTAGAATAACCCATTACCTTACAACCTTTGCATTGACATTAGTCTTTCATGTCTCATGTATTATATTAACATTTACAGGGGCATTTTGGTCATTATAATACTTTCTAACTTTTTCCCCTTTATTTTTCCAAGGTAATAATTTAATAAATTACCTAAATTAGGGACAATATTATTCCCTATTTCAAATAAATATTTACTTGCCTCTTTATAATATTTTCAGGGTATTTTATAACCCATAAATATTTTAGGGACCTATTTGCAACCTTTCAAATGTTTTAGGGACCTAATTGCACATTATCTAATTTCAAGAGAAATTACCCTAATAACAACATAGTGTGTTATACTATTGTCATTTTTAGCCTAAACCACTTTCTTCACTTTCTGGTCTCTCTGTTTTTAAAAAAAGAGTGATATGTGTATAATCAAGAATACTTGTTCCCTTTATATATATGATATAAATATGAAATGTAAATTTAGTTTATTTTACTAAAATAAATTGTTTTGATAAAAATAGTTAAGCAACCCATAAGTAAATGAAGGCAATTAAGGTGTTGTTTTGCCCAAGACAAGCCTACATGTCTTCGTCCCTAATAAAGTTGGTTGCCTCCTTTTACTCCTTTTTTTAAGAAATCCACTTTCACTTAAAATAGAAATTGTAGGCAATCCGGAATTGCTGAAGTGAATATCCTATTTTGTTTGGGCCCTACTGAAAAAATAAAAAACAAAAATTAAAGAAAATGATCTTATGATTAGGGCTGAGTAACGGGTGGGCGGGGCTGCCCTGTAGCCTAACCCGTATCCTCCTGCCCATTTATAAATACGCATGTACGAGTTAGCCCGTACTTGCGGTATAACCCATAATAAACGGGTAGGGAAAATACAGCTACTTTGGATGGGCAGAGGCGGACCTAGGTTAATGGTAAAAAATTTGGGAATTTTTTTTAAAAAAATCAAGTTAAAGGAGTTAGAATTAATAACTTGAATATAATGGTTTCAAATTTTCATTAGCATTAGCATTATTTATCTACTTTCCTTGAATTAATACATGTTTGAATGATTGTCCACCTTTAAATTAAGTGTCCACCCTTAATACATCAAGATTGCACTTCGTAATCGGATGGGGGATGAATGGTTGAATAATTGTTTAGTACCTTATATTGAAAAATATGTATTTGATAGCATTGATAATAAGACAATTATGATGGAATTCTAAAACATAAGGTCTAGAAGGATGACATTGTAATTATTTTATTATAATATAATATTATTTTGTTTATTAAAATATATGTACTTGAACTTATTGAGTGCCTATCCTTCATTGTAATTTATATAGCTGTATTTCTAACCGTATTTATCCTTGCTTTTCTAATTTGTAAAATAATTTCCTCTTTTATTACATCATCAATATTCACTTGATTTCATAAATATTTTTTTGATATATATTTTTTATTATTTATATTCTTTTGTTTTTTAATGCATTTAAAACTTTCCTTAAAAAAAAATTTCGGGGATGCTGCTCCCGAACCCCCAAATCCCCCCACCAATTATGCCCCCTTCTATAATTTCTTAGGTCTACCCCTATGGATGGGTACAAGTGAACCTATGTATGTCTCAAATTTTTTAAAGAAATTGGAGAGCCCCCACCAAAGAAAATAAGAAAAAACAGACAAATCTGATATGATAAGGTAAAAGAAAAAGCACAGATTTGACATGGCATGGCAAGATGGTCGAAAAGATGGGGGGAAAATCTGAGATGTCGAAAAGATGGAGGAAATATGAGATGCTCGGAACGAGGTGTAGAAAAGATGGATTCAGAGTCACCATCGACGGTGAGAAAGTAGACAGCCGCAGAGATCGACGACGTTGAGATCGGAGACGCTGCTGGTGTGCCGATGTGGGGAGAGGCTGGGAGAGTGAGAACCTACAACGATGAGGCAAGTAGATGTTGAGACTTGAAAGAGTGATTGAATTAGAAACATTCTTGATAAGAGCAGAAGCATTGAGGCGCTGCTCACCATAGCTAGAGGATTCAGCAGAAGTTAGACTAGGGTTGGTTTTGTTAGGGATTAATGGATTAGGTTTGTAAATAAAATAAAAAATGTGAAAATTGCAAGTGGGTGGTTTGCGGGAATCGAACATGCATCATAAGAAAGCTTGCCTTGTTACTGCCTTTACCACTGAACTAAGTGGAGAAATGCAATCAATGGTGAAATATTATTATTATATATAAAAATTACGCATATGGAAAAAAAAACACACACACATATATAAAACGAGTAATGGGCAGGCACGGGTGCCCCGTGGCTTAACCCGTACCCCGCCCATTTATTATAAATTGGGGCAGCCCATTACTCGTTATGGGTCCATTATGGGCGGGCTTAAAACGGGTAAAATAGTACGGGTTACGGGCGGACAGGCCGGTGGCGAGTCCTTTGCTCACCCCTAGCTGGGAGAGTGAGAATCTACAACAATGAGGCAAGTAGATGTTGAGACTTGAAAGAGTGATTGAATTAGAAACATTCTTGATAAGAGCAGAAGCATTGAGGCGCCGCTCACCACAGCTGGAGGATTGAGCAGAAGTTAGACCTAGGGTTGATTTTTTTAGGGATTAATGGATTAGGTTTGTAAATTAAAAAAAAAATATGAAAATTGCAAGCGGGTGGCTTGCGGGAATCGAATAGGCATCATAATAAAGCTTGTCTTGTCACCGCCTTTGCCACTGAACTAAGTGGATAGATGCAATCAATGGTGAAATATTATTATTATATATAAAAAACGCATATGAAAAAAAAAAAAAAATATATATATATATATATATATATATATATATGTGGGTAACGGGCAGGCACGGGTGCCCCGTGGCCTAACCCGTACCCCGCCCGTTTATTATAAACGGGTACGGGTAGCCCATTACTCGTTACGGGTCCATTATGGGCGGGTTTAAAATGGGTAAAATAGCATGGGTTACGAGCGGACAGGCGGGTAGCGGGTCCTTTTTTTTTTTTTTTTCAATTTGTGTTGTGTCGCTGTGTCGGCTGTGTGAGGGATGAAGTAGGAGGACGCCGGCGATGGTGGATGAAGGAGAGGGCACCAACAACCATTGATAGAAGTGAAGGTTGCATATGAGAGTGAGGAAGAATGTTGCAAATGAGTGTGATGAAGAAGGGGCATTATAGGTATTTTACCCCTCCTTCCCACTTAACCAACTTCCTTTTCTTCTTACCAAGCATTTTATTTTTCCTCAAATTAAGTTCCATTCTTATATCTACAAAACAGTTCAACTTTTTAAGTTTCCTTTTAAGCTTCCCTTCCATTCATTTCCCCCGACTAAGTTTCTTTCCCTCTTTAAATCTTCCCCGTACCAAACGGGGCCTAAGTTTGTTTTGCCACTCATGATGTTGCCGCGTGTATCCTCTCTTCTTCTTTGTTTAATTGTGTTTGGCATCTGATCCATATGACACAGCAACCTCTTGGTTCTGTTATGTCTCCCAACAACATATACAATGATAAGAGGTATGCATGTGTGCTTGCCATTGTCTCCTTAGATCACTATGTGCGTTGTGAATGTGATTATTGACTCTATTTTGTCTTTGTTCGTTGGAAGAACTCTCATATTTTATCTTTTGGTTTAACTTTGTGTATAACAATTTAAATCAACAAGAATTGAAGATTCCTTTTTATAGAGAAGAATGTGGAATTTATAATGTGTGATATTTTTGACATGCATGCGAATCCGTTGTTAAGATGAAAGGAGAATAAATTGGATCAGTTTTTATAAATATTTCGTTTGAACCAATTAAGCGAAGTTCGAACGTTAACAACAAAAACTATTACTCCCTCCGTCCCTAATTATAGGAGCAATTTAACCGATTTTGGGAGAATTAAAGAGAGGAGTTAAATTAGTTAATTTTACTCATTTTCCTAAAATGTCCTTATATAAATTTAAAATGACACAAGTTGCCCTAATTATAAGTGTTTCTAATTTGCCTTATGTAACATCCCAATTCCAGAGCCAATTTTTTTTTTTTTTAAAATCAGAGTCGAGCCTTGGAGCGTAAGAGTAACTGATTCCCATTAAAACGATAACCAGAGTGTAATACAGTGTTGATACAACATCCTATTGTTCTCCTAGATAAATACGGAAAACAATAAAGTGACATCTCCGTCTAAGAGCTCACTTGTGCTACATGCCCTCCAACCATGAGCCTACTCGTGCAGCTTGCCTCGATCTCCGATCCGTGGTCATCCTGAACTTGACGCTACGTTAAGAGCTGGAGTCCATGCATCGAACCCCAGGTAACGGTTAACCTTATGCTCAAATAAAACAGTATATAGACAACATACATTCATACAATAACAACAATGATCAATATAATGACAGTACATAAGCGTAAAGCAGTATGTAAGCCCCATAAAGTGCCTGCACTATTCACCAGTGCCACGATGATCGGTCGTGTCCTCAGCACTAGGAAAACTCTGACGGTATTACTACAACTATAACCCGTGTGAACTGTATGTATAATAGGTAACCCTGAACAGAGTCTCTAACCGTGAATGTATCCCGGTGACTCCTAACAGAATCTCTATCCGTGAATGTACCTATCACATATATGTATATGAGCAGCACTAGATTAGTGTTACAGTACGCGAACGTATCTTCGTTGACGACGTTAGGTACTTCTGGCGGAAAACGTACTTTTACGGGAAAACGTGAAACAGCGGCACGTCGGCAGCAGAACGGCAGCAGATCGAGTTTCGATGTCCTATAAGAGTAATATCACTTTCATTAGTGATTTGACATCATAATTGGCATTTTAGGTAAAAATTACCATTTTGCCCCTATACCCCTAATTGGCGGAATTTCGCCAGCACTTCGTTACTCTGACTAATTTTCTTCCCAAAATTTCGCCAGAACTTCGACGCCATTTTGATTTTCGAAAATAAAGACTAAAATATCCCTCCCATATGATATCCAATCATACTTGAAAATTTAAAGGCTATTCTAGCATTACAACCCCTACTCTTGAAAGAGCTATAAAAGCTTCAACTTTTCAGGTACTCGATCCCTACTAAGTTTTTACCTCGTCAGGCATTTTTCAATGCAATGAGGCCTAAAAACAATAGTAGGAATCTCATTCCCTACTCACTAAAACTATCTAACAATTCTACTAACTACCGAACTAAAAACTAAAGACTAAGGACCGAAGGACTTACCCGTTGAAGACTTCTGCACAATTTTGCCTAGAGCTTCTCTCTCTACTTTCTCCCTCTAGGTTCGGCCAAGGAAGGAGTGAAATGGTGTGAAGAAATATGAAGAGCAATGCACCTATTTATAGAATTTTCTAAGGACACATATGGAATTTTCAAGGTTGTTCTTAACCATGGAAAATCCAACTTGAAATGGTGTATAATTCTTGTCCATGGGAGCTAGTTGGACGAAATTCAGAGGTGATGTGGCTGCAAGGGAGTGGTCCAAAAATGGTGACTTGGGTTGCTCCAAACCCGGTCTAATAGAATTTTCCCAATCGGTACCCGATTCGCGTGATTTCGGAGAACTTTCAAAATTCTGGATTTACAACTTTGAAACCATTTCCTCACTTACTAGAAATGTCCAAGTTAACCTAAATTTTGATCCCATATAGGGCTCCAACAGTTCAGTTGAAGTTTTCTCGATAAACGTGTCCGAACGCGTCCGGTGTCGAAACGTATTTCTGGAATCATCAACTTCTTCAGAAAAATTCACTGATTCCAAATATGTTCATATAAATTCAAACTCATTCCTAGATGTTGAGTTAGAATTTATTTCCTTCATATCCACGAATGTGCCTATCTGCATTTTTCCCTATTTCGTCTTATTAGGAAAAGCACAATCGACGTCGGAATTAACTTAGGAAGAGGTCACTTGAAGGTAAAAACTCACCGAGCAATATTTTACCCCGACTTTGGAATTCCTATTCCTAGATCTCTAGATAGGATCCGTTTCCTAATTTCTAAATTACTATTCACATTTTTTTGCTTTAATTAATTATAATATTAAAATAATACCACTTGCATATATTTATTTTTCATTTCATTTTCATTTTTTTTCTTTTCTTTTTTTTCTGCCCTTTTTTCGTTTTTATTTCCCCCCTTTTTTTGATTAATTATTTAATTAATTAAATAATTATTTTTACATAATTTTTTACAAAATTTTCCTATTGGTCCATTATTGCATTTAGGCTTAAAAATACCTAAACTCAACTATTTTTCTCAAAAATTTCCAATTAATTAGTAAATATACTTTTACTAATTTTCAACCATTTTCTACTAATTTTTGAGTTTTACATAATTATTTCTGAATTTTCTTTGCTTATGCTTAAGTAATTAGCCCAATATTACTTAATTACTTAATTATCACAAGTTGATAATTTTCTTAATTAGAATACCCCTTGTCTCACAATTCTAGCTCTGACATTTTCATTTTCATGTCCTCTGCATTACTTTATAATTTACAAGGGTAATTTAGTCATTTCAATACTTTTGAGCATTCTTAATCAATTCCTCCAAGTTCATAATTTATTAAATTACCAAAATTGGAGATAATATACTCTCATAATTTACTTGGTCATTTTACTGCCTTTTAAGATTTTTCATAATTTTTCTAAGTCATTACCCTTTCAGGGGTATTTTGGTCCTTCGACCCCATAGTTCTTTTCCTAATTTTCCCTAAGAGATTTTTCCTTGGAAAATAAGCTAATTATTACTTAATATTTGATATCTCATATTCACCTACTTTCTATAGGCATAATTTTACCAAATTATGATATAGATTTTTAGGGTATTACACCTTACGTTAGATATCCATGACATATTAGTTTATATATGTATATTAGTTGCTTTTTATATAGTCATGTGTATACATATATGTGTGTATATATATGTGTATACATATAGATCTATCCACACTCATAGAGACACACACTCATATATCTACACACACACACACACACACACACACACACACACACACACACACACACACACATATGTTTATATATGTGTGTGTGTGTTCACACATATATATCTACACATATATATATTGACACACATAAACACAAATCTACATATATATGTAAACACATATATATAATGCTCCTAATAATAAGTATAAATAGGGGTATTATAGGAAAAAATTGACAAAATTTAAAACTTGCTCTTATAATTAGGACCAAAACCAACTCCAAAATTTGCTCCTATAATTAGGGACGGAGGGAGTATTTGTCTATGGATTTTATGCACCATTTTTGGGGTGCATTATGGTACTTGCATCCAAACTTTCCTTCATTATTTTGCAGCATTTGAGAAGGCCAATTTGCATTATTGTAATTGCTTTCACCCATCTTACATTGAATGAAAATTAAGGTCCTATTGCTTCAAGTATAACCAATTAGGCATTTGTGTGCATCAGATTGCTTCACTTGTACTGACCATTTTTAAAAGAATAATACTGATATGCATATTTTAGCAACATACTGCTATTTAGCAAGAAAAATCTTCCACAGGGAATTATGATTAAGTGCTTTAATCTGAGCATTGTAGGATCCTTCTCCTCTTAATGCCATTTGTGGGTTTGCAAGTTATACCACTGAGGGCTAGCTATGTTTTTGTAAAATTTGTTGTATTAGCATCACCATAAGTATGGATGTTTCATATTGATTTGTTTTATTGCTGATTTGTAGATTTTGTTTTGGCTAATTATAGTTTGTTTTCTATATTCTACATTCAATATTGGAGATCATCCCTTCCTTTTCTAGTATAAGGTTAGCCGCCCTTCCCTAAACAAAAGAATTTCTTGAACTTCACAATTGTTTGATTAACAATCTGACTATTTGCAAAGATGTATTTTTTGAGTTAAATTTTGCCCCCTCACACATTCACAGTCCTGTGATTTCTGTTTTATGGGAGTACCAGTACTATTTTATGCTTCTTATGTTCACATCTATTATAATTTGCTAAACAGTGTAATTAATTTAGATGGAGAGTGTTCATATTGGTTGGTTTATTTTTCAAGAGTGTCACAATTACTTCTTAAAATATACCCATTTTGGGCATCACAGAACTTGCCATAAGAAATTCCCAAATAACCTTGCTCTTCTTCTTCAATCAATTTGTGTCTTCTTTCAACCGCTATCGCCACGCTGCCTCCTCCTCCTCCATACACCATTGCTGTAAAATCCCTCCATCCCTTCTTCAATCGATTTGAAACCCTTTTTTTTTTTTTTTTTTTCCAATTTGTGTTGTGTCGCTGTGTCGGCTGTGTGAGGGATGAAGTAGGAGGACGCCGGCGATGGTGGATGAAGGAGAGGGCACCAACAACCATTGATAGAAGTGAAGGTTGCAGATGAGAGCGAGGAAGAAGGTCGCAAATGAGTGTGATGAAGAAGGGGCATTATAGGTATTTTACCCCTCCTTCCCACTTAACCAACTTCATTTTCTTCTTACCAAGCATTTTATTTTCCCTCAACTTAAGTTCCATTCCTATATCTACAAAACAGTTCAACTTTTTAAGTTTCATTTTAATCTTCCCTCCCATTCATTTCCCCCCACTAAGTTTCTTTCCCTCTTTAAATCTTTCCCGTACCGAACGGGGCCTAAGTTTGTTTTGCCACTCATGATGTTGCCATGTGTATCCTCTCTTCTTCTTTGTTTAATAGTGTTTGGCATCTGATCCATATGACACAGCAACCTCTTGGTTCTTTTATGTCTCCCAACAACATATACAATGATAAGAGGTATGCATGTGTGCTTGCCATTGTCTCCTTAGATCACTATGTATTGTGAATGTGATTATTGACTCTATTTTGTCTTTGTTCGTTGGAAGAACTCTCCTATTTTATCTTTTGGTTTGACTTTGTGTATAACAATTTAAATCAACAAGAAGATTCCTTTTTATAGAGAAGAATGTGGAATTTATAATGTGTGATATTTTTTACATGCATGCGAATCCGTTGTTAAGATGAAAGGAGAATAAATTGGATCAGTTTTTATAAATAAAATAAAACGGTTCTTTTCAAAACGGAATAAAATGAGAAAATAAGATTTCAAAATATATTTAAATAATGTGAGGCTTTTGGACCTCTGGAGGCATAAAAATGATTATTCCTCCATGTAAGGTTGATGGAACCTCCGTAGGAAGTTTAATCCAAAATATTTTTTAAATAAGAGAATAAAGAAATTGTTTTTTAGAATAAAAAATACCAACCAAACAATAAATATTTTTCTCAAATAAATTAAATAAATATTTTGAAAAAAAAAACATCAACAAAGTGACATGCATTTCTACCCCTGAACTACATTGACTTTGATCATTCTAAAAGGTGCGTATAGGCCTTAAGCTCTATTTCTAGGTCAAATCCAACTTTGTAAATAAACAATTTTTCCTTTATTAATTTCTTATTTTTTGTAGATATTTTCTTAATTTTTCTTCTTCTTTAGGTAATTATAATGAAATTGAAGGCCATATTCATTTTTAAATAATTGACTTAGTGCACCTGTTTTTATAAACGGATGTTGTGGGATGCTTAACGCCTTCTCCACGCACAATTAACTCCCAAAACCTACATAGTTTTCATTTTTTAAAATAGGTTTTCAAAATTATCCTTGTTTTAAAATTTTTGGTGGCGATTCCATATTTTCCAAATTTCAGGCGCTATAGCTCTCTACACAAAATTATATAGATACTTAGGGTCCGTTTGGTTCAAAGAACTTGGGAGAGGGAATGAGAACTTAATAGAGTTCCCTCCTGAAAACATGTTTGGTGCACCAAGTGTCCAGGAACCCAAATTCCCGGGCCCATCACTCTTCCCTCATTTGTGGGAACTTGAGATCCCACCAAAATTGGTGGGATCTCAAGTTCCCACGTCACTATTCACATTTTTTGACAAATTTTCCCCTGAAATTTAAACTTGGCGGGAAAGTTCGAATTTGACGATTTTTCTTTTTTTACCCAGGTTCAAACTTAACAAGAATATATTTTTTAAAAATATATTTTAGCAAAAAAAATATTTTTCTTTTTTATTTTGAAAATTTTTTTTAGGGTAAAATAGACTTTTCCTAATTCTTTACCAACTACCACCCATTCATTTTCTTCCAACCAAACAACTCAAGCCATCTTTCCTCTTCTTTCAAATCTTCATTTCCCTTCTTTTAAGTTCCTTTCCCTCCTCTAAGTTCATTTCCCTTCTTAAATGTTCCTTGAACCAAACGGGCAAGGACGTTAAGAACACAATCAAATTAAATGGGTCAATTTCAAAAAGGATAAAGGGTCAAACTTTGAAACCTATTATTGTCTCTAACATGAACTTGGTAGGTGTTATATATATATGTGTGTGTGTGTATTGGTCAAAATGAACAAACGTCACCAACATAGTGCTATGATCATATCCCTAATTAAATTTTGGGAGATGCTGACAGCTTATTAAAATTAATCTTTCTCATATATTGACAATTCTAATGATATCATAAAGAAACCATTATTAACTGGAAATCATTATTGGAAATATATATTCAAATACATATGTATGAAATATTTATGAATGATAATAATATTTAGGGCCGTTTGGTTTGATTCCATTACAACTCTGTAATGGTAATGCAATGCAATATGTTTGGTTAGTTGTTGAAGGTATATCTCAATTTAGAGCTGGTATAAAATGGGCCAGCTCGCCACGGATTGTCAACCCGATGAGTTGGGCTAAAACTACCAACATCAAAACGGGTTAGGATTTAGCTAACCGAACTTGTAACCAGTGAGTTGAGGGTTAGCCCGCCAATCCTTTTTCGTTTTTCATATCTTTTTTAAAAACAATATAATGAAATATCCTTTTTTTTTTTCCTTTCACAAAACTAAACCATAACAATATATTAATAAACATGAAGTGATAATAAAACATCAAATTCAAATATAATATATAAATTCACTAAATCCCCCCCCCCTAATTTGGACTGCTACATACTTTGAAGATGCTCCCCAGACCCAACATTTATTTTTATTGATAATCAATATATCACCCAAATAGAATAATATATAATTAACTCACTAATCTTATATGTACCCATGGTAACCATATATTCTCTCCAAATCTAAACTTTCAGTTCCAAGAGAGTCACATTTTAATTTGGTTTTATAATTTCAGAAATTATTAAAAAAATAATATGGGCTAAACCACGAGTTGGCAGGTTGGGCCATGAGCCCAACCCTACCGACTCCACTTCTAATATATTTTTTATTTTTTTATATCAAAATTTTAGGAAAGGGGTTGGGTTCACCCACGATCCAAGGGCAGGGTGGAATCTCTTTTCTTCTTAGGTCATACCGATGTTGGGCAGGGCAAGCCGTCTATTACCCTCAGGCGTAAATCTAGGCACCTAGGAGCTAGGATGCCTCCCTCAGCGCCTTGACTAACTCCATGATCAAACCCCCTCCCTTTGTTGAGAGTGTTCGACCCTTTTGCCAGTTGAGCCCAAGGACGAGGGGTTACTTCTAATATTTGTAGTTCTTATTATATGAATTTTGTGGTAAGTTGGTATGTGGGGTGGGTCTATGATTATGTACTAATCTTTTTTATATAATGAATTTGACTAGTTCTTTAAAAAAAAAAAAAACACCTTTCATCTATAAACATAGGCTCAAGCCACTCTGCAAAGCTTGCAAATGCAGTTTTTGTATGTTTCCCAAACCTTTCTTGGGTCATAGATGCCCAATGATATTTTTGACAAGTCCAGTTCAATTGGGTTCTGTATTTTCAATTGGGCCAAGTGGAGAAGAAGTTGGCCTTCAATGTTTATTCTCATATTTTTGGGTACAAGCCTTTATTATTTTTTGGGTAATGAGTTGACTGTACAGTACTCATGTCAGCCTTCCAGCTTTATGTATGGGCCAGTTTCGGCCCGTTATTCTTTACATGGGCTTTTTGGGCTAAACTTTACATGAACTTCCATTCAACTTAATTAGCGACTCTTTAGCAAAAAAAAAAAAAAAAAACTTAATTAGCGACTTTATGCTACAAAAACTTCGATTTTTTTAAAGAATATTTTAATTCTTAAAAGTAAAACACACACACACTTGTAACTATATTCTAAACATGTAATATAAGCCGTGGAGAATTGATTTTGCATCTGAGATAAATATGAGAGGACAGTAGTCTCATAAAGCATAAAAATAATTTTTTAAAAAGTGCTACCAAACTTAAGTCTCTTTTGTTAAGTTGAGCAGTGTGTTAGGCCTGTTTGGGTTGCCAGTAGAAGCAGTGGTTTTAAAACTATCTAACTTTTAAAAAAACTCGGTAGGAAAAAAGTCAGGTTATAGATAATGATTTGTATTTGGATTGATGGTGATAGAAGTGGCGGGGCCCAAGTCAAAAAGCTGAGAGCATTTTGGAAAAAGCTGGATTATGGAGCTTTTTCCTTAACGGGCTTTTTGAGCGTTAGGAGCTTTAAGTCTAATGAACTTAACGCGGAACTCAAACACACCACGTTGAGCTTTTTCTCCAAAGCTCATTAACTCTACCGCAAACGCACCCAACGCTCTCACCAAACAAGCCCACTAGTATTGCCGTTTTTAGCTTAAGCCACATTCTTCACTCTCTCATCTCTCTGTTTTTTTAGGGTTAAGGTGTAAAAATACATATGTGGTTTTTCTATAAGTACGTCTAACACCAAGTGATTTTTTAGGATGCAAAAGTGACTATGTGATTACAGAGGTCATATATTCTGTTAAAGTCAAGATTTTGAAACCTGGACTGATCATTAGACCGGTGAGGATATTGGGTTAATGATCAGTGGGTTAGACCGAAGTTAGACCGGTATTAATTAATAATATAATTTAATTAAAATAAGTAAAAATATTTATATTCAAATAATAAAAAACATTTTGTGATCAAAATATGGGGATATGTGATGTGATGATGGATGTTAGCTATTAATATTATATTAATTTTTTTAAGGGAAAATATATCATAGATCAGTGAGCCACCTGTAGTTTAGGATGGAGGGATAGGACATAATCCATTGACATGCACACTACTCTATCCTATCTCTGTTCACTTTACAACTTGAGTTGTCACCTCAATTGAAGATCTCTCTGTCATCACCTTCAATACTCTTCCCTTATATTATTAATATATCAAGTAGAATGTGGCCACAGGGGAAAAATTTTCAAAGTTCAGATCTCTCTATTCCTTCTCGTTCTATCTCATTCTCAGCAGGTGGAGAGCTTTCAGACTCCAGATTGTTACTCCTCCTTCGGCCTCTACTGTCGGCGTCTTCCCCACTGGTGGATAGCCTCGACGTTGAGAGCAGAGAGGCGCCACGGAGCTTCTTATTGTGAATTAGATATGAGAATCAGACAAAGGCCTTCTTTCTCCATCATCCATTGCTCCACTTGCTCTTTTCCTTCTTCTTAAATGTCTCGTTTTTTTCTCAGGCGACTTTCAGGCGAATCGTCGGTTTCAGACGACCTTTTTTTATAAAAAAAAAAAAAACTCTATGACTCGGTCAACTTGAAACCTGGGGTCACTTTTAACTCGGATCGGTTTTCCGGCCGGTTCGTCGATTTCTGGTCTGAACCGGCCGGTCCCGTTTGGGTTTCAAAACCTTGGTTAAAGTGACTATGGGCCCCACCAACATAAAATAACGGAATATATGACTTTTGCTCCATTTTTGTAACACCCAAAATCTTACCGTCTCAAATCCTTGCCTGGACCCCCAACCATGTACATTGGGATTAGAAAGAGTAAATGCAACAAAAAAAATCACAAATGTAATAAGTATACCTTGATCTTCTGTGAAGGGTTCGAGTGAGAGCATACCTGTTGGGACCTGAAAGATGGTAAACTATGCTTGAGAGGGGCGAAGCCAGAGGAAACTCTGGTGGAGGCCCGCATAGTTACTTTTGCACTTAAAAAAATATATTTAGTGTTGGACGCACTTTAAAAAAAATCATATGTGTATTTTTGTGCATAACCTTTTTTTTTTGAAAAAAGAGTGATCTGCAGTATAATCAAGAATACATGTTCCCTTCTATATGATTATGTATAAATATGAAATGTAAATTTAGTTTATTTTATTAAAATAAATTGTTTCTTAAAAATAGTTAAGCAACCCATAAGTAAATGAAAGGCCATTGAGGTGTTGTCTTGCCCAAAACAAGCCTATATGTCTTTGTCCCTAAAAAAGTTGGTGCCTCGATCTTTTTCCTCCCTTTTCCAAAATCCACTTTCATTTAAAATACAAATTGTAGGCGATATGGAATTGCTTTACAGAAAATTAATTACATACTTAATTAAAAGGAAGTTAAGAACACAATCAAATTAAAGGGGTCAATTTGAAAAGGGACAAAGGGTCAAACTTTGAAACCTATCATTGTCTCTAACATGAACTTGCTATGTGTGTTGATATATATATATATGTGTGTGTGTGTATCTATATGTACATTTATACATATATGGTCAAATTGAACAAACGTCACCAACATATTGCTATGAGCATATACCTAATTAAACTTTGGAAGATGCTGACAGCTTATTAAAATCAATCTTTTTCATGAGTCTGGTTTCTCTCCCCATCATTTCTCTACACATCCCTCATCATCACCAGATCCGACCGTCCAAATTTTCATCTGAGGGTATCCATTTTTTTTTTTTAAAAAATAGACGTTAAAAGGTAGGTAGTGACACTGTTGTAATTTTCTCCTTACTTTTAATGTCTGTTTTTAAAAAGCTGACGTTAAATGTTGTGGTACAATGACTGTTTTATTAAAAACAGTCGTTGTATCTCAGATACCATTTATTTAATTTTTTTTTTATTTTGAGAAACAAAGACTGTGTTATTAAAAACAGTCGTTGAATTTTTTAACAAATTTCGTCATAGTGTAGTTGGTTCGAGCGTTGGTGAATCATTCTTGGGTTGAGAGTTCGAACACTCATCACTCCAACTTATTTATTATTGCTTACCGTTAGAATAAAAGCCTTAAAGATTACATGACCGCTGTGATTTTATCTCATATTGATAGCTTTTTAATAGTATGTAGCCTAAAATTTCGATAGTTAAGAGAAAATATCTCTCACTGTATTTTCATTTTTTATCGATTTGATATATAATAATTATTTTAAATAAAACAATCGTTGCATCTCCAGCTAGTTACAACAACTGTTTGTAAAAAAACAATTGTTGATATACTTTTTTTTAAAAATAAAATAAAGTATCAATGATTGTTTTATAAAACACAGTAGTTCTATAAATTGATAGGTGTTAAAAAAAAGAAAGAAATAAAGCATCAAACGACTGTTTTTATAAAAACAGTCATTGATACGCGTCTCTATAAGGTTCATACCAGTGCCATTATCTGTCTTTATAAGGTTCAAGTTCCCGTTTTTCTCTCTCCCTTCCACCCTTTCCTTTTTGTTTCAAGAACAGTGATCAGAGAGAGGGAGGGCATCCTCCTCCAGCCCAGATTTCTCTCCCTCTCTCTTCTCACATCTCTCCTCATCCTTTCTTTTGCCATTTTTTTGTTTAGTCTAAAAAAATCTCCTTCTCTCTTTGGTCTCCATTAGCCTTATGAAATACACGATGTCATCACCCTCTTACATGGTTCAAATCCATTTTGTGTTGATGAAGACGATGGAGGACAACAGTGACTTTGGCAAGAACGATCATTGACGGCGATGACTCCGTTGAGGTTGAATACGGACGACCACTACTACAAAAGGTAGATTTAATAACACCCAATTAACGTCCATTTTTTTTTGAAAACATAAGTTAAAAAGGAGGCGGTGGCATTTTTTAAATTTTGTTTTAACATTTAACGATTATTTCAAGAAAAACAGTCATTAAATTTTTTCATCTGAAGTTACAACGACTGTTTCATATAAAATAGTCGTTGAATTTTTTAACAAAATGCAAAAACAAACAAAAAGGTGCCCGCGTAAATTCATTTTGATTCTCCCGCCATTGTTTTTTATTATCTGGTGCTGTTTTCTCTCTTTCTAATTTGTCATTTTTACTTCCTGCCAGGTTGAACCACAGAGCGGCCTTCATCATCCATAAACTCTCGATCACTTCTTCACTCCGAGCCCTAATCCTCTCTTCAAGCTCATTATTGTTTATGCTCAACCTCCTGCTATTCCCATTCTTCACCTCACCGCCTAGGGTATGATTCTCCATTATATTTTCTCTCATCGATTCTTAATTCTGATTTTTCTCATCGATTATACTTTCTTCTATTTTTGAATTTTTGGATAGATATATGTAATTGCATTGTTCGCAGGAAATAATGACATTTTGTCCCCTGTTTTTGCAGCTTGAAAAGAACGGCTGCACAAATTGTTGAAAAGGCCAAAGAGCTTTGGCATTTTGGAGTTTGGACTGCTCTGAATGTCAATTTTTGTAATACCCGGATATTTATTATCTGGAAAATTATAAATAATGGATATTTCTGATAAGTGAAATAAAGGACTCAAGACTTGTGTAATTATAGTCTATTTTTCTAAGTTAAATTCTGTAGGAAATCAGGGAATTTAAGGGTCAAAGTGTCGAAATGACCATAATACCCTTGCGATTATGGAAAAATGCGAATAATGCGAGAATGCATGAAAAATCTCATGTTAAAGCAAAGGTTAAGGGGTAATGTGGTATTCTAATTAAAAAATTACTAAGCAGTGATAATCGAGTGATTAAGTATTTATTAGCAAATTACTTAAGCACAAGTATAGAAAATTCGGAGATAATTATGTAAAGCTCCAAAATTAGTGATAAATGGCTAAAAATTAGCATAAATATATTGGTTAATTAATTGGAAAATTTGAAGGAAAAAGGATGAGTTTAGGTATTTTTAAACCTAAATGCAAGAATTGACCAATAGGAAAATGTTGTGAGAGATTATGTAAAAATAATTATTTAATTAATTAAATAATTAATTAAATAATTAATTAAAAAGAAAGTGCAGAAAATAAAAAAAAAACGAAAAAAATAAATAAATAAATAAGAAATAAAAATAGAAAACTTAGTTGATAAGTTAAGTTTATTATTTTATTAATATAATTAATTAAAGTGAAAAAGGGTGAATAGTAATTTAATAATTAGGAAACGGATCCTATCTAGAAATCTAGGAATGGGATTTCCAAAGTCAAGGTAGAATATTGATCAATGGAATTTTATCTTCCATTAGACTCTTCCGGAAGTTAATTCCGAGGCCGTTTGTGCATTTTCCTAATAAGACGAAATAGGGAAAAATGCATATAGGCATATTTTTGGAAATGAAGAAAATAAATTCTAACTCAATATCTAGGAATGAGTTTGAATTTATCTGGACATATTTGGAATCGGTGAATTTTTCTCAAGAGATTGATGGTTCAAAACAAGTTTCGACACCGGACGCGTTCGGACACGTTTTCGAGAAAGACTCAACTGGACTGTTGGAGCCCTATATGGAATCAAAATATAGGTTAACTTGGAAATTTCTACTAAGTGAGAATATGTTTTCGAGTTATGAATCCAGAATTTTGAGATTTCTCCGAAATTACGCAAATCGGGTACCGATCGGAGAAATTCAACCGGAAGGCTTCTGGAAGGAGACACTTGGCCTCCTCCCATTGGCCAATCCCTTGGCTGTTGGAGCATGGGCAGGTCGGCAAGGAGGAAAGAAGAAGGAAGAAAAGCTTTTGAAAAAGTTGTTTTGGACGGTCCGGATCGATTCTCACAAAGTTGATCCGACTACGAAATCCTACACCTTTTTCTATAAATACCCACCCCTCCCCTTTGGTTTTTCTCACATTTGAGAAGCAAGATCTGATTTAGAGAGAGAAAGAAGAGAGAGGAGCTCGGGAAATTCTGCGGCGAAGCTCTGGGTAAGTTTTCCTAAGCACCGAGCTTTTAGTCTTCGTAGTTCTTTCAATAGTTAGAGTAGTAATGCTAGAGTAGCCTTTATTTTTCAAGTATGATTGGGTATCATATGGGAGGGCTATTTTAGTCATTATTTTCGAAAATCATAATTGCGTCGAAGTTCTGGCGAAATTTCGGAAGAAAATTTGTAAGAGTAACGAAGTGCTGGCGAAATTCCGCCAATTAGGGGTAGAAGGGCAAAATGGTAATTTTTACCTAAAATGCCAGTTATTGTGTCAAATCACTAATGGAAGTGATATTGCTCTCGTAGGACGTCAGAAATTCTAATTTACTGCCGTTACGCTGCCCAACGTGCCGCTGTCGGACAAACCGCTGTTTTCCGTAAAACGTGTCGTTTCCGCCAGAATTGCCGACGTTCGTCAACGAAGGTACGTCCGCGTACTGTAACACTAATCTGATGTTCATGGTATGCATGTATGTGCTATGTGTATTGTTATGGTATGTTTATTGAATGCAAATATGTTAGAACAGTTTGGTCTTTGAAGGAAAGGCTAGTCTATGTGGGTAAGCCATTAAGTCGCCGTGAACTCGGTGAGGCCCCCATGATAGACACTTACCTGGCCATTCTGTTCGGTTTACGAAAGTATGTACGTGCGCGTACTGGTAACCTTAACGCTGATGTTTATCGTATGCGTATATGTGTTAGGTGTAGGATATGTGATAGAAGATGACTTTATGTCTACTATATGTTTAGGTAGTGTTGGGGTACGTACGTTCGCGTACTGTAACACTAACTCTGATGTTTACTGTATGCGTATTTGTGGTTGAGAGTCTGATGATTTGTTGTGAGTATTGTTATGTGCTTTTGGATACATGCACTACGTGTGACACATCTACATGCACTACGTCAGAATCATGGTTCCGACTGAAGACTTTCCGATGTTGTTCTTTTATTTTTTTGGAAACTCTCGGTTACTATACCATTTCTGTAACTAGCCAGTGGGCATTTTGAATATATATATATCAGTTATTCTTCCGCTCAAATGCTCTACTCTGATGATGTGAAAAGATGTTTTAAAAAAAAAATTATACTACTTTTGAAAAGTCGGGTTGTTACAATTTTCATATGAAAAAGATAGTAAGTCCATGTTTTCTCTTCTCTTGGTTTTTACTATACCATTTTATAGTTTAAACATAGCAGAAGTTGACACTGACAATTTTAAGATGCATCCACATTTTTTTTACAGGGCGTAGATGTTGTCTTTATGGAAATCGTTGATGTTGTCTTCTTCTTATTACTGTTGTTATTATCTTTGGCTTTTCCAATTTTCCCGCTAGAATGCTTTTCTGCCACTGCTCATCAATTTGAAAAAAAAAACATATAACGACTGTTATTTAAAAAACAGTAATTATAGATACAACGACTGTTTTTAAAAAACAGTCTTTGTAAGTCATTAACTTTTAACGACCATCATATTCACGACCCTTTGAAAACAGTCGTCTAAGTATATTAAAAACGAACGTTAAAAGTGTGTTTTGTAGTAGTGGGCCTTAACTCATCTTCATCCTTTGATCTACAACGCGACTCGTCTATTTTCGGCCAACTACGACAACTTGTCTCCCCAGCGACGATGTCATACTTGTCTTGATCTGGGTCTTCGATTTGTTTTGGGTCAGTCTTTTGCGTTTCGATCTATGTAACATCCCAATTTTTAAAGCGGAATTTTTTTTTTTTCAATCAGAGTAGAGCATGGGAGCGAAAGAGTAACTGATCATAACAAAATATGAAACATAGTGTAATAGAGTAATGACATTACAGTGATCCTACTATTCAAAAGATAAGTACATTGTGACACGAGACAGTACATAAGCATAAATCGGTATGTAAAGTCCTACACAAATATAGCTCGCACATTACCCCGTGCCACGTTCACGTGTCCTCGCCGCTAGGAAAACTCAAAGCGGTATTATCATGTCTATAACCCGTACAAGG
This sequence comes from Acacia pycnantha, assembly GCA_025563575.1. NCBI lineage: Eukaryota > Viridiplantae > Streptophyta > Magnoliopsida > Fabales > Fabaceae > Acacia > Acacia pycnantha. The sequence goes on from JAMWYP010000462.1 coordinate 136,718, forward strand.
CTGTATGTATAACGACGACCCTAAGCAGAGCCCCGGTATATGAACGTATCTATGACATATATGTATATGAGAACTATAGGATTAGTGTTACAGTACGCGTCCGTACCTTCGTTTGATGTACGTAGATGTTTCTGGCGGAAACTGTACTTTCTGACGGAAAACAGCGGTTTGTCCGACAGCGGCACGTTGGACAGCGTAACGGCAACAAATTAGGATTTCTGACGTCCTATAAGAGTAATATCACTTTCATTAGTGATTTGGCACTATAACTGGCATTTTAGGTAAAAATTACCATTTTGCCCTTCTACCCCTAATGGCGGAATTTCGCCAGCACTTCGTTACTCTAGCAAATTTTCTTCTCGAAATTTTGCCAGAACTTCGACGCAACTATGATTTTCGAAAATAATGACTAAAATAGCCCTCCCATATGATACCCAATCATACTTGAAATTTAAAGGCTATTCTAACAAATTCTACCCTTACTTTTGAAAAACTGCGAAAGCTTCAACTTTTCGGCGACCGATCCCTACTATGTTTATACCTCTGCATATTTTTCAATGCAAACAAGGCTTCAAACAAGAATAGGAATCTAGTCACCTACTTCCTAAATCTAACTAACAATTCTACTAACTACCGAACTAAAACTAAGAACTCGAACTTAAAAACTAAAGCCCGAAAGACTTACCCGTTGAAGACTTCCGCAGAAATTCTCCAGAGCTTCTCTCTCTTCTTTCTCCCTCTAGGCTCAGCCAAACAAGGGAAAATGGGATGAGAAAAATGAAGAGAGGTCATGCCTTTTTATAGGCAAAAGTTGTGCCACTTTGGGTAATTTTCACATTTTCAAAACTTGTACTTTTGTTGCCTAAAGTGTAATTCTCCCTTTTGTATTTTTGGCCCCCTTTTTTTTTTTTTCAGCAGCCCTTGGTCGACATACAAGGGCTGATGTGTCAGCCCTTGGTTGGCCAAGAAAAGGTGACTCATGTCACTTTGGTCCGGTCCGGGTGGATTTCCCTGTTCGGTCTCCGTTTACGTCTTCTCGCAAAATTCTCAAAAATCTGAGATCATAGCGCTGAAGATCTCATCTTCACCTTCAGGAATATCTATTTTAATTAGATTTCCATTGCCATTTAGGGCATTCCATTATCTGCCGAAGAGTTCTCGAAAAACGTGTCCGAACGTGTCCGGTTACGAAACTCGTTTTCGAAAACATCAATCTCTTCAGAAAAATTCACTGATTCCAAATATGTCCAAATAAACTCAAACTCATTCCTAGATGTTGAGTTAGAATTTATTTTCTTCAGATCCAAAAATGTGCCTATATGCATTTTTCCCTATTTTGTTTTATTAGGAAAATGCACAATCGGACTCAGAATTAACTTCCGGAAGAGTCTAACGGAAGATAAAATTCCACTGATCAATATTTTACCTTGATCTTGAAATTCCTATTCCTAGTTCACTAGATAGGATCCGTTTCCTAAATATTAGATTACTATTCATGCTTTTTAATTATATTATATTATAGTTACTTTATTAAAAATATCATGATCTTTAATTTTGCTTCTTATCCTCAATTTTTTTTTTTTTGGACATTTCGGCTGCCCCCCCCATTTTTTTGGATTTGTTAATGTTTTTCAAGAATTATTTAATTATTTACTTAATTTAATTTTTATTAAAAATTCCACAAAATTCTCTAATTGGTCCATTCTTGTATTTAGGCCTAAAAATACCTAAACTCAACTATTTTCCTCCAAAATTTCCAATTTAATTAGTAAACATGCTTTTACTAATTTTAAAACAAAAACCACTAATTTTAGGGTTTTACATAATTACTTGTGAATTTCCTTTGCTTATGCTTAAGTAATTAGCCCAAAATTACTTAATTACTTTATTATCACTTGTTGATAATTTTCTTAATTACAATGCCTCATTACCTTCATACTCTTGTATTAACATTGGTATTTTCAAGCCTCTTGCATTTTTAGAAATTACAAGGGTATTATGGTCTTTTATTACTTTTTGAACCTTCTTATACAATTTCTCCAAGTTCATAATTTATTAAATTACCATAATTAGAGATAATATACTCTCCTAATTCACTTGGTCATTTTTGCATTCGGTATTTTTATAATTTCTCTAAGTTAATTACCCTTTACAGGGAATTTTGGTCATTTTGGCACTTAGGCCCTTAAACTCCCTAATTTCTTGCAGAAATTCTACTTAGAAAATAGACTATAATTATACAAGACCGGAGATTGAAATTTCACTTATCAGAAATATCCAACTTTTATTTATAATATTCCAGATAAATATCCGGGTATTACAATCTAGGTCATCCTATGTTTTTTATAATGTACTGCTTTTTTTTAGGTATATATTCATGAAGAATTCACCGTGTTTTTTGTCTTCGATCTTGAAAGGAATTCTCAGAATAAGGAGAGGATGGAAAGGAAGAGCAAATGGGCTTGCTTTATGGTTGTTTCTTTTACTGATTCCCCAACAGAAGATATCTCATCCATTAATTTATGTTGCATAGATTTCTAGTGGTTTTCTTGAGTTTTCTTTCAAGGAAAAGAAGGTTTAACTATTGTAAGCTAAGGTTATAAAAGACTACAAAAAGGGCGGGATCTAGAGCCCCATTAAAAAAAAGGGCGGGATCTAACATCCCAACCAGATTAAAAAAAAAAGAAATACTTTCAACGAAAATTTTTAAAAAATAATCGTTGTAAGTCTTATACTTATAACAACTGTTTTCCAAAAATAGTCGTTATAGGCGTGTGAGTTCAACCACTGTAATATACACAACCCTTTTAAAACAATTGTTTAAATGTCTTAAAAATGGACGTTAAAAGTGTTTTTTTTTGTAGTAATGTCTATTCATCCCAATAAAAAGTTTATATACATGAAAAATAACATTTTTCTAATAACTTCAAAGTATTCCTATTATAATTAAAATAAATGAAATAATCAATATAGGAAGTCATTTCACGTTAAATCCTAAATATAACATTAGTTAAGGGATTGACAAAGACTGTTAAAAAAAGAGACCATGCATGAAGGAATCCTAAGTTTTTCCCCCTTTTTTTGATAAAACAAGGTTGTGTGTATAGGATCTTAGGAGCTCACTATGAGGCATTCCTTAAGGTTAAAACACGTTTACAAAAGCAATTACAGATTATTTACCAACTGTCTCATCACAATAATAACAAGATTTGGTCATACTCGCATCCTTAATGTAAGATCTGAGTCACATCTTTACTGATTGGACCAACGTTGATTATTAAATGCAGTAGAGTAGTAGACATTCTTAGTTTTATTCAATAGATAAAAAGAGGAATATTGGAGAACATATAGTATACAAATGGGTCTTAATTAAATGATTAACAAATAAATACTTGGGCTAGTGCTTAATTAATCGACACAAAGAGATCAATTACCTTTTGACCTACACGCTTTAGACTAAAAACATCTCCCTTTAGTACCACTAGCACTTACAAGTGGTGCAACTCTACTATATTAATCATATTATGCTAGTTTTATTAAATTTATCATAATAATTATAACTGAAAATTTTAATTAATGACATACAGAAAATTCGCACCACGCTAAATAGGGACTTCTAATGGATGATATTTGTAAGAAAATTAGCCTTCAAATTTCATGAGAAAGTTCAGGTTAAAAAAAATTCATGAGAAAATTAAAGCCATTCGCAAGCTTAATAAAATGGGGAAAAAATAATATAATTTTATACATAAAGGCTAACAAACCATGTTTATCATACAATCACTTTGAAAGATCATTTCTAGTTAAATAAATTAAAGAAAAAATAGTACATATGTACTCCCTATAGAATTTAATCTCTTCTCACTGCCCTCGTCAAATTATGATAATAATTTACATGAATTATATGATTAATTATTATAATGTTGTGTGTGTATATGTATATATATTACCTACTACGCAATTATAATGATAGGAACTTAATTAAAAATTTATAATCATCTTTATAATATGTTCATAATTGAATCTGTTTCTCAATTCAGACGCAAATGCCCAACTGGTCAAAGTTATCAAAAAGCAACATGACACTTTCTCATGGAAGGACATGTAAATGAAAAAGTTCGAGTACGTAGTGAAAGTATAAAATAAGCCTAGCTAGCTCCTTTGTATCCAACATATATACTTTATCTTTATCTCTTTTTTTTTTTTTTCCTTTTTCAAAAAATAATAATAAAGTCATTATATTTTAATTGATATTTTTTTGGGGAAAAATTTTAATTGATAATTAACGTTCGACATATTGACCGAGAGAAATGGGATGAGATATCTTTAAAAGTTCCAGTCAAAAAGATATGGATGTTAAAAAAAGGTTTAATACAAGTACAAAGCAACCAGTAAAACTAACCAATCGAGTTCCAGAAGTTAGCTTTTCTTCTAGAAATTTTAAGGGAGTAATAAGTAATCTCACCAACAAATATATATATATATATATATATATATATATATATATAAAAATATATATATGTTGTACAATTCAATCATACTTGAGATAACATTGTTTATTTTCGAAGAATATGTTTCTTTATCGAAATATAAGTCGCACTTGTCATAAGTGATTTATAGTGTAATTCATTTTTCAATCTTTGTATATATGATGTGTGAAAAAAACATATGTAATTCTAAAGAAAACAAATACATGAAAGAAGCATAGTATATACTAACATCGGGTTGGAACTTGGAATAAAAATACATATATAAAAAAGAGTTTGGTGTAGATATGTAAATTTGTTGAAGTAGGGATTAATTTGAATTGAGGTTAGGACATTTTAATTGGAGTGTTTCAGAAGATAAAGATGTCCCAAAAACTTAAAACTATTGTTTTCTAATGCCTTGAGTTTGTTCCCTATATCACACAAAGGATTCAAAGAACCAAATTTATAAAAACGTACAAAATATGCAATTTCAGCCAACCTACAAGGAAAAAAAAAATCATGCTAATAAGAAGGTGATGATGATTCATTATCTTACATGCACGTTCATAGACATAAATTAATATATTTTATCTATAAAAAATTGCTGAAAAATCATCCATTACAAAATTTATTGACAAAAAGTACATAAAGACATAAGTCCTTAAGTGAGTGTAACTCATATTTAGTAGATACAACTCTTCTTAAACCGTGTGTAATATATTTTTAGCTATGTGTAAATATATTCTGCTTTGCACATATTGCACACAGATGAAAGAAAACTCACGCTTGAATTTTATACAAATTTCAGATATCATTGGGCAATGAATTTCACAATGTGAAACTTTCCATATCTCTCTCTCTCTCTTAGTTTCTTACATATTTCTCATCACAAATAAAGCTTTCTTCAGTTGCGAAAAAAAAAAACTGAGGTTTCTCCGCGTATAAATTTTGATGGAGAAGATCACATACAAACATTTCTTAATGGATTTTGCAAAGACGATCTTTTGCTTCTACTTTATGTTGAAGAAGAAGCAACGTACGGGAATTCCAGAACGATCTTTGATTAATTGATTGAGACGTATTCATGAATTGATTTGTTTGTCTGTTTGCTTGCTTGCTGGGAAGAATGAATGAATCTAATGTATGGCTATAACAATAAAGCAATTCCACTTGATGATTTAATTAACCACTTGATAATATATATGTAAGGATATAATTTAATTTCCCAGAAAAAGAAAAGTTTCTCTCATTTTCTTTTCTTGGCTTTTCTTTAGCTTTGAAAGTGAGAAACAGCTATTGATTGCCCGTAATGATATTTTATTGCCTTTCTTTTCAACAAAACATTTGATTCATTATGCATGCCTTTTGGCTTTGATTTGGCAGATATTGCAGCTTTTTTAATTTCCCCCTCATATGTGGGGGACGCACTAATTAATAGTCCTATAAATTAAGACTCCATCGTGGCCAGAAATTGAAGATATTATGTTACATAAAATGGGCATCTTCCCAACACCTCAGTTTCTTTTATATTTTGTATTATTTTTGGTTGGTTGATTTAATCTGATGTATGTATGTACGCAGGAGATATAATGTGGATTTTGACTTTTAAGTGGGAGCAATGTACGTGGCTCAAATTGACTGAGGCCGAAGAGGGAAAAAAAAAAAAAAATCCTGTAATTATCTATTAATTATCACAATTTATTATCCATGAATTATCTATTATGATTTATTTGAATTGTGTGCTGGTATGAAAGTTAATTAGATTATACTGATAATGGCATTTAAGTAGATAGAATTTCATTTTCCTTCAACAAAATTTTAGGTTTATTAGATTAAGAAATGAATCACATCAATTGTAATACCCTAAAAATCTCATTTATGATAAGCATCATAATTTAGTAAATAATAACTATTGGAAATAGGTGAATATGTGGTCTCAAACCTTGGGATGTATTTATCTTATTTTCTAGGGTAAATTCTCTTGAAATGAGAAGAAATAAAGTGCCAAAAATCCTTAAATACACTTATGGGTCATAAAATACCCTGAGAATATTATGATAAATCCTAAGAGGCAATTAAATATTTATTAAAAATTAGAGAGTATGTTGTCTCTAATTTTGACAATTTAATAAATAATTTCCTTGGAAATAATAAGAGGGAGAATTAAATATTATTTTGGGAACCCTAAATAACCCTATGATTTTTAATATAATGCATGAGACATAAAATACCAATATCAGTACAATAGTTGTGAGAAAATGATTAATCCTAATTAAGAAAATTATCAAAATTAGTAAGTGATTAAATAAATAAATAATGGCTAATTGTTTAAGCATGGATCAAGGGAATATTCAAGGTTAATTATATGAAACCTCTAATTAAGGGTTATTAACCAATGAAAGGCCAAGATTGAATCTAATAAAGTGAATCTAATGGTTCTAATTAATTGAATCTTAATCCATGTGAAAATGAATCAACCAATGGGAGAATTCTTGCAAAATAAATATGAGATAATTAGAGGATAATATGAATTAATTGAAAAACAAAAAGAATAGGGAAAAGGGGATGGGAAAACCGAAATTTTGATGAGGGAAAGAGAAAGAAAATGTTGAATTTATGTAGGTGTGAACACAAATGCAAGTGGGAAGAAAAATGAAAAAACAGAAAGATATTTATTGAAAAAGCAAATGGGATAAATGAGAACCGATAGAAATTAAATCCTATCTTGAAATCCTTGGATTAAGTAGTAAACATCTGGACATATTATGAATCAGTGAATTTTTGTCCCGAAGTTGGTGTTACCCGAAGTCATTTCCGTAATCGACGGCGTTTGTCCTAATTAAAATGATCAGCAGGCTAGGAAATACCCTTAATGGGACCACAATATTTGTTAATCTAGATATTTCTCAAGAGGAAACATAGATCTCCAAGGTTATGCTAAGAAATATTTGAGATTAGTTAAGATCACGCGATTAGAACACCGAACAGGAGGACTTATCGGTAGAAACTCATAAAGTGAATGGTTGACATCATGGGGATGACATCATTTTGTTGAAAAAGGGGGGTGGGGAGGTTGGCCAAGGCACATGGAGGGTGAGGATTTGAGCTTCAAAAGTACCCTAGATCCTAAGGTCAAGATTGAAGTAGAAGGTTTGAAAGATTACCTCTTTGCCCTCACATTTCTTCTATAAATAGGCACCACCTCTTCACTTCAAAAGTCATCAATTTACAAGAGCATTTCGAAATTAGAGAGAGGTTAGAGAGAAGGAGGAGCTCTGGAGAAGGAGTAGCGAAGTGCTGGGTAAATTCTTCGGTCCCTAGTCTAAAGTTCTAGTCTTTCGATCGGTAGTTATAGTAGAAATGTTAGTTTGATCTTTAATCTTCCAAGTATGGTTTAGATATCATGTTTTAAGGTTAAATATGATATTTGTTTTGAAAATATGATGGAGAAAGAGTTATGACAAAATTTTGGAAGATTGGAGTCAAAGTAACGAAGTTCTGGCGAAATTTCGTCGATTATCAAAGCCAGGGGTAAAATAGTCATTTATGACTAAAATATCTGTTAGGATATTGTTTGAGTAATGAATACGTTATTATCCTTATAGGATATCTGTGATCACGTACCGATCGTCACACGTACCGTATATCGTCAACGAAGGTACGTTCGCGTACTAGTAATACTAACTCTGATGTTTATTGTATGCGTATATGTGCTATGTGTATGGTATGCTTATATGAGGTAGCTGATAGCTCTGTGGTATGTGCTGTTGATATGTTTACGCTTGTTAAGGGCCACACATATGCTAGGGGGCTTTTGTGCTGATGAGGTACGTTTGCTAAGGGCCACACATCTGTCAGGTGACTTATGTGCTATTGCTAAGGGCCACACATCTTATGTGCTATTGAGATACGTATGCTAAGGGCCACAAATCTTATGTGCTTATGGGATACGCTTGTTGTACTTTTGGTTGAGTGCTCTTATTCTGTTTATGTTGTGAATATCCGTAGTCCATATATTGTATGTAAACATGAGGTTAACCGTTACTTGAGGTCCGATGCATGGGACCTCAGCCCTTAATATAGCTTCAGGGTCGGGAGAACCGAGAGCCGAGGAGAAGGGCAAGCAGCACGCATAAAGACTCGACTGAAGATTATCTTTTGTTTCCACGGCGTGGGAAATCGCCAAGGAGACACTTTTGTTGTTATTTACATTTGAAAACACTCGGATAAATGTACCAATATGTTGATTAGCCAGACATACGGCATTTTGAATATATGTGTCAGTTACTCTCTTGCTCCGATGCTCTACTCTGATATAAAAAAAATATTAGGCTTTTGAAAATGGGATGTTACATGAATCAATAGTTGCTTTTTGAGAATAAAAAGTGTTGATTATGACCAACAGGAATTGGTCTTAATATATGAGATATTTTATGATTATAACTAATACACACACACATTACATTTGAGTTTGTTATTTTGGATTAGTCAGAGTCCAATATAGCTTTGGATATTTGATGGTTTGTTATATAGAAGAAGAAACTACTTCCTTTATTCCTAAATGTAAAAGTTAGACAACTACTTTATAAATATCAAGGAAATAAGTTAAGTTAGTTATATGTAAAAGAATCTATGTTAATTGGTTTTCCTAAGATATCCTTGTTAATCATTTGCATTCAAACTACCCTATTGATGAACCCTCCTTTAACATGTGCAATATAATCTGATAGTTTGGGAAATAATTATAAGTTTTAGAGATAAAATAAACTGATATTTTATATTTAAGATTAAAGTAAATCCTTCAATTAGCTCTTATATTTGAGATTGGAAAAGGAGTATTGATTAAGGGGTTTAGTATGGATGGCCTAATTGCGGTAATAATGGTTCTAATATATATTGAGGCTCGGTGAGGCCATGATATGCGCTTTGCTATAATAATAATTAACGGGCACATATGAACAACCGTATGATAATGCTTACATGATACATAGCGGTCTCATTTTGACAACTGTAATTTATATTTATTCAGTAACATAAATAATGGTTCTTTTGTAAGAACTATGACAATTAAGAAAACTAAATAATTGTCTCACATAGGCAACCATTATATATTTAGTACATAACTAATGGTTCCCAAATAAAAAACCGTGACCTTTCATAATACATGACGGTTGTTATATAATTACTGTGATATATGGTTGGGAGACTCTTCAAGTGAGAGTTTTTAAGCTAGTTGGACTAGAATGTATATAATAGAACAACACCTCCTACATCGAGTTTCTATTAAATATGGGATAGATAAGGACATTCCAAGCTTTGTGGGGAGAATCAATGGAAATTTTGACCTATATAAGTGATAATGTAACTTTTTATCTATTAATTGTGTCTCTTCACAGGATTTAACCTGGAAAGTAATGGATGGGGGGCTACAGATATTTGTATTGGAAAGGCCGCACGGGGTATATAAACCCTTCTGGAAACTACTCAAGGGTTTACCTATATATGCATATTTGTGTTTTTTCACCCAATATTTACTTTCCTGGCTTAATTGCTGATGATACACAAGGTATAGGTGATGAACACTTACATTATGAGATATATAGTTCAATAGTGCGATTGATTCAAGCCTCATAGCCTAGAAAATATTGATCCATCCCATATTGTATGGCTACTCGATGTGAGAAGTACTACTCTATTAGATAAAGTCTAGATCAAGTAGCTCAAAAACTCTCACATTGAAAAGTCTATGTCTGATTACAATGTTGGATTTTAGATTTTTTAACTTGGTGCCACCTGCTCAATACAAAAATAGGAGAGGAACCTTAGATCAGAGCAATAATGGGTTTTCCAAAAAAAAAAAAATATAACTTCACAAAAGCAATTTAATATGCCACATTGAATGCTTTATCGCATCATCGTGACTTCACAAATGCTGCAAGTATTCGCTTGTTCATGTATGACTCTCGGTACAATTGAACTAGTTTATTCATCATATCCCTATTGATCTCTAGGAAATGACTTCCGGAGATATGGATACTTCCAAAAAATAAGATGTATCTGCTTAGGGATCTATATCTCCATAAGTGACCTTAAAAAAGATCAATAGAGTATGAATCTTCAGTCAAAGCAATGTGTCGATAACTTCTTGTAAAAGGAAAGGAACCTTCGATTAAAGTAATGCTAGGGTTTCTAAAAGATTATAACTTCACAAAAGCAATTTAAGGAACCTTCAATCAGAGCAATACTAGGTTTTCCAAAAAAACTTAACTTCACAAAAGCAATTTAATGCATGGTTATCAAACATGGACCAGATCGACCGGGTTAGCCTAGAAACCGGCAACCTAGCCATGAAATCGGTCTTGGAAGGTCCTTAAAATAGATTTTCGTGTAACTCGAGGTGACCTTGTCTTGACCAGAGCAACCTGGGGCGGGTTGAAAGGTTGACTCGGTTGCTTTTTTTTTAGTTAAAAAAATTTATTTTTATTTAATTATATTGTTATGGGGCATATGGCAATATTAGTCAAAGTTAATGATAATTTTTATGTTAATGACTATTAGTTTAATGATTAAAGGATTGTAGGTGTAATTACTTTGGTATCATCTATCTATTTTGATAATTTGTTAGAAACAATATTTATGATTATTGATTATAATATCATTGGATGGTTGATTAATTCTACATGTCAATATATTAAAGAAATTGTAAATAACGTTGGATAAGTATATGGTTATTTTGTTAGTGATTCAAGGTATTGGATGAGAATTTAAATTATTTTTTAATTTTTTATTCCCCATTGATCTGGCCTTAAGTTGACTCCGAGCTAATCCACTGACCCTTAACCCATTGCCTCGACCTGTTCAAAGGCCAGTCTAGGTTTGATGACCTTGATTTAATGTTACTTTGGATGCTTTATCACACTATGACTTCATAAAGACAACCTAATTGGCCAGGTTGAACATTGCAAGAAACAAGAGAGGAATTTTTAGAAGTGAATGCAAGAATGGTAATGCAAAATGGATGAGGGAAATCATAACTATACTGACCTAGAGCTTATGAACAAAAACAACTCATGCGACTCTCGTTGAGAAGTCGGACTTAGGCTTTTTATGGTGGGAGTCGGCTGAAAATGACTCCCGACGGCCAGAAAAGACAATAGAATTCGTAGGGTTACAATGTTTGTGGGTTTTATTCGAACATACTAAATGCTAAGTGTATTTTGTTTCAAACATTTAAAAAAAAAAGAGAAATGATAGGTTTTTTGGGTATCATGCCTAAGACTTTACATCATACAGTTTCTCTGTAAGAGCTGTTATTTATTTATTTACTTACATTTATCACGGTTCTTTGTTAATAACCATTATGTATTTCACTTTTTTCACTTGGCTATTCTAACAAGTAACATGTTTGACTTAATAACTGTTATTTCATTTTTTTTAAAAAAAAATTTGGTAGTTGATTATACAACCACCATTTTACAAACAAAATATAAAAACAAGCACAAAGACAAAGTATATAAAAAAACTAAAAATAACAAGTTATGGAGTTGTTTTAAGAATCTGATGCATCATCAGATTCTTCCTTCTCCACTAACTTGTCCACCTTCTTGTTCAAAGAGTGAACGAGAATGGCAAGTTTCTTCAAGCAATGGTCTATACGTCCTTGCTCTCACGTGGATGAGCCCTTCAATGCTTGTTGGCGGAGGGAGTTCATCTTTCAATTTGTCTCGAGATGATGAGGCATAAGTTCTCTTGCGTTTGTCCATAAGATTGGTGAAGAAGAACAAGAACTTGTAGTTGGCTATAAGAATTTGAAATGGAAGAGGAGAAATAGAGTTTAGTTTTTAGACATTTATATAGAGAGGGTTTCGTGGTTTTTTGAGTTGTCGCGCCTTTAGATTTACAGATCATTATATTTTATAAATGGTAACAGTTGTTTTAATAGAATCGTTATATATTTTATTTCATGACGGTTTTACTTAAAGAACCGTTGGATATATTATTTCTTTTTACAAAATACTCCTATTTAAGAAAGAAAAAAATGATAAAATGGAACAATGACGAGTAGCCTGATGAACTGATGAGATCACCAGGCTACTCGTCACCATAAGATTGGCCAGGATCATGGCCAATCCCATACTCATCAAGTATGAGATTGACCTTCATGTTCATACTGGAGAGGTGACCAGAAAGCCTCCTAATAGCATGGTCAGTTTGTTGTGCATGCTGCAACATTGCCTCCAGTTGAGGAAGCATAGGATGTAGAGGCGGAGGAGGAAGCGGTGGCAGTGGCGGAGGTGGTAGAAGCGGATGTTGGGGAAGAGAAGTAGGAGATGGAGGTTGAGGAGGAGGAGAAGGAGGCAGATGTTGGGGAAGATAAGCAGTAGTTGGAGGTTGAGGAAGAGGAGAAGGAGGCGGTGGAGGATGATGCTAGCTAGAGTTTTATGGCATGTCTTTCGCACTACATTTCATTTTGGTGATTGAGATAGAGAATAAAGAGAAGGACGATGAAGAAAATGTAGGGAAAAAATGAAAGTGTGGAGTTTAAAGATTGTAATAGACATTTGGAGCGATGTGAAAAAAACCATCATTGCGCATGTTGAAAGTTGAACAAGACATAATGAAAGGGTACCTGAGTTTTCCTGATGATCATCAGATGACGAGGAGGCACCCATAGTCTGCACGGGGAAGAGGAAATGTTTCAAAAGCTTTAATTAACGTTTATTAAGTTAGAACCGTTACGTATGTTTGGAAGAATACTTTACGGTTTTTAATTAATAACCGTGAATTATTTTTTTTATAAATTTATTATTAACTTAACATTTATTATGTTAGAACTGTTAAGTATATTGGCAAAAATATTTTACGGTTCTTAATCAATAACTATGAATTATTAAGTTTTTTTTGGGGGTTAACTTCATCTCCTTTCTCCGATGATGAGAATGAGGAGGGCATGCAAGAATAATTTATAGTTCTTAATTAATGAATGTCAATTATTAAGATTTTTTAACTACATTTTTAATATTTTTAAAAAATAATGATGTTCTAGTCATCATCACCACTGTCATCCTCATTCCTGCTTTCATCGTCCTATTCCTCGTCCTAATTCTCATAATCAAAGGAGGGAGATGAAGGGGCTGACTGCAAGTCATATTCAACATCATTGTGATGAAATATGTTGTTCAACTTCCTGTTCAACTTGTTGGCGTATGTGTAATACCCTAAAAATCCCACTTATGATAAGTATCATAATTTAGTAAATAATATCTATTGGAAATAGGTGAATATGTGGTCTCAAATCTTGAGATGTATTTATGTAACATCCCAATTTTTAAAGCGGAATTTTTTTTTTTCAATCAGAGTAGAGCATGGGAGCGAAAGAGTAACTGATCATAACAAAATATGAACCATAGTGTAATAGAGTAATGACATTACAATGATCCTACTGTTCAAAAGATAAGTACAGAGAGCGATAAGATAAATCCGCCGGAAGCCTACTCCCGCCGCTTTCCCTATCACCGATCCGTGGTCCTCCGGATCTCGAAGCTATAGCCGAGATTCAATTCACCGCATTGAATCTCGGGTAACTGTTAACCTTATGCTCAAATAAAACAAGATATAGACAATAGATATTCATGACATAACAAAGAACATCTCATCGAAGTGTGACACGCATGTAACATAAGCATGAAGCAATTATGTAAGGTCCTACACAACAACATTGTGACACGAGACGTGACATAAGCATAAAGCAGTATGTAAAGTCCTACACAAATATAGCTCGCACATTACCCCGTGCCACGATCACGTGTCCTCGGCGCTAGGAAAACTCAAAGCGGTATTATCATGTCTATAACCCGTACAAGGTCAGTATGTATAACGACGACCCTAAGCGAGCCCCGGTATATGAACGTATCTATGACATATATGTATATGAGAACTATAGGATTAGTGTTACAATGACGCGTCCGTACCTTCGTTTGATGTACGTAGTTGTTTCGCGAAGCGTACTTTCGACGGAAAACAACGGTTTGTCCGACACGGCACGTTGGACGGCGTAACGGCAACAAATTAGGATTTCGACGTCCTATAAGAGTAATATCACTTTCATTAGTGATTTGGCACTATAATCGGCATTTTAGGTAAAAATTACCATTTTGCCCTTCTACCCCTAATCGGCGGAATTTCGCCAAAGATTTCGTTACTCGACAAATTTTCTTCCGAAATTTTGCGAACTTCGACGCAACTATGATTTTCGAAAATAATGACTAAAATAGCCCTCCCATATGATACCCAATCATACTTGAAATTTAAAGGCTATTCTAACAAATTCTACCCTTACTTTTAAAAGAACTGCTAAAGCTTCAACTTTTCGGCGACTCGATCCCTACTATGTTTACACCTCTCGCATATTTTTCAACGCAAACAAGGCTCTAAAACATTTGTAGGAATCTTGTCACCTACTTCCTAAATCTAACTAACAATTCTACTAACTACTAAACTAAAAACTAAAGACTTAAAGACTTACCCGTTGAAGACTTTCCTGACAATTCTACAGGGCTTACGCACAATTCCCCAGAGCTCCTTTCTCTTCTTTCTCAACCAAAAATTTCGCCAAGAGAAGGAAGAAAAGGTGTGAAATTTCTCAAGGGAAGGCATCTATTTATAGGCAAAAACAAGGGCCTTGTTTGGCAAATTTAAGGCTTTGTTTGGAAAATCAAAGTTGTAATAACCCATTAATTGCAACTTGTTCAACCATTTTCCCCGATCGGTACCCGATTCGCGTGATTTCGGAGAAATATCAAAATTATGGATTTACAACTTTGAAACTATTTCCTCACTTATTAGAAATGTCCAAATTAACCTAAATTTTGATCCCATACAGGGCTCCAACAGTCCGATTGAAGTTTTCTCAAAACGTGTCGATCGTGTCCGTGTCGGAATTCGTTTCGGGACTACCAATCTCTTGGAAATAATTCACTGACTCCAAATATGTCAAAATAAATTCAAACCCATTCCTAAATGTTGAGTTAGAATTTATTTCCCTTATTTCCAAAAATATGACTATATGCATTTTTCCCTATTTTGTTTTATTAGGAAAATGCACAAACGGCCTCGGAATTAACTTAGGAAGAGGTCACTTAAAGGTAAAAACTCACTGATCAATATTTTACCTTGACCTTGGGATTCCTATTCCTAGATCTCTAGATAGGATCCGTTTCCTAATTTTAATATTACTATTCACCAATATTGCTTTAATTAATTTTAATATTATTTTAATGTGCAAGTTGCACAACTTGTTTCTATTTTCATTTTATTCTTTTTATTTTTATTTTCCCTTGGAAAATCGGCTGGCCCTTTAATTATTTTAATAAATAATTATTTTTCATTTAATTAATTATTTAATGATTTATTTATTTACTTTTTCCAATAATTTCACAAAAATTACCTAATTGGTCCATTCTTGTATTTAGGCCTAAAAATACCTAAACTCAACTATTTTTCTCCAAAATTTTCATCTAATTAGTAAACATGTTTTTACTAATTTTAAAACAAAAACCACCAATTTTAGGGTTTCATATAATTACTTGTGAATTTCCTTCACTTATGCTTAAGTAATTAGCCCAATATTACTTAATTACTAAATTATCATAACTTGATGATTTTCTTAATTACAATGTCTCATTATCTTCATACTCTTGTATTAAAATTAGTATTTTCATACCTCTAACATCATTCCATAATTACAAGGGTATTTTTCCATAATTTCCTAAGTTAATTACCCTTTCAGGGGCATTTTGGTCATTTTGGCACTTCGGCCCTAAAATTCCCTAATTTCTTGTAGAAATTCTTCTTAGAAAATATGCTATAATTATACAAGACTGGAGATTGAAATTTCACTTATCAGAAATATCTAACTTTTATTTATAATATTCCAGATAAATATCCGGGTATTACAATTTACCTTGTTTTTCTAGGGTAATTTCTCTTGAAATTAGAAGAAATAAAGTGCCAAAAATCCCTAAGTGAATATATGGGTCATAAGATACCCCGAGAATATTATGATAAATCCTAAGAGGCAATTAAATATTTATTAAAAATAGGAAAGTATGTTGTCTCTAATTTAGATAATTTATTGGATTATTTTCCTTGGAAAATAATGAGTCAAAATTAAATATTATTTTGAGGAACATAAGTTGTCCCATGATTTTTAAAATAATACATGGAGCATAAATTACCAATGTCAGTAAAATAGTTGTGAGAAAATGATTAATCCTAATTAAGAAAATTATCAACAATTAGTAAGTGATTAAATAAGTAATTAATTGCTAATTGTTTAGACATGAATAAAGGTGATATTCCAAGTTAATTATGTATAAACCCTAATTAAAGATTAGTGACCAATGAAGGGTCAAGATTTGCATGGGAATAATTACTAAATAAGTAAGCATGAGTAAGAAAAAATATAAGATGAATTATATTAATACCTAAAGCCTAATTAACTAATGGAATAATTAACTATCTAATTAACCAATGGGGTAATTGCCAAATTAAGATAATTAAAGCATAATTTAAGTAATTAAAAGAGAGTTGACAAGTCAAAAAGGAAGGGGGAGCCGAAATTATAGAGAGAAAAAGGAAAAGAAGAGAAAAATGTGTCAAGTGTGAAAGCATTTGCAAGTGGAAGGAAAAAATGAAAAAGTAGAAAGATATTTTGGTAAAAAGCTAATGGGATAAATAAGAACCGATAGAAAATAAATCATAACTTGAAATCTATGAACTAAGTATTAAACATCAGGACATATTATGAACAAGTGAAATTTTGTGCCGAAGTGGGTTACCTCCGATGTTATTTCCGTAACCGACGAGGTTTATCCTAAAATGATCAGCAGGCTAGGAAATACCCTTAATAGGACCATAATATTTGTTAATCCAAATATTTCTCAAGAGGAAGCATAGACCTTCAGAGTTATGTCAAGGAATATTTGAGATTATTTAAGATTACACAATTAGAACACCGAACAGGGGATTTTATCGGTAAGATCCATAAAGATCAAGTGATGACATCACCTTGATGACTTCATTTTGTGGAAAAAGAAGGGGGGGGGGGAGGTCGACACCTAGGGATGGAGGGCAAGGATTTGAGCTTCAAAAGTGATTTCTAATCCAATGGCCAAGAATGAGAAAGGGAAAATTATTATACCATTTGGGTCCTTGAGTTTTGGCTATAAATAGCCCTTCCATTCCTCTTCAAAACTCACCAATTCACAAAGCAATCCTAAAGAGAAGTTAGAGAGAAGTGAGAGCAAGGAGGAAGAGGAAGTTCTTCAAGGGTAAGTTCTTCGGTTCTTAGTTTTAGTTCGGTAGTTCTTGAAGTTCTAGGGTAGATGTTGTTTTGATCTTTAATCTTCCAAGTATGATTTTGATATCATGTTTTAGGGTTAAATATGGTATTTATTTCGAAAATATGTTGGGAATAGAGATATGACAAAATTTTGGAAGATTAGAGTCAAAGTAGCGAAGCTCTGGCGAAATTTCGCCGGTTAGCAAAGTCAGTGGTAAAATGGTCATTTGTGACTAAAATGACTGTTATGATGATTGATCATTAACAAATACGGTATTGTCCTTATAGGATATCTGTGATTACGTTCTGACCAACAGTCGTACTGTATTTCGTCAGCGAATGTACGTTCGCGTACTGTAACACTAACTCTGATGTTTATTGTATGCGTATATGTGCTATGTGTATGGTATGCTTATATGAGGTAGCTGATAGCTCTGTGGTATGTACTGTTGATATGTTTACGCTTGCTAAGGGCCACACATATGCCAGGGGGCTTATGTGCTGATGAGGTACGTTTGCTAAGGGCCACACATTTGTCGGGGGACTTATGTGCTATTGCTAAGGGCCACACATCTTATGTGCTATTGAGATACGTTTGCTAAGGGCCACACATCTTATGTGCTGATGAGATACGCTTGTTTGTGTGATACATTTGTTGTGTGTTTATATACTGTTAAGGTTGTGATTATGTGTAATACCTATGTGTGTATGTAAACATGAGGTTAACCGTTACCTGAGGTCCGGTGTATGGGCATTGGACCTCAGTCTTAAATGATAGTACAGGTAAGGATCAGCAACAGAGAAGGCACCGGTTGACGGAGCCTTAAAGAGGAACCAAGGGGAAAAGTCATAATAATGCACAGAGGGTCGAGACAAGAGCCAGAAGAAGTTATCATAGCCTATTGTTAGACATGGATCTAATAAAGTTATTTCAAATAGTTTGGTGCCGAAGGCAAGGCTAGTCTATGTGGGTCAGCCAATCAGTCGTCGTGAACTCGGTGAGGCCCCCATGATAGACACTTACCTGGCCATTCTGTTCAGTTAACAGAGTTAGGTTCATTGCCCCAAGTCTAGTCAAGGTTTGGTCTAGGTTGTATAGTTACTTTTTGAGAAATGTAATTGTACAAAGCTCTGTATATTGTATCACATGAATATTCCTTCGGGAAATTTTTAATATACCAGCATACGCCTGGCATCATCATATGTCGGGGTATTTTTATACCAGCTACTCGTCATTGTCCATTTGTTAGTACATTGCTCTCCGTTTCCGCAGTACTCTGATGTAGCACCTCAAATTCTGTTGAATTTTTCTAAAACCAAGTGTCATCTGACACAATTTGTAGTATGGAATTTGGGATGTTACAGTATGACGCGAGACGCCTTGTGTGGTGGTTAAGGCTTGCCAACATCTGCAACATAGCCTCCATTTCAAGAAAAAGCGGAGGAAGAGCTCCTTGGGAATTTAACATGATCAAGGAGAGATGGAGGCCGATAAAGAAAAATAGTAAGAATAACAATGAATAGACGAGTTTAAATAAAGGTCTAACGAGAATTACGAAGGGTTATGACTTATAATGGTCTAACGGATTACGCAAAGTTATGAGTTATACTTATTAAGGTCTAATGGATTATGTAATATCCTGAATTTTGGACTTAGAGATTTGAGGATGAGCCTGTATCAGGTAGACGACTAGACCCAATTCAGGAAATGTGACAATATCATGAAGGGAATTTTCTTGATATTTTAGTGGAATGAAATAGTGGAATTTAGCTAAAATAGTGGAATTTAGCTGAAATTTTAAATTTTGGGATATAACGTAATATACAAATATTTGTCATGTGATTAATATTTCAACGACCAATTAAGGTCATAATTTTGGTAAAAAGAAGGTCATGTGAATTTTTCCTTTATAATTATGCTTGAGAAATTAAAATGATAATAATGGCTTTTATTTGCCTAAGTTGGAAATCACTTGTTGATTTTGGTAACAAGTGGAATTTTAATAAGCATGTAACCAAAGGAAATATGACACAATATCGGTACCCAATTTCTTAGTGGCATTTCACCTAGCAAGAACAAGGAAGGTCATGGAATGATAATTATTTAAGAGCATGTGTTAAGTTATGAAGAGTTTATAATAAGTTTCTTGTGTAAGCTTGAGATTTTGCCAAGTGTGTCAAGATGGAAATTAAGCCATGAAACTAGGATACTTTGATACATAAAAGAGTCTTCATGAAGCTCTAAATCGTCCAACAAGGAGGGAGGAAAAGTCACATGGATCTGGATAAATGATGACATAATGGAATTAAGGAACAAGTCATGAAATTTCCACATTGCACCCTAAATTACCACATGCCATGTTAGGTGAAATTTGTGGATTTAGGGGGACAACAAAGCAAAGAGAAGAGGTGGGTTTCATAAGTAATATGTGCATGACTTGGATTATATTGTGCCAAGTGTACACAAAGATAAAGCATGGAAATTTAAGGATTAAATGAGGACACATAAGCATGAAAATTGAGGATTTATAAAAGGACACATATGCTCCATTATGGCCATATATTCCACCAAAGAAATGAATTTCAACTTGCCACTTGCTTGCATGGGAAATGAACACATAAGCCATTATTGTAAAGGCTATAATTTAGCCAACCATGCAAGTATAAGAGGAAGCTTGAAATAAACCCCAAAATGCCACATGTCTTGTTGGGGAAATAGACACCAAAGCAAGAATAATTGAGGCTAATAGGATGACATAAAGGCTTGCCTAACAAGCCATGAAATTCAAATTGCATGAGGACAAGGAGAGGAAAGGAAGCACAAAATATAATGTAGAGGCTAAAATAGGCATATTATGCAAGGGTATTTTAGGCAATTGACAAGGGGACCCTTAAGTGATTTTTACCGTCAATTATAAATCACTTTTTACCCCTTTCTTCATGTAATTTTTGTTTAAACACCTAAGGGAACAAAAGAGAAGAGCTTAGTGAAGTTATAGGAAGAAAGAAGGAAATGCTAAGTTCCTAAGGTAAGTAGTCATGAATCGTGTCTCAATTTTCCTCCACCATTCATTATGTAAGTTTTAAATAATGAGATGGTTGTTAAACATGGTGTTCTAAAGGAGGTTGAAGGGTTGAAGAGCTCAAAGAAGAAGTAAGATTTCAAGAAGTGTAAGGCAGTAAGTGTAACATCCCAACTTTTCACAAGCAGTATAATTTTTTTTTTTTCCAAAACATCATTTCAAATCATCAGAGTAGAGCAACAGAGCGATTGAGTAACTGATATGTATATATAAAACGCCGTAAGTCCTGGTTGGTTACAACAATGGTACGAAACCGCGTGGTTCTAAAGTATTTAACAAAGAAAGGCTTCCGCTGGAACAACAAAAGAAAGTCTTGGTAGGGTCTTCTACTCGGGCTGCTTGCCTCTCTCCTCGGTCCTTGGTCCTCCGGAGCCTGACGCTATGTTAAGGGCTGAGATCCGCACCGGATCTCAGGTAACGGTTAACCTCATATTTACATACACAACATATGAACTACAGACAATCATTTCAACAACAATATATGTGCATTTATCGCCCAAGAGCATGCATACATATATATCGCCTAATAGCATGTATACATATATCGCCCAATAGCATGCAGATATATCGCCCATAGCAAACTTAAACATATCAACAGTATATAAACATATCACAGAGCTATCAACTACCACATACAATACACCTAACACATACATGCATATCATAAACATCAGATTAGTGTTACAGTACGCGGACGTACTTACCCCAACAGTAATTAAACACACAACAGACATAAAGTCATCATCTATCACATACAATACACATATCACATATATGTATACAATAAACATCAGCGTTAGTGTTACAGTACGCGAACGTACCTTCGTTGATGTTATACTAGCACGTTTACTAAAACCGTACTGCCGACGGAAACGGAAACCAAGACGTCGGACGGTTCGACAGTAGGTCAAAACGTATTCAGGGATATCCTATCAATATAACAACGTACTTGTTAAGGATCTATCATTACGATGGACATTTTTAGTCAAAATGACCATTTTACCCCTGACCCCCTAATTGGCGGAAATTCGCCAGCACTTCGTTACTTTGACTCCGATTTTCCAAAATTTCAACATAACTCTTACTCCAACATAATTTTGAAATATAAATCTTATTAATTAATGATTTACATCATAACAGGCATTTTAGGTAAAAATTACCATTTTGCCCCTGATGCCCCTAATCGGCGGAATTTCGCCAGAGCTTCGCTACTTTAACTCTAATCTTCCAAAATTTTGCCAGAACTCTGACCCCATCATGATTTTTGAAATAATGACTAAAATACCCCTATCATATGATATCTAATCATACTTGGAAGATTAAAGACTAATATAGCATTTCTGCTCTAACTACCGAAAGAACTACGAAAGCTTAAGTACCGAAAAACTTACCCATAGCTTCGCTGCAAATTTCCCCAGAGCTCCTCTCTCTAAAACTTCTCTCTAAATTTAGAAATTCTCAAGAGAGAATGGTGTGAAATTTCCAAAGGATTGCTTGCCTATTTATAGAAAAATGCAAGGGTATTTTGGTCTTTTCACAACTCCTCCTTCTTGAATATTAACCACACAATTTAGGGTTTATATGTGGATGATTCTTGACCATACAAAGCTCAAAACGTCCAGCTGCCCATGAGTCACCAACTTGTGTGACAAGTTGTGTATTCTAGAAGCACTTATACCCCGATCGGTACCCAATTCGCGTAATTTCAGAGAAATCTCAAAATTCTGGATTATACAATTCCAAGACAATTCATTCCTCATTAGAAATGTCTATTCTAATCTAAATTTTGATTTCATACAGGTTCCAACGGTCCTTTGAAATTTTACGTAAAAACGTGTCGGTTTCGAAACGAAATTAGGAAGCTACCGCCATGGACAAGAATGCACCGATTCCAACTATGTCCGAAAAACTCTCAACTCTTCCCCGGATGTCGCATCATGACCCCGAGATCCTTAACTTTCCACTTGGCTATCCGGCTTTTTCTCGAATTTCCTATTTCGTCTTATTAGGAAAAAGCACAATCGGCTTCGAATTAACTTCCGGAAAAGCCTAACGGAAGATAAAAATCCAGCGATCAATATTTTACCTTGACTTTGGAAATCCTATTCCTGGCTCTCTAGATAGGATCCGTTTCCTATTTATTTTATTACTATTCACTATAATTAATTATATAATATAATATTGAAACTTGTAAATATAATATATCATGATATTTTCTTCAAAATTCTATCCACAATGACTCATATTTTTGGTCAATATTTCTGGTCCTTTTTCCTTAATTTTCGTTTTTAATTATTATTTAATTAATTAATATTATATAAAATAATTATTTAATAATTATTTTATATATTTTTTTACAAAATTTCCCTATTGGCCCATACTTGTTTTTAGGCTTTAAAAATACTCAATTTCATATATTTTCCTTCATACTTTCCAATTAATTAGCAAATATGTTTTTACTAATTCTTGGCCAAAAACCACTAATTTTAGGGTTTTACATAATTATCTTTGAATTTCCTTCGCTTAAGCTTAAGTAATTAGCCAATAATTACCTAATTACTTTCTTATCAATAGTTGATAATTTTCTTAATTAGAATGCCTCATTACCTCATAACTTTGGCCCCGACATCTTTGTTGTCATGTCTTACGCATTATTTTAGGATTTACGAGGGTATTTTTGTCATTTTGGCACTCTAATTTTCAAGAGATTTTTCCTCTTTAAATTTGATATCACATATTCACCTATTTAATAGGTATTATTTCTTAATTTATGATATTTTCCCTAAGTCAAATTTTAGGGTATTACAGTAAGTATCATCTCTAGCCTACTTACACTTGTGATATTGTTGATCTTGGATTAATTCTCTCATGTTTTTTTTTTTTGTAGATTTGGAGGTTATAAATCCTAAAGGGATATTTTTCCCAAATGTCTAAAAAAGGGTTTCAAATATGTTGAAGGGCCAAATAATAAGCTAGGAAGCCATTTGAAACATAAAATCATAAGATTGGCCAAAAACCCTAAAACTACTTTGATGGTTCTTGTGTGGCAGCGAATTTGGGGACAATTTTTGAATAAGTAAATGATGTCCAATGGCTTCGAAAGTTTCTAGATTTAAAGAAGACACGCAGATCTTTAATTTGATAGGTAATTCGTAATTTTTGGAGTGGTATACGAAGAGATATGAATTTTTGAAAATGACCCTTAAATCTGGAAAGTGAATCTGGACAGAAATAAGAATTAAGTGAAACTGGACTTGTATGTGTGTAACCGATCACCTGGGGTATTTTTTTTCTTCACAAAATAGACATATCAAGGGTCACATAGCCTTTGAAATCACCTTAATTGGATTTTTGTACAATTAATTATGAATTTTCAAAGTTGTTGGGAATTCTAGACAGATTTGAAGCAAATCTGAAAATGGAAGTTAAGATTGATTATTTTGGCATTTTGCAATTAATAAAAGACTTTTAGCCAAAAGTTGGACTAAAATAATAATTAATTCCAGTGTTTTTTGAATTCACATAAGTGATAGACATTATTTATAATTGTAATAATTATAGGGAATGTCGTTGCTCAAAGTTTTTAAGGAATTTAGGAGTTGGTAGTTAGTCTAAAATCTTTCAGGTAGTAACTTTATCTCACGTACTCTGTATATCTGTGTATGCATGTTTGTACCATGATTGTGATCCATGTCTGGGACAAGCGTGTATTGCATTTAGTTTTTTTAGGTTCGAGGCCTAGTTACAATTGTTATTTTTCCCAGCACTGTGGATCCAGAACTTGTTGTGTGCTTAGCCGTCAACGTTATGTGCATATGTGACTGCGTGTTCTAGGACTTGTTGTGTGCATTATTTGACTGTATGTACTGAATGAGGTATTGTTATTTTCATGATTGTAATTAACTATCATATGTTGTTTATACTACTTAAGATTAATATATTACTCTGGGATCCTTTGAGATTCCAGCCCCTGATGCTACCTATGAATTGTATAGCATATTGGACGAAGCTCCCAAGACAAAGCGGCAGATGTTAGCAAATGGAGGTGCCGGACTGGTTTCAAATTATTCGGGGGATATTTGTAGAAAATTTATGTAATTATATTTAAAATTTATAACCAAGATTTGTAATATATTATCAATATACTATGACCAAACTATTTTGCCACCGCACTGTAATGCTCTGTTGTATGATATATTGATGGAAGGGTGTGACGGATTACAAAGGATTGAGTTATGACTTACGAAGGTCCGACGATGTTATGAAGGGTTATGAAACTGTTAGATGACAGTTGGTTCTGAAAGTCGTTATCTTTTGTCTTAGCTAATATAAGAGGTTTGAAGATGAATCATTTGTAAATATTACATGATAATTGTTACATAAGAACCTTTATATATCTCACTAAATAAATGACGATTATTGACTATAACTGTTATTTTTGTGTTTTTCACGGATTCTGCGTTTCAATACATGACGGCGCATATATTTAACTGTTAGGTTTTAGCGTTATATATCCTTGTGGGACCTCCACCTCGACATACATGACGTTTATTTACTGTAACTATTATTTATTAAGCGTTATATATATCCAAATCTGTAGTAGTACTTATTCTCTTTATAAATAAGGGTATATTAAAAAAATTGCGTATTTATTATTCTTAACTAATTTTTACTATTTACTTGATAAACATAAATTTATTATTGGGTTAAGGTGCAAAAATAGACATATTTAGTCAAGCCGAGCTTGCTTTTTTGATTTGCCATGTGTGTTAGGTTAGATTTTAGTAATTTGTAACATCCCATGTTTGAAATGCGGAATTTTTTTTTTTTCAAACAAACAATCAGAGTGGAGCAATAGAGCGAAAGAGTAATTGGATTCTTAGCCAAAACATCAACCATTGTGTAACATTGTATAGATTACAGTAGTCCTATGGTTTAGAAAGGAAACAACAGAAAGAAACAGAAAGCGATAAGATAGATAAATCTTCAGCGTGTAACGATTAACCTCATACCCAAACAATACGGTATATGGCCATGAGATATTCAAGAGCTAATACAACAAGATATCAAAAGCATACTAGAGATGCATGATCATTATGCCGACAAAACATAAGCACGAGCAATATGTAAAGCCCCATAAGGTAAATAACAACAACACTGCACTATTCACCGGTGCCACGATAATTAGTCGTGTCCTCGCTTTGCGTATTTATTATTCTTAACTAATTTTTACTATTTACTTGATAAACATAAATTTATTATTGGGTTAAGGTGCAAAAATAGACATATTTAGTCAAGCCGAGCTTGCTTTTTGGAGATGTTGAAGGTTTTGGGCTTTTTTGGTCCCACGAAGATGAAGATGAAGATGTTGAAGGTTCTGGGTTGGAGGGTGGTGGTGTCGAAGATGAAGATTAATTGTTAGGGATTTTGATTTTTTATTTATTTAGTTTTTGGGTTTTAATGGATTTAGGGTTTTTTCAATTTGGATTCCCTGATTTGCCATGTGTGTTAGGTTAGATTTTAGTAATTTGTAACATCCCATGTTTGAAATGCGGAAATTTTTTTTTTTTCAAACAAACAATCAGAGTGGAGCAATAGAGCGAAAGAGTAATTGGATTCTTAGCCAAAACATCAACCATTGTGTAACATTGTATAGATTACAGTAGTCCTATGGTTTAGAAAGGAAACAACAGAAAGAAACAGAAAGCGATAAGATAGATAAATCTTCAGCTGCATGCCTACTCCGGGTACTTGCCTCGATCCACGAACCGTGATCCTCCTGATTCTGAAGCTACAGCTAAGATTCAATTCAACGTATTGAATCTCAGGTAACGATTAACCTCATACCCAAACAATACAGTATATGGCCAACAGATATTCAAGAGCTAATACAACAGTATATCAAAAGCATACTAGAGATGCATGATCATTATGCCGACAAAACATAAGCACAGAGCAATATGTAAATCCGCTACATAGGCTATTTTCTTCCCAAAATTTCGCCAGAACTTCGACGCATTTATGATTCTTGAAAATAAAGACTAAAATAGCCCTCCCATATGATATCCAATCATAAAAATAAAGACTACTCTAGCCTTACTAACTATTGAACTAAAGACTAAAAACTAAAGACCGAAAGACTTACCCGTTGAAGACTTCGGCGAGAACTTCCCCGAGCTTCTCTCTCTACTTTCTCTCCCTAGGATTTCGGCCAAAGGAAGCAATGGAATTGGTGTGAAGAAAAGTGAAGGAGGGGGGGTATTTATAGGTAAAAACAAGGGACTTGTTTGGCAAAATCTAAGGATTTGTTTGGAATTCAATGTTGTAATAACCCATTAATGCAACTTGTTCAAGAAGCCAATTCTTCCACACACACACACACTCTTGGTCGACATAGGGGCTGTGTGGCAGCACCTCATTGGTCCAAAAGTGGTGACTTAGCTCACTTGATGCCCGGTATAACCGTTTTCTCTGATCGGTACCCGATTCGCGTGATTTCGGAGAATTTACAAGATTCTGGATTTACAACTCTGAAGACATGTTCTCACTTAGTAGAAATTTCCAAGTTAACCTAAATTTTGGTTCCATATAGGCCTCCAACAGTCCAGTTGAAGTTTCCTCGAAAAACGTGTCCGATCGCGTCCGGTTTCAGAACGCATTTCTGAGAATGCCAACTTCTTCAGAAAAATTCACTGATTCCAAATATGTCAAAATAAATTCAAACCCATTCCTAAATATTGAGTTAGAATTTATTTTCCTCTTATCCAAAAATATGCCTATATGCATTTTTCCCTATTTTGTTTTATTAGGAAAATGCACAAACGTTTATTTGGCCATAAATTTCGGTTGGCCCCTTTATTATTTCAATAAATATTTATTTTTTTAACTTATTTAATTATTTAATGATTTATTTAATTTTTCCAAAAATTTCACAAAAATCCCTAATTGGTCCATTCTTGTATTTAGGCCTAAAAATACCTAAACTCAACTATTTTTCATAAAAATTTCCAATTAATTAGTAAATACATTTTTACTAATTTTAAAACAAAAACCACCAATTTTAGGGTTTCATATAATTATTTGTGAATTTCCTTCACTTATGCTTAAGTAATTAGCCCAATATTACTTAATTACTTAATTATCATAACTTGATAATTTTCTTAATTACAATGTCTCATTATCTTCATACTCATGTATTTACATTAGTATTTTCATACCTCTAACATTATTCCATAATTGCAAGGGTATTTTGGTCTTTTCATTACTTTTTGAACACTCTTATACAATTTTCCCAAGTTCATATTTTATTAAATTATCATAATTAGGGATGATATACTCTCCTAATTTACTTGGTCATTTTACTACCTTTTGGTATTTTTCCATAATTTCCTAAGTTAATTACCCTTTCCAGGGGCATTTTGGTCATTTTGGCTCTTTGACCCTTAAATTCCCTAATTTCTTGTAGAAATTCTACTTAGAAAATATGCTATAATTATTCAAGACTGGAGATTGAATTTTCACTTATCAGAAATATCCAACTTTTATTTATAATATGCCAGATAAATATCCGGGTATTACATAATTAATCAATTTAGTTAAAATAATTAATTATTTTCCAAGTCATCCATTAATCAGCTGCCACTTGTCTGCAACACACACCCAGTCAGCGTCCACGTCACCATTTTTGGTCAAACCGTCCCACTTCACGGTCAACATCCACCCCCTTAACGGTCAATGCTAATTTTGCTCCACTTTTGTAACGTCGTAGTTACTTTTGTACCTAAAAAAAGTATTTGCTACTGGACGATCTTTTGACAAAAGTATATGTCTATTTTTGCACCTTAACCCTTTATTATTTAAAACTTATATGCAGTAACATTCATCAGTATGATAACTTTTAGTATTCCTTCTCTTGATCATCATTATGCATGTAGTTGTACACATGGGCGGATGCACATATATGACTTGGGGGGCAAGTGCCCCCCTTAAAACTAACGTATTTTTTTTTTAAAAAAAATTTAGGGTTAAATCCAAATACTAGAGAATCCTTTCACATCGCAGAATCAAATAGCCAGCTTCTCTGAATCAAACTTTCGCCATTTGTTTAATGCCTTATATTGAAAAATATGTATTTGATAGCATTGATAATAAGGCAATTACGATGAAATTCCAAAAAATAAGGCTTAGAAGGTGTAATACCCGGATAAATAAAATGGTTATTTTTGATAAGTGAATATGTGATATCAATTTCTATATTGACTTTATGGTATTTATAAGGGAAAAATCTCTTAGAAATTGGGGAAAAAGAATAAGGGGTCAAAATGACCAAAATACCCCTGGGATGCTTAGATAGCCTAGGGAAATTGTGAAAAATCCTAGGAGGCAGTAAAATAATTGTTAAAATTAAGATAGAATGTTATCTCTAATTGTGGTAATTTAATAAATTATAAACTTGGAAAAAAATTGTGAAGGAATGTTCAAAAAGTATTGAAATGATCAAAATACCATCGTAAATTCTAAAATAATGCAGAAGACATGGAAACAAAGATGTCAGTGCAAAAGTTATGAGGTAATGAGTCATTCTAATTAAGAAAATTATCAACTATTAATAAGAAAATAATTAAGTAATTATTGGCTAATTACTTAAGTATAAGCAAAGGAAATTCAAGGATAATTGTGTAAAACTCTAAAATTAGTGATTAATGGCTAAAAATTAGTAAAAATATATTTTCTAATTAATTGGAGAATATTGAGAAAAATAAGTGAGATTAGGTATTTTTGAGCTTAAATACAAGAATGGACCAATAAGGGAATTTTGTGAAATTTTTAAGAAAATTGAAATAATTAAATAATTAAATAAAAAATAAATAAAAAATAATAATTAATAAGGGCCAGCCGAATTTGGGCAAGAAATATTGATAAGAATGAGCTAAAATATCAAGGATATTTGTATACAAGTGGTAATATTTTAATATATAATTAATTAAAGTAAAAAGGTAAAAATAAATAATTGTCTATAGGAAACGGATCCTATCTAGAGAACCAGAAAGAGGATTTTTAAAGTCAAGGTATAAAATTGATCAGTAGATTTTTATCTTCAGTTAGACTTTTCCGGATGTTGATTCCGAAGCTGGTAGAGCATTTTCCTAATAAAACGAAATAGGGAAAAATGCAGATAGTCACATTTTAGGATTGAAGGAAATAAATTCTAACTCAACATCTGGAGATGAGTTTGAAATTATCTGGACATATTTGGAATCAGTGAATTTTTGTCCAGAGGTTGATGATTCCGGAAATTCGTTTCGTAACCGCACGTTTTTCCGTAAAACTTCTGTTAGGCCGGAGAAGACCTAGACAGGGTTAAAAAGTTAGTTAACCCGGACATTTCTAAGGAGGAAGGAAATATCTTGGAATTGTCTAATCCAGAATTTTGAGATTTTTCCGAAATTACGCGATTCGGACACCGATCGGGGAAATTCTATCGATACGGGCATAAAGCAACCATGAGTCATCATTTTAGACCAATCCTTGGCTGCCAACTCAGCCCCCCATGTCGACCAAGGGCTTCAAGGGGCAAGATTTTGCCTTCTTCAACAAGTTGGATTATCCAAGGGATTAAATCAAATTGAAATATGACTTATGTATCCCCAAATTTTTCTATAAATAGGCATTGAGTCCTCTTCAAATCTCACACAATTTTGAGAGCTCCTAGCCAAAATCTAGAGAGAGGAAGAGAGAAGGAGAAAGCCGGGGAAATTTGTAGCGAAGCTCTGGGTAAGTTTTTCGGTACCGAGCTTTAAGCTTTCGTAGTTCTTTCAATAGTTAGAGTAGTAATGCTGGATTAGTATTTAATTTTCCAAGTATGATTAGATATCATATGATAGGGCTATTTTAGTCTAGAATTTCGAAAATTATGATTGGGTCGAAGTTCTGGTGAAATTCTGCCAATTTGGGGTATAGGGGCAAAATGGTAATTTTTACCTAAAATGCCAGTTATAATGTCAAACCACTAATAGAAGTGATATTACTCTTATAGGATATAAGAAACTCTGATTTCTTCCGATTCTACCGCCCGACGTCTGCATTGTTGGACGTTTCTGCAGCTTTTAGTAAAGTAGAATTTCTGTCAGAAGTACCTACTCCGTCAACGAAGGTACGGACGCGTACTATAACACTAATCTTGTGCTGCT
Source organism: Acacia pycnantha (assembly GCA_025563575.1). Lineage (NCBI taxonomy): Eukaryota > Viridiplantae > Streptophyta > Magnoliopsida > Fabales > Fabaceae > Acacia > Acacia pycnantha. The sequence continues at coordinate 167,802 of JAMWYP010000462.1, forward strand.
TAAATGCATATATGTGATAGATACGTTCGTAGATCGATATACAGACAGTTTTACACGGGTTATAGTCATAATAATGCCGTTATGTTTTCCTAGCGCTGAGGACACGAGTGGATATCGTGGCACTGGTTTATGTGCAGGCTGTTGTTGTTATTGTTTACCTTATGAGGCTTTGCATATTGCTCGTGCTTATGTTCATCGTCATATTGATCATGCATCTCGCCGTATGCTTATGTACCGATATCTCGTTGTATTGTCTAGAATATCGTTGTCTCGTATCTTGTGTTGTTTGGGCATAAGGTTAATTGTTACCCGAGATCCAATGTGGTAAATTGGATCTCGGCTATAGCTTCGAGTCCGGAGGACCGAGAATTGAGACCGGGGAAAACAACAGGAGTAGACGATCAGCCGAAGATATCTTTACCGCTTTCCGTATTTTATATTCGAACACTAGAATGACTGTAATCATTAATATGTTACACTATGGTTACTGTTTGAATGCAAGTCAGTTACTCTTTTGCTCCAATGCTTTACTTTGATTGAAAAAAAAAAATTATTCGCTTTAGAAAACGGGATGTTACAGAAGGATGATATTGTAATTATTTTTATTGTAATATACTTCTGTTATTAAAATATATGTGCTTGAACTTATTTAGTGCCCAACTTTGCTATTTTTAACAGCACTTTTGCTATTTCTACCCGTACTTAGCCTTATTTTTCCCTTTATATTCTTTTGTTTTTAATATATTTAAAACTTTTCTTTTAAAAAAAAATTCGGGGGCGCCCTTTCCTTAAATTTCTGGATCCGCCCCTAGTTGTACAAGGATAGCTTTAAGCCCAGTTTGAAAAGTTTGAAAGTCAAAGTTCATCAGCTTAATTGAAAAGGCAATAAAATATTATTAATGAGAATAACTATTACAACATAAGGACAATTGCACAAAGATGATATAAACGGGCACGTACCATTTTCTTTGGCAATGATTCAACTAATTTCATGAACAATATTTTTAAAATGCAATGTGAATTTAACCAAAATGACCCTAATATAATATACAGAAAAATATAGAAAAATATCCCATTACAAAATGTATTACTACAAGGTACCTAAGGACGCATGTCTTTGAGTAAGTGCATTTTATTTGCAATGGATGCAACTTTTCTTGAAGATAGGTTGCATGCAATTAAAGAAAAGTTACCTCCGTTGAAAATATGCTGCATATGAATCATTAAATAAATTTTAGGTATTCTGGCTAATAAATTTTGTAATGAGGAACTTTTCAACATTTTTTTTCCTATAGTATACAATCCTTACTGTGCTAAATGTAGGAGCTAGTACGTAGAACAATTTGCTTTGGTTTTAAATATAAGACTGACGTACATTGCTTCTCAAATTTATAAATTATTTTCCAAGTTATTCACCTATTGATTGAATATATTAATTAACATGTTTCCATAATGGGGAAATTGTTGAAATGAGGTATTTTTAGGAAAATCTATAATTAAATAATTAATTTAACTAAGTTTCTCGATATATATTTATAAACTAGTTATCTAGCTCTGCCCTTTAGAATTGGAGGGAGTATATAAAATTAGATATGATGCGCCCCTGTTTATACTTTAACCAGAGAAATATATATCCATCAATATATGATAAATATAATGAAGTCATTATAGATAAGCACAAATCCAGAAAAAATCCATGTTCTTAAGTTATTCAGCAGACAGATTGAATAGACTTTGATCAGTCTCTCTCTCTCTCTCACATCTTCCAATGCTTGATCATCATAACATTATAATATGACAGAGAAATATTGACGTCAAATCAAATAAAGAATAAGTGATCAAATCACTGAAGCATGCAAAAAATAAGATTGAGATATCAATATCATAGATATTTATACACAGCCTGCAAATCTTAAAAGTCAAAATAAGCATGATGATGATCAGTTCATTTTTAATATATATTTATACACACACACACTCTCTTCTAATTTAACTGAACACTGCACTTTAATGCTTTACATAGATCGACTTTCTATATTGCATTACTTGTTTAATAAGTTGGAATATAATCAACCCTAGATTTTAATGCAGAAAAAGGTCACTACCAAGGTTGTTAAACTCATGAGTTTAAGTAAACTCGTGATAATTATGTAAACTTGTATTAGTGAACTCGAATCGTAAGAGTTTAAGTAAACTCGTGATAATTATGTAAACTTGTATTAGTGAACTCGAATCGTAAACTCGTAAAGGTTTACTTTTACTATTAAATATGTATTAATAGTGTATAATAAAAAATTAAAATATAAAAAATAACAACAATTTGATTTAAATATATTTTAAATTCAAATAATTGAAATGAAATCCATCAACATTCAAAATTTATCATATTTAACCAAGAAATTTCTATAAAACTCATATAAAGTCGCTGATCATGATCAAATAAAAAAAGTTAACATGAGTTTAAGAGTGAATTAACACAGTTTTGTAAGTTAGAAACGTAAAAACGGTAAACTTGGTATATAAACTCGTGAGTTTAATCAAGTTTACAATGATTACGAGTTTACTAGTGACTCGACTCGATTTGGTCAGCTAGAAACTTAACAGCGATATACTCGAAGAGTCAACTCGCGAGTTTGACAACAATGGTCACTACCATGTAAGTGCTTTCAAATATAAACAAGTACATAAGGATTTAAAAGATTTAGCACGTCTTTCCTTTTTTTTTAATATATACATATCTCACTTCTCTATTATATATGAAACGTATACGACACCATCGCATAATTAATTGCACGCTTGCCTCGTATTTATACTGATTTTTTCCCCCTAAGATAAGATGCGTTTTGTGTTACAACTAACAACTCACAACCATATATGTGTACACACACACACATACATGATCATTGTCACTCCCAATATGACTAAGTCATAATTATTATTATTAGTTAAGAGTCAAAGTGAAAAAAGGTGTAAAAAAAGTTCGAATAATAAAATAAAAAGGTGAAAGTTAGGCTTGCCACTTAAAGAAGCGTTTTAAGATTAATTGTGCATGTGTAATATGGAAGCTGATGATTTGTCAATAAATTGTGATATTTGGTTTGTGCATTTTAACGCATATAATTTCGTTCTGATTGGAAGAAGCACATAAGTGAATGTGACCTAACTTTTAGTACTGTAATACCCGGATATTTATCTGGAATATTATAAATAAAAGTTGGATATTTCTGATAAGTGAAATTTCAATATCCGGTCTTGTATAATTATAGTCTATTTTCTAAGTAGAATTTCTGCAAGAAATTAGGGAGTTTAAGGGCCAAAGTGCCAAAATGACCAAAAATGCCCCTGTAAAGGGTAATTAACTTAGAGAAATTATAAAAAATACCAGAAGGCAGTAAAATGACCAAGTGAATTAGGAGAGTATATTATCTCTAATTATTGTAATTTAATAAATTATGAACTTTGAGAAATTGTACAAGAATGTCCAAAAAGTAATAAAGACCAAAATACCCTTGTAATTATGGATTAATACAATGGGCATGGAAATTCTAGTGTTAAGGCAAAAGTTTGAAGATAAAGGAGTGTCTTAATTAAGAAAATTACCAACAAGTGATAATAGAATAATCAAGTAATATTGGGCTAATTACTTAAGTATAAGCAAAGGAAATTAAGAGATAATTGTGTAAAGCTCAAAAATTAGTGATAATTGGCTTAAAATTAGTAAAAATGTATTTACTAATTAATTGGAAATTTTTATGAAAAATGGTTGAGTTTAGGTATTTTTAGGCCTAAATACAAGAATGGACCAATTAGAGAATTTTGTGGAATTTTTGGAAAAAGTAAATAAATAAATAATTAATTAATTAAAAATAAAATATTTATTAATTAAAATATAGGGCCAGCCGAATTGGGCCAAAGGAAAAAGAGGAAAAAAATGTATATATATATGTATAAAGGTTTTTGCAACTTGATATTATAATAATATTATAATTAATTAAAGTTAAAAAGGATGAATAGTAATTTAGAAATTAGGAAACGGATCCTATCTAGAGATCTAGGAATAGGAATGTCAAGGTCAAGGTAAAATATTGATCAGTGAGTTTTTACCTTCAAGTGACCTCTTCCGGAAGTTAATTCCGAGGCCGTTTGTGCATTTTCCTAATAAAACAAAATAGGAAAAAATGCATATAGGCATATTTTTGGAAATGAAGAAAATAAATTCTAACTCAATATCTAGGAATGAGTTTGAATTTATCTGGACATATTTGGAATCAGTGAATTTTTCTGAAGAAGTTGGTGATTTCAGAAATACGTTTTGAAACCGGACACGTTCGGACACGTTTTTCGAGAAAACTTCAAAAAGGCAGTAAAATGACCAAGTGAATTAGGAGAGTATATTATCCATAATTATGGTAATTTAATAAATTATGAACTTGGGAAAATTGTATAAGAGTGTTCAAAAAGTAATAAAAAGACCAAAATACCCTTGTAATTATAGAATAATGTTAGAGGTATGAAAATACTAATGTTAACACAAGAGTATGAAGATAATGAGGCATTGTAATTAAGAAAATTATCAACAATTGATAATAAAGTAATTAAGTAATATTGGGCTAATTACTTAAGCATAAGCAAAGGAAATTCAGTAATAATTATGTGAAACTCAAAAATTAGTGGAAATTAGTTGAATATTAGTAAAAATATATTTACTAATTAATTGGAAATTTTTGTGAAAAATATTTGAGTTTAGGTATTTTTAAGCCTAAATACAAGAATTGACCAATTAGGTATTTTTGTGAAATTTTTGGAAAATTAAATAAGTAAATAATTAAATAATTAATTAAATAAAAAAAAAATATAATATATATATATTCACAAGGGGCTGCCGACATCTTTGTTGGTGAAAAAAGAAAAGAAAATTATTATATATATATTTATCAAGTTGCACATTATAATACTATTATAATTAATTAAAGTAAGAAAGAATGAATAGTAAACTAATATTTAGGAAACGGATCCTATCTAGAGATCTAGGAATAGGAATCCCAAGGTCAAGGTGAAATATTAATCAGTGAGTTTTTACCTTTAAGTGACCTCTTCCGGAAGTTAATTCCGAGGCCGTTTGTGCATTTTCCTAATAAAACAAAATAGGGAAAAATGCATATAGGCATATTTTTGGAAAGAGGAAAATAAATTCTAACTCAATATTTAGGAATGGGTTTGAATTTATTTTGACATATTTGGAATCAGTGAATTATTTCGAAGAGATTGATATCTCGAAAACGAATTCGACACCGGACGCGTTCGGACACGTTTTCGAGGAACTTCAACCGGACTGTTGGAGACCTATATGGAATCAAAATTTAGGTTAACTTGGACATTTCTACTAAGTGAGAACATGTCTTCGAGTTGTAAATCCAGAATTTTGTGAATTCTCCGAAATCACGCGAATCGGGTACCGATCGGGAAAATGGGTTTTATAACCCAAAATGCCAAACAAAGCCTTATCAAAACCCTATAAATACCCCCCCCTCCTTCAAATTCTGCACATCATTCTTCTTTGAGCTCCTTGGCCGAAATTGCTAGGGAGAGAAAGAAGAGAGAGAAGTTCGGGCGGAAGCTCGCCGAAGTCTTCAACGGGTAAGTCTTTCGGGCTTTAGTCTTTAGTTTTTAGTTTAGTAGTTAGTAGAATTGTTAGTTAGATTTAGAAAGTAGGTGACAAGATTCCTACAAATGTTTTAGATCCTTGTTTGCGTTGAAAAAATATGCAGAGGTGTAAACATAGTAGGGATCGAGTCGCTGAAAAGTTGTAGTTTTTATAACTCTTTCAAAATTAGGGGTAGTAATAGCCTTTAAATTTCAAGTATGATTGGGTATCATATGGGAGGGCTATTTTAGTCTTTATTTTCAAGAATCATAAATGCGTCGAAGTTTCGCGAAATTTTGGGAAGAAAATAGCCTATGTAGCGTGAAGCGCCGGCGAAATTCCGCCAAGTAGGGGTATAGGGGCAAAATGGTAATTTTTACCTAAAATGCCAGTTGTAGTATCAAATCACTAATAAAAGTGATATTACTTGTAGAGGAAGTCAGGAATCCTAATTTGCTGCCTTTACGCTGTCCAACGTGCCACTGTCGGACAAATCACGTTTTCCGTCGAAAGTACAAAGTTTCCGCGTAAACACTTACGTACAGCAACGAAGGTACGGACGCGTACTGTAACACTAATCTTGTGCTTCTTAAATACTTATATGTCAATGATATGTTCGTAGACCGTTATACAGACAGTTATACGGGTTATAGTTTTGATAACACCGTTTTGTTTTCCTAGCGCTGAGGACACGACTAATTATCGTGGCACTGGTGAATAGTGCAGGCTGTTATTGTTGTTTTACATTGTGGGGCTTTCATATTGCTTATTGCTTATGTTTGTCGGCATAATGATCATGCATCTGCTAGTGCTTTTGTGATGATATACTGTTGTATTAGCTCTAGAAATATCTGTTGTCTGTATACTGTATTGTTTGGGTATGAGGTTAACCGTTACCTGAGATTCAATACGTTGAATTGAATCTCACCGTAGCTTCAGTGGTCGGAGGACCACGGATCGTGGATCGAGGCAAGTACCGGAGTAGGCATGCGGTGTTTCTATCTGTTGTTCCTTTCTAAACATTTGGACTACTGTAATCTATGCAATGTTACACAATGGTTGATGTTTTGGCTAAGAATCCAAATGCTCTTTCGCTCTATTTCTCCACTCTGATTGTTTGTTTGAAAAAAAAAAAAATTTTCCGCATTTCAAACATGGGATGTTACATTTTATGGTATCAGAGCAAAACTTTCTGGCAAGTATTTAACTATGTTACCACGGACAGTTTGGTGCCGAAGGCAAGGCTAGTCTACGTGGGTGTGCCATAAGTCACTGCTAACCGGTGAGGCCCCCATGGTAGACACTTACCTGGCCATTCTGTTCGGATAACGGAGTTAGGTTCTTAAGCCTTTTGACTTTGAGCACTTTTTGAAAATGAGTACTGATACGACCATTGGTGTAATGTGTAGAGATGGACAGAGACGAAACCCCGTCTTAGGATACTATCACAACCTCCTTATCAATCCAAATTTCTACGTTGAACAACTGGAGGAGCCGGAGCTCGAAGACCAACCCGAGCCAGGGAGCCCTGCCGGGTCAACCCATTCCTCAGTAGGGGACAATTTCGATTATCCTGAAATCCAAAACCTAGACGATGCGGAGGCCAACTTTGACGATTACCGTTACATCCTGAATGACAATGCGGCACTAACACAGCGGTTAGGGTCATATTATCAGCAGTCTGAGGACTACACCACCACTACCAAAGAGAAATACCTGATGTTCCTAAGCCTTGTCAAAACTCACCAAAACGTCTATGGCCGTCACTCAGCGGGGGACTGGATTAGATCCACCCTGTACTACTTCCCTCAAACCCAACGCTGGGCAGGAATTATCAATAAACTGTTAGACGACGGGCCTATTCTGAGTGTTCGTATCTATCTGCGATACCTGAAGAGTATGGTTCGTCTGTACATGTGAAAGGAAAAGCATCAGTACAAGGAAGCTGTGGATTGTAGAAACTAGGAAGTTTGGGTTGTATCTCCAAGTACTTTGGAATATTGTAAATACGTTTGAATAAGGAGATTGTACAGTAAGACTTGTATTAGGATTAGAATGACCAATATGTATTAACCTTATGAAATGAATATATGTGAATATATGTTTGGTGTGCAAATTGTTGTGCCATTTCTAATGTTTACATATTTTGTCATAATTATTTAAAGGAAAAAGAATAACACATGGCGATACTAAGAGGTGCCGGTGCACCAAGAGGCCGAGGCCGTGGTCGAGGCCGAGGTAGAGGAGGAGGCAGACAGCCTCAGGATGAAAGAAACAATGAACCGAATCAACCGGACGTGATGAAATTGAAGAAATGCGTAGAACTCTACAGGAACAAAGAGTTCTGATTGATACTCTCCTGGCAAGACAGAACCAACAGGACCAGGAGGCACAAAGGCAACTGGAAGCACGACAACATGAAGAGGAGCGAGAAAATGAAGAAGAAAATAACCACAATGATGAAGAAGAATATGATGACAATGATGACAATGACAATGATGAAGAGCCTGAAGGGTCTGACAGATCCCAATCACCACCCAGGCACGGACAAAGAGAAAGGACTACTGAAAACTGGGTAAACCAGTTCTGCAAGTTGAAACCACCTGGTTTCCGAGGGAGGAGTGAGCTAGCTGAGGATTGGCTTCTGAGTCTTGAGAAGATTTTTGAAGTCATGGAATGCCCTGGAAATCGGATGGCCCAGCTAGCAATTTACAAGCTTGAGGGAGATGCTCACAGATGGTGGAAGAGCGTTTCCACAACTCTGCCCAGTCCTGTTACGTGGGAGATGTTCCTTGAGCAGTTCAATGAACAGTACTTTCCTCCATCAACACAGGTAATTAAAGAAGAAGAATTCCTGCAGATCAAGCAAGGAGCTGAGGAGTCTTTCGACGACTACTTCGCCCGTTTACCAACTGTCGCGGTATTCATCATACCCGAAAATCTACAAGAATGAGAGCCGGAAGGCTAACCGACGGTAACCGGGCTGAAATATGATATAAGGGCAAGGTTAGTGTCTCAGCAATTTCTGAAGATGGCCAAAGCAGTGGAATCCTGGAAACAAGAGACCCTACCAACCGGGGCAACAAAATTACCCCAGACAGCCGGGATCCCAGACGTGTCCTAAATGCAAGAAGTACCATCCAGGAGCCAACTGCGATGGGAAACAAGTCTGTTTCAAGTGTCAGAAGCCTGGACACATTAGCCGGGATTGCCCCGAGAAGACTGCAGAGGCGAGACCTCAGAACACTGGCCGAATCTTTGCATTGACAAACACAGAGGCCAAAAGTCCCCAGAGATGGTTCAAGGTACCATCTATCTCAATGGAAATCTACTTGAAGCATTGTATGACTCGGGTGCTAGTCACTCGTTTATTTCCTATGATTGTGCAAGTCGTTTAGGATTGCATGCCTGTAGATTGCCATTTGATCTTGTTGTATCTACACCGTTGGGTGTAAAGTCTTTAGCTTCTGATGCATGTATGAATTGTACTCATATTCGGTCCGAATTGGTTAACGGCCAACGGTGCGATGATCGATCGTGGCAAAAGGAGATATCATTTGCCGGAGACAAGGTTGAAGTGAGCCTGAACTTTCTCTCCGCTACAGAAGCTGATCGGTGCGTGAAGCAAGGATGTCATGCTTTCATGGTATTCTTTTCAGTCAAAGCTGAAGCTGACCTTTCACTTCAGGACATACCTGTGGTGAATGATTTCCTTGATGTATTTCCGGAGGATCTTACCGAGTTACCTCCTATCCGAGAAGTGGAGTTCAACATTGACTTGATGCCTGGCACAGGATCAATATCAAAGGCGCCGTATCGTATGGCTCCTAACGAGATGCAGGAGTTGAAGAAGCAGTTGGAAGAGCTTTTGAAGAAGGGGTTCATTCGACCTAGCGTTTCACCGTGGGAGCCCCGGTGCTTTTGTAAAGAAGAAAGATGGAAGTTTCCGACTCGCATCGACTACCGCGAACTCAACAAGGTGACTGTTAAAAACAAGTACCCACTTCCCCGGATTGATGATCTTTTGGATCAGTTGTCTGGTTCTACAGTCTTTTCAAAGATTGATTTGCGTTCGGGATACCATCAGTTGCGAGTTAAGGATGGCGATGTTCCCAAGACAGCTTTCAGAACCAGATATGGGCATTATGAATTCCTTGTGATGCCCTTCGGATTAACAAATGCACCTGCGGTATTCATGGATTATATGAACCGTATCTTCCGACAACACCTAGACCAGTTTGTGGTGGTGTTCATTGATGACATTTTGATCTACTCTAAGAGTAAAGAAGAGCACGAAGAACATCTGCGAAAGGTGTTGAGCATACTCATGGAAAAGCAACTATATGCTAAGTCGAGCAAATGCGAATTTTGGCTGCTAGGAAGTGAAATTTCGGGCCATGTTATATCTAGCGGCGGAGTTGCGGTTGATCCTAGCAAAGTGGAAGCGGTTCGGACTGGAAACGGCCGAGAGGCGTGACGGAGATCCGTAGTTTTCTTGGTCTGGCGGGATACTACCGCAGATTTATACGGGATTTCTCGCGTCTTGCCCTACCATTGACAAAGCTTACGAGGAAGAATCAACCCTTTATATGGGGAGATGATTGTGAGGAGAGCTTTCAGAGTCTGAGGGAGAGGTTGACTACAACACCAATATTGATTATCCCAGATCCAGATGAGACCTATGTTGTCTACAGTGATGCCAGTGGGAAAGGGTTGGGATGTGTCCTAATGCGGCAGAGGCGTGGTGGTGGCCTATGCCTCTCGTCACTGAAACCTCACGAGTTAAACTATCCTACACACGATCTAGAGTGGCGGCTATCGTGTTCGCTTTGAAGATATGGAGGCATTACTTGTACGGTGTAACCGTAGAAGTGTATTGTGACCACAAGAGTCTCGAAATACTTGTTCGATCAACGAGAACTCAACATGAGACAACGTCGTTGGATGGAGCTGATTAAAGATTATACCCTGGAAATCAAGTATCATCCGGGTAAAGCAAACGTTGTTGCTGATGCTCTTAGTAGAAAGACAGTGCAGGTATCATATATGATGATACAGGAGCAGAAACTGCTGGAAGATTTCAGAGACCTGAATCTATCCAACCAAATCTGCATGGGTCAGCATGCACCAGCTGATGCCTATCTTGCTACACTTCTTGCAAGTCAAGGGGAGTATGATCTGAGAGATGAAGTGAAAAAAGCTCAGAAGCAAGATGATTGGGCTATCGAGACTCGTGAGAAGATTTCTCGAGGTGAGACCCAAGACTATGACCTATCACTTAGTGGTTTGGTCAGGTATAAGCAATGAGTTTACATACCGATTGATGAATTAAGGCGGACGATAATGGATGAGGCTCATAAGAGTAAGTACACTCTACATCCAGGCATGGTCAAGATGTACCAGAGTATGAAATCCGAACTTTGGTGGCCCGGAATGAAAAAAGACGTAGCAGAATACTTGGCCAAATGCTTGACCTGTCAGAAAGTAAAGATTGAACACCGTCGACCCCCTGGTCTTTTGCAAGGACTAGAGCTGCCGGAATGGAAATGGGAGAACATAACCATGGATTTTGTGGTAGGTCTGCCCAAAATCGAAATCATGACACAATTTGGGTAGTTGTTGACAGATTAACCAAGTCAAGACACTTTATTCCCATCAGTATCCACTATTCTCCGGAACGATTGGCGGAGATTTATATCAAAGAGATAGTGAGATTACATGGTGTTCCTAAGAGCATTGTCTCCGATCGTGATACACGATTCAAATCCCGTTTCTGGCAAGCATTACATGAAGGTATGGGGACTAAGCTAAGGTTCGGTTCGGCTTATCACCCACGATCGACGGTCAATCCGAGAGAACCATACGTATTTGGAGGATATGTTGCGAGCATGTGCCCCGGATTTCAAAGGAAGTTGGGATCAACATCTTTCGCTAGCTGAGTTTGCATATAACAACAGTTATCATGCTAGTATACAAATGGCCCCGTTCGAGGCATTGTATGGGCGAAGGTGTCAATCACCATTGTGCTGGACAGATTCGTCTGAAAAGCAATTACTTGGGCCGGATATGCTTGAGCAAACCTCTGAGCAGATCGCATTGATCAAGAAGAGACTCCTAGCAGCACATAGTAGACAGAAGAGCTATGCTGACAAAAGGAGGAGACCTCTAACGTTTTATGTCGGCGACCATGTATTTCTAAAGTTATCCCCAGTAACTGGTGTCGGCAGGACGCTCAAGAGGAAGAAACTCAGTCCACGGTACGTTGGACCATTCGAAATTTTGGCTAAGCGCGAGAAGTAGCTTATCGTTAGCCTTACCCCGAACTCGAGTAATCTCCACGACGTTTTCACGTGTCACAATTGAAGAAATACCAACCCGACCATGATCATGTCATCGAGTACGAGGATGTCGAAGTACGGCATGATAATACCTTCATCGTTGAGCCGAATGCATCATTGATCATAAGGAGAAGCGGCTCGAAATAAGACTATTCGATAGTGAAGGTGGTCCGGAAGGGTTTAACACCCGAAGAGGCAACATGGGAAACCGAGAGTGACATGAAGGAGAAGTACCCGAGTTCATGGCCCGAAGTTTAGTTAGTATAGATTAAATTTCGAGGCGAAATTTTGTGTAAGGGGAGAAATGTAATACCCGGATATTTATCGGCATATTATAAATAAAAGTTGGATATTTCGATAAGTGAAATTTCAATCTCCGGTCTTGTATAAATACAGCATATTTTCTAAGTAGAATTTCTACAAGAAATTAGGGAATTTAAGGGCCAAAGAGCCAAAATGACCAAAATGCCCCTGGAAAGGGTAATCAACTTAGGAAATTATGGGAAAAATACCAAAAGGCGGTAAAATGACCAAGTGAATTAGGAGAGTATATTATCCATAATTATGGTAATTTAATAAAATATGAACTTGGGAAAATTGTATAAGAGTGTTCAAAAGTAGTAAAAAGACCAAAATACCCTTGTAATTATGGAATAATGTTAGAGGTATGAAAATACTAATGTTAATGCAAGAGTATGAAGATAATGAGGCATTGTAATTAAGAAAATTATCAACAATTGATAATAAAGTAATTAAGTAATATTGGGCTAATTACTTAAGCATAAGCAAAGGAAATTCAGTAATAATTATGTGAAACTCAAAAATTAGTGGAAATTAGTTGAATATTAGTAAAAATGTATTTACTAATTAATTGGAAATTTTTATGAAAAATAGTTGAGTTTAGGTATTTTTAAGCCTAAATACAAGAATTGACCAATTAGGTATTTTTGTGAAATTTTTGGAAAATTAAATAAGTAAATAATTAAATAATTAATTAAATAAAAAAAAATATAATATATATATATTCAAAAGGGGCTGCCGACATCTTTGTTGGTGAAAAAGAAAAGAAAATTATTATATATATATTTATCAAGTTGCACATTATAATACTATTATAATTAATTAAAGTAAGAAAGAATGAATAGTAAACTAATATTTAGGAAACGGATCCTATCTAGAGATCTAGGAATAGGAATCCCAAGGTCAGGGTAAAATATTGATCAGTGAGTTTTTACCTTTAAGTGACCTCTTCCGGAAGTTAATTCCGAAGCCGTTTGTGCATTTTCCTAATAAAACAAAATAGGGAAAAATGCATATAGGCATATTTTTGGAAAAGAGGAAAATAAATTCTAACTCAATATTTAGGAATGGGTTTGAATTTATTTTGACATATTTGGAATCAGTGAATTATTTCGAAGAGATTGATATCTCCGAAAACGAATTCCGACACCGGACGCGTTCGGACACGTTTTCGAGGAACTTCAACCGGACTGTTGGAGACCTATATGGAATCAAAATTTAGGTTAACTTGGACATTTCTACTAAGTGAGAACATGTCTTCGAGTTGTAAATCCAGAATTTTGTGAATTCTCCGAAATCACGCGAATCGGGTACCGATCGGGGAAAATGGGTTTTTATAACCCAAAATGCCAAACAAAGCCTTATCAAAACCCTATAAATACCCCCCCCTCCTTCAAATTCTGCACATCATTCTTCTTTGAGCTCCTTGGCCGAAATTGCTAGGGAGAGAAAGAAGAGAGAGAAGTTCAGGCGGAAGCTCGCCGAAGTCTTCAACGGGTAAGTCTTTCGGGCTTTAGTCTTTAGTTTTTAGTTTAGTAGTTAGTAGAATTGTTAGTTAGATTTAGAAAGTAGGTGACAAGATTCCTACAAATGTTTTAGATCCTTGTTTGCGTTGAAAAATATGCAGAGGTGTAAACATAGTAGGGATCGAGTCATTTGAAAAGTTGTAGTTTTTATAACTCTTTCAAAATTAGGGGTAGTAATAGCCTTTAAATTTCAAGTATGATTGGGTATCATATGGGAGGGCTATTTTAGTCTTTATTTTCAAGAATCATAAATGCGTCGAAGTTCTGGCGAAATTTTGGGAAGAAAATAGCCTATGTAGCGGAAGCGCTGGCGAAATTCCGCCAAGTAGGGGTATAGGGGCAAAATGGTAATTTTTACCTAAAATGCCAGTTGTAGTATCAAATCACTAATAAAAGTGATATTACTTGTATAGGAAGTCAGGAATCCTAATTTGCTGCCTTTACGCTGTCCAACGTGCATTGTCGGACAAATCACGTTTTCCGTCGAAAGTACAAAGTTTCCGCGTAAACACTTACGTACATCAACGAAGGTACGGACGCGTACTGTAACACTAATCTTGTGCTTCTTAAATACTTATACGTCAATGATATGTTCGTAGACCGTTATACAGACAGTTATACGGGTTATAGTTTTGATAACACCGTTTTGTTTTCCTAGCGCTGAGGACACGACTAATTATCGTGGCATTGGTGAATAGTGCAGGCTGTTATTGTTGTTTTACATTGTGGGGCTTTCATATTGCTTATTGCTTATGTTTGTCGGCATAATGATCATGCATCTGCGAGTGCTTTTGTGATGATATTGTTGTATTAGCTCTAGAAATATCTCGTTGTCTCGTATACCGTATTGTTTGGGTATGAGGTTAATTGTTACCCGAGATTCAATACGTTGAATTGAATCTCATTTGTAGCTTCAGTGTCGGAGGACCACGGATCGTGGATCGAGGCAAGTACCGGAGTAGGCATGCACCAAGACTGTTTCTATCTTTATCGCTTTACGCATTCCTTTCCGTTTTCTGTTTCTATCTGTTGTTCCTTTCTAAACATTTGGACTACTGTAATCTATGCAATGTTACACAATGGTTGATGTTTTGGCTAAGAATCCATATGCTCTTTCGCTCTATTGCTCCACTCTGATTGTTTGTTTGAAAAAAAAAAAATTCCGCATTTCAAACATGGGATGTTACAGACATCATCATGGATGATGCAATTTTATGCCACCTAGGGCTGTGTATGTCGACCAAAGGGGGTTAATGGTCAAGATCAAGCCTTCTTGAAGGAGTTAGAATCCAAAGGTTGAAACAACTTTGGAAATTCCAAGCTTGTCCTTCCAAATTTCTATAAATAGGTAGCTCCCTCCTTCAATATTCTTCACCCCACTCTTCACTTCTTGCCTTGACCGAAATTCTTGAGTGAGAAGGAAGAGAGAGAAGCTCTGGGGAGTTAACGAAGTCTTCAACGGGTAAGTCTTTCGGGCTTTAGTTTTTAAGTTCGAGTTCTTAGTTTTAGTTCGGTAGTTAGTAGAATTGTTAGTTAGATTTAGGAAGTAGGTGACTAGATTCCTATTCTTGTTTGAAGCCTTGTTTGCATTGAAAAAATATGCAGAGGTATAAACATAGTAGGGATCGGGTCGCCGAAAAGTTGAAGCTTTCGCAGTTTTTCAAAAGTAAGGGTAGAATTTGTTAAAATAGCCTTTAAATTTCAAGTATGATTGGGTATCATATGGGAGGGCTATTTTAGTCATTATTTTCGAAGATCATAATTGCGTCGAAGTTCTGGCGAAATTTCGGGAAGAAAATTTGTAAGAGTAACGAAGTGCTGGCGAAATTCCGCCAATTAGGGGTATAGGGGCAAAATGGTAATTTTTACCTAAAATGCCAGATATAGTATCAAATCACTAATAAAAGTGATATTACTTGTATAGGACGTCAGGAGTCCTAATTTACTGCCGTTCTGTTTGTCCAACGTGCATTGTCGGACAAACCGTTGTTTTCCGTCAGAAAGTACAGTTTCCGCCAGAAACATCTACGTACGTCAACGAAGGTACGGACGCGTACTGTAACACTAATCCTATAGCTCTCATATACATATATGTCATAGATACGTTCATATACCGGGGCTCTGCTTAGGGTCGTCGTTATACATACAGCCTTGTACGGGTTATAGACATGATAATACCGCTTTGAGTTTTCCTAGCGGCGAGGACACGTGATCGTGGCACGGGGTAATGTGCGAGCTATATTTGTGTAGGACTTTACATCTGCTTTATGCTTATGTCCCGTCACGTGTCACAATGTTGTTGTGTAGGACCTTACATATTGCTCCATGCTTATGTTACATACTGTGTCACACTTATCGATGAGATGTTCTTTGTTATGTCATGAATATCTCATTGTCTATATACTGTTTTATTTGAGCATAAGGTTAACCGTTACACGAGATTCAATGCGGTGAATTGAATCTCATTTGTAGCTTCAGGATCCGGAGGACCACGGATCGGTGATAGGGGAAAGCAGCAGGAGTAGCCTTCCGGCCGGATTTATCTTATCGCTTTCTGTACTTATCTTTTGAACAGTAGGATCACTGTAATGTCATTACTCTATTACACTATGGTTCATATTTTGTTATGATCAGTTACTCTTTCGCTCCCATGCTCTACTCTGATTGAAAAAAAAAAAAATCCGCTTTAAAAATTGGGATGTTACAAGTACGAGTATGCTTAAAAGAAGTAAAAATACCAAAAGAGACAAATCAAGCCTAGTAAAAATTATAAATTCTTTTCATAACCCAAATAATTCAGATTTAATATTTTATAACAAATATAATTTTACCATTTGATTTGAAAAGTATATAATTTGAGAAAAGAGAGAAAATGAATTAAAAATTACCGTTACGTTTCTTTGGTTTTATATATGTATGGGTGTGTGTGTGTGATTGTTGAAATAAATTTATGGTTTGACTGACTAGCTTGTACTTTAGTAAAAGTTAAATTACCTTGTGAAAATTAGAAATCTAAGTGGTCTGATTTTTATTTTTAATTTGTTTATAAAATTCTTAATTTCTTCTCTAATGAAGACTTCAAATTTAAATTTTCAGTCTAATTAAAATACATTCTGTGCATATATAATTTACAAAAGTCACCTACATAATTCTAAAAATTCTGACAAATTAAATTATTAGCACAGAAATCTCAAGACATTATTTATTCTTGTTTTGTTTTAATATTATCTCCTTCCACTAGAGAGAGATAAGCAGCTGGACCCATCATACTAGTAAAATAAAAAATAAGCGCAATCTTAATAAAAATTCAACCATAATTAATTGATCACTTCTATCCAAATGTGTGAGTGCGTGGGAGATGCAAAATTTTCAGGGGTGTGGCTACATGGAAGATCATGCTCCATTCAATTTACTTTTGGGTATTATTGTCTCATTATTCTCTTATATTTAAATATCGTGTACACACACACACACAAATTGATTGTGCTGGCTTAATTTCCTTCATAATTGGAAGCTCCTGAGTTCCTTCACCTAAAGGCGATGAATAAATCACGAGACCAAAAACAATGGCAAAGAAATAAAGTTGAAACCTTTCTTTAGTTTCTCTTTTAAAATTCCTTTCCTAATTATTCCATCAAAATTCCCATTACTTATTATTTTGCATCTATTACATCCACACCAATTTCACATGCTAGGTTCTTTTATATATGTGTGTAGTCATCATCTTATTTGAAGAAAATAGGAAAAAAAAAACACATGATATTAAAACCCAACTCAAGTGAGTTGATTAACTAGCCCCTGACCGATCTCATCAAGAGTTTTGGACGAGTTAATTTTATATATTACTACCTCCGGTCTTAATTATAAGACATAGTTCACTTTGTTTGAAGAGATTAAGGAAGCTAAATTGTTACTTATTCATTTCGTATGTTGTATTTATTTAGATTATATATTAGTTTATTAGTCAAACTAACTACTTTGAAGCAAAAAATAAAAATAAAAATACTCTGAAGTAATTTAATTAGCTTCCTTAATCTCTCCAAAAAAGCAGGGGCGGAGGGAGAGGAGGGCTAGGGGTGGCCCCCGCCCCCCTAAATTGCAGAAAAGGACTCAAATTTTTAAGAAATTGCATTTCAACCTTATAAAAATTTCAATATTTTCATTTTAGTTCCTACTAAAAGTTTCATAGAAGGCCTAAAATGAACATCTTGAAATGTTTATAGGTCTTAGATTCAATTTCATGAATACCTAAGTTCTATTCTATATTTTTCGCCCCCCGTAATTGTAATTCCTGGCTCCGCCCCGCAAAAAAGTCAACTATGTCTTATAATTAGGACCGGAGGGAGTATTTTCTTTTCTTACTAAGCTTGAAATTAGGTGGTTTTGAGTTTTAAAAACAATCCATTAGATTTGTATTTTAGTAACTTTGTTTTGTTGGATTAAGTGTGACTTATATACGTGAATATGTTTAATTATATGTAATTATAAGTTAATGTCTTTTTATTTAAATATTACTCTTTTCAGATGATGAATGAATCATGAGACCAAAAACAATGGCAAAGAAATAAAGTTGAAACCTTTCTTTAGTTACTCTTTTAAAATTCCTTTCCTAATTATTCCATCACAATTCCCATCACTTCATTATTATTTTCCATCTATTATATCCACACCAGTTTCACATGCTAGGTTCTTTTATATACGTGTATGTCTAGTCATAATTTTATTTGAAGAAAACAGAAGAAGAAGAAGAAGAAGAAGAAGGAAAAAAAAAATCAATATAAGAACTCATGATATTAAAACCCAACTCAGGTGAATTGATTAACTAGCCCCCTGACTGATCTCGTCAAGAGTTTTGCAGGAGTTAATTTTATATAGTATTTTCTTTTCTTACTAAGCTTGAAATTAGGTCGTCTTGAGTTTTAAAAAAAAGTCCATTAGATTTGTATTTTAGTAACTTTGTTTTATTAAGTGACTTATGTTTAATTATATTTACTTGTGAGTTAATGTCTTTTTATTTAAATATTACTCTTTTCAAGGTTATATATGATCGAACAATTTGGCATATTTTGATTAAGTTATATTTTTTTAACCATGATTGGGTTGACCTTGAATTGACCACAGTTAGAGCATTGGCCCTACATATTCAATGACCAGACCTTTTTTTTTTTGATAGAAATCAAGGGTATATATCCTCCGCCGACAACAGAGACTAATCCTCTTTCGCACCGTAGTCATTCCGAAGGAGCATTGGTGTTGGCCAAATAACTTTTTCCATATACACCGCTATGACCAGTCCAATTTTTAGTACCTTGCAAAACTGCGAAAAATTTATATTTGAAGTAAAAAGTTCTTATTTTTTCTCTGTTTTGTCTTTCAACAATTTTTTTAATGCGAAGGGTAAAAATATCAAGGGACTAGAAAAAACCATGAGATAACCGAGCTATTTGAGAAAAATTATTTTATATTTAAATTGATTAATTTAATTAAATTTAAAATATATCAAATTTTAAACATAAAGAAACTGTTTCCATGTGATTTTCTCCAATTATTAATATTGATTTTTTTCCCACTCAATTTAACCTAGGGGGTGATAAATTGTCAATTTTGTTACCAAATTAAGTTATGTGCTTTTAGGGATTTATCTTACTAAAGTACCAAATTAAGCTAAGTACCAAAGAGGATATAGACGATATGTATTATAAGGAGGGGAATGGCATATAAATTAGGCCATAAATTCTCTAAACCCTACAAGGAAATAAAAAAGATAAATCTTTTTTTATGGCATAAACGTACGACAATGTTCTTATCCAGAGCAAATTAAAGGTTCTTTTTCTTATTATTAATATATTTTTTAAGAAAAGATTCTTTCATGTGGCAGCATTATACATATATAGGGGAGAGTAATATCTTGATTATATACCAAAACATATACCAGGCATATATATATAAGCATGCAATTAGAATATTAAATAATAATGGGGCAATTGTTTTATGATATATATAATATTTTAAGCCAAAATGCCAGATGCCCTGAAATAGTCATCCAAATCTTCAAAAGGTGATTGTGATTCTTGAAAGAACAATAAATTTATTCTTAATCCTAGTACGCGTGACCGATATTTACATGTCATAATTTTCTGTCTCTCACTATTTAACCATATATGCTTTTCCTCAATACAATCCGCACACAAGGTTGTCAAATTCGCGAGTTTAGACAGACTCGTGACAGTGAGGTAAACTCGTATCGTGCACTCGAAAAGTTTACTTTTACCATTAAATAGATATTAATAGTGTATATTTAAATAATTAAAATATAATAAATAATAACAAATTGATTTAAATATTTTTTAAACCTAAATAATTGAAATTAAATCCATTAATATTCATAATTTATCATATTTAACAAAGAAATTCTTATAAAATTTCTATTTAAAACCGCTAATCATGATTAAATCGAAGAAGTTAACACAATTTTGTAAGCTAGAAACGTAAAATGGTAAACTTAATTGGTATATAAATTTTTTAGTTTAACTGAGTTTACAACGATCACAAGCTTACTCGTGACTCGACTCAATCTTGCAAGCAAGAAACATAAAAACGTTAAACTTGGAAAGTTAACTCGTGAGTTTGACTAATTTATATATATTCACTGGTATGTTCATAGTGGTATATACATAACTACTTATTGTAAAATATTTGATATTGGTAAATATTAAATTATGAATAACGCAATTTGACTCATAAATATGAAAAATTTGGGGATGTTAAATCCCTCAGGAACTATAAGTATTGAATAAAATTTAAGGGACATATTTGTATCCAAATAAATGGAAATAATTAGAATTGGAATATCTTTACATTTATGTCGTCTAATCCAATTTGATAAGAATTAGCTCAGATTTAATATCGCTTTCATAACTCATTGGTATATCTAAAATGTAAGATATAATTTATTTATAGCTATTTTTCTCTTGCTAAAACATGTTTTTATTAATTCTCAAAAATTAAAAATTGGGGGGGTGTTTAACAACCATGAGTGGGAAATATCCATACCTAAACTTCCAATTGCCCTGTTCTGTTACTTTCCATTTTCCAAGTGAATAAAGGACAAGTGGTACTCCTTCAATTGGTTGAAAAATAAACGAACCCTACATAAAAAACAATTTCAGTTTTATATATATATATTAAAATTTATTAAGGTATATCTTGGTTCTTTTTCGAAGATTTTGATTCTCTACACAGACCACTCACGTCATAAGGGAATCCGAATCCTTACCCATACTTAATTATATGAACTGACACCATCAACTCAAATCTTCATTAATATAAGTTTATCCCTTCTTTTAACTTCTTATAATACCCTAAATTAATGCTCTTATATTCTTGAACTATGTATGAACTGATTAAACATGTTTTTTCTGTGCATAAATAGAGTATACTCCTTTGGTCTTATTTAATTATAAGCCATTTCCAATATATTTTACAGAGACGGAAAAAAAAAAACTTAAATTTCATTAACTCTACCACAAAATTCAACAACTTTGTAACTTGGGTTAATGAAATTTAAATAAGACCAATTTGCACCGTAGATAACGGACGTTAACTTTTTGTCTAACGGCGTTGTGCTGGGCGCTCTTGAATAAAACTGTTTTTGTGCTGATTGCACATTTTTAAAAGTTATTTGTTGGTATTTTTGGTCCACTTAATAGTTAATTGTGTTGGACGCTCCTGAGTCAATAGTTTATTGGCAAAATCGCACCTTAACCCTTTTAACTTTATCCCTATCTGATATACATTATACCTTATCAACAATATGTGAAAGATAAAATTGCACATTATTCATAGGAAAAATTTAATGAGATGCCTTATAATTTGGATCAAAAAATCTTCTCTCTCTGCCCTATAAATATAACCAGTGAAATATATGAGATCATGTGTATATATATAGTTCATGACTTCTTACTATTGATATTTATTGACATAAGTGAAACTAATTTAATTATTACAATTAAGGCATATAAAGTTAAAGTTAATTTGATATAGGCATGATTACTGGATATGCGAAGCTATACTACAAGGAGAACTAATTCATTATTCGGGTTTAGTTACACTTCACATTACAAGTCACTATCAAAGTGTTCATTATTATATTATGTATTCCCTCTAGAGAATTCAATGGCTGCTAATTTCTGTACAAGAATCAGAATCTCTCTTTCCCTCTTAGTAGTAGGCACACACACACCTAATTTTTCAAACTCTAGAAGAGTATTATAACACAGTGCAAAAATATGCAATGGGTAGAGCATATACTTTTGCTATATAATAGTAGTACTCGAATGTGGCTATATATTTTTCTGAGGTTTTTACGAATTTTGAGACACAGTTACTTTAGAATCTTTTTACAGTATGGTATATGCCCTAAGTGCTGAATCACCTGCCTGCATGTGTGCGAGGAGGATAATGAAATGACCGCTGCTTAGTTATATATATGTATATATAAAAATATATATAGCTATGTCAAACGGAGACAGCAGTATGAGGAATTATCTTTAGTACTAATATGGGATATTCGTATTTCACATCAATTTTTTTGTCCGGCCGGGAATTTTTTCCCCCTGATTTATTGAACCATGATCGACAGGAGAATCATATTCTGAGAGGGTTTATTTATTTATTTTTTATTTATTTTTTTTTTTTGTGTCCACGATGCTTTGCATGCTTTCTTTGAAACTAAGCCAGTATTTAATTTCCAGGAAAAAAATACAGAATGAAAAGAAAAGAGAATTTTCTGAGGATATTTACCGACTGTTTAGATGACGAGTTCTAGCTCATGCAAGAACGGAATTATTCTGTGGAAGTTAATTGAATTGGTAGAACTTAATTATTGTATTATGTCTATGTAATATTCCTCTCTCTCTCTCTCTCTCTCTCTCTCTCTCTCTCTCTCTTTCTATGTGTGTGTGTGGCTTTTTTTTCTTTTTTTGGTTAAATTTTCTAGATGGTTTAATAAGGAATATTTAATCTAAATGCTACCAGGACGACAAAGATTTGTCAATATCAAGTTTAAAGCCAAAAGAGAAATTAATGATAAAAGAACCCGTTTGCATTATCCGACCTAAGCTCTTTTGACATTTAAAAGCAAAAGAATATTTTTAATCCTTTAATTTTATAAGTTTTCAGTTTGGTCTCTTAATTTTATTATCTTTTCTAGTCCTAACACCATTAGTCTCAAATGAAG
Organism: Acacia pycnantha; assembly: GCA_025563575.1. Classification (NCBI taxonomy): domain Eukaryota; kingdom Viridiplantae; phylum Streptophyta; class Magnoliopsida; order Fabales; family Fabaceae; genus Acacia; species Acacia pycnantha. The sequence goes on from JAMWYP010000462.1 coordinate 190,848, forward strand.
ATATTTTTTATAAACCCCACTCTCTTGCAAGCCTATAGGATGTAAGATCAAATATTTGATAGAAGAACTTTAGTCATATATATGCCTTAGGGTCTCCTATCAAAAATTATTTTCAAAAGATGCGGTATAGACCAAGGTTGTCAAACTCACAAATTTAATCAAACTCGTGTCAGTGACGTAAAATTGTGTATTAAACTCGAAAGAATTTATTTTTATTAATTAATAGTGTATAATTAAATAATTATAATATAAAAATGAAAAAAAATGATTTAAATATATTTTAAATAAAAATAATTGAAATTAATCCATATTTATTCATAATTAATCATACTCATCAACAAAGAATTTTTATAAAATTTATATATAAAGCCACTAAATATGATCAAATAAAAAATTTAACACGAAATTAAAAGTGAGCTAACACGATTTTATAAGTTAGAAAAAAAAAACGGTAAACTCGGCGTGTAAATGTAACATCCCAATTTCAGAGCCAATTTTTTTTTTTTTAAAATCAGAGTGGAGCGCTGGAGCGTAAGAGTAATTGATTCCCATTCAAACCATAACCAGAATGTAACATAGTATTGATACAACATCCTATTGTTCTCCTAGGTAAATACGGAAAACAATAAAGCGACATCTCCTTCTAAGAGCTCACTCGTGCTACATGCCCTCCAACCATGAGCCTACTCGTGCAGCTTGCCTCGATCTCCGATCCGTGGTTCTCCTGAACTTGACGCTACGTTAAGAGCTGGAGTCCATGCATCGAACCCTGTAACGGTTAACCTTATGCTCAAATAAAAAAGATATACGGATGACGAGATATTCAAAACATAACAAAGAAGAAATCTCTTAAGCATATAGCGGATGCATGATTGCATGATTGTGACACGCGATGAACATAAGCATTAAAGCAAGACGTAAAGTCCTACACAATAATAGCCTGCACAAAACCGGTGCCACGATGTACCGTCGTGTCCTCGCCGCTAGGAAAACTCTAACGGTATCATTAAGTCTATAACCCGTGTGAAATCGTATGTATAATCGGTAACCCCGAACAAAGTCTCTAACCGTGAATGTATCTCGGTGACCCCTAACAGAATCTCTATCCGTGAATGTACTTATCACATATATGTATATGAGCAGCACTAGATTAGTGTTACGATGACGCGAACGTACCTTCGTTGATGTACGCAGATGTTTCGACTAAAGCGTACTTTCGACGGAAAACAATGGTTTGTCTTACAACGGCACGTTGGACGCGTAACGGCAGCAAATTAGGATTTCGACGTCCTATAAGAGTAATATCACTTCCATTAGTGATTTGACACAATAAGCGGCATTTTAGGTAAAAATTACCATTTTGCCCCTATGCCCTAATTGGCGGAATTTCACAAGACTTCGTTACTCTTACAAATTTTCTTCCCGAAATTTCGCGAACTTCGACGCAATTATGATTTTCGAAATTCTAGACTAAAATAGCCCTATCATATGATATCTAATCATACTTTGAAAAATAAAGGCTACTCTAGCATTACTACTCTAACTATTGAAAGAACTACGAAAATTTCAACTTTTCAGGCACTCGATTCCTACCAAGTTTTTACCTCGTCAGGCATTTTTCAATGCAATGAGGCCTAAAAAAAATAGTAGGAATCTCATTCCCTACTTACTAAAACTATCTAACAATTCTACTAACTACCGAACTAAAGAGCTAAAGACCGAAGGACTTACCCGTTGAAGACTTCTGCAGAAAGTTTTCCAAAGCTTCTCTCTCTAAAATCCTCTCTCTAGATTCGAAAATCTCAAGAGAATGAAGTGAGAAAATGCAAAGGGAGGGGGTATTTATAGAAGCCGGGGCGGGGTTTGGTAGTCGGATCAACTTTGTGAGGAGCGATCTGGGCCGTCCAAAGCAACTTTTCAAAAAAACCCTTTCTTCCCCTTTTGTGTTCACACCTGACCGAAATTCAAGGGGCTTGGCCAATGGGAGGTGGCCACGTGTCACCTTCCAGAAGCTTTCGGTCCAATTTCCCGATCGGTACCCGATTCGCGTCGTAAGAGTCTAACGGAAGATAAAAACCCACCGATCGATATTTTACCTTGACTTTGGAATTCTCATTCCTAGATCTCTAGATAGGATCCGTTTCCTAATTTCTAAATTACTATTCATAATTTTTCACTTTAATTAATTATAATATTATTATATTAGCAAGTTGCAAAATTCTTTTGTACATATATATTATTTTTTTTCTCTTTTTCCTTGGGCACTTTCGGCTGGCCCTTTTTTTTTAATATTTATTTAATTTATTATTTACTTATTTACTTATTTAATTTTTTTCCAAAAATTCCCACAAAAATCCCTAATTGGTCTATTCTTGTATTTAGGCTTAAAAATACCTAAACTCATCCATTTTTCTCCAAAATTTCCAATTAATTAACAAATATGTTTTTACTAATTTTAGGCCAAAAACCACTAATTTTAGGGTTTTACATAATTTATTCATGAATTTCCTTTGCTTATGCTTAAGTAATTAGCCCAATATTACTTAATTACTTTATTATCACTAGTTGATAATTTTCTTAATTACAATACCTCATTACCTTCATACTCTTGCATTAACATTAATACTTTCATGCCTCTTACATTATTCTATAATTTGCAAGGGTATTATGGTCTTTATATTACTTTTTGAACATTCTTATACAATTTCTCCAAGTTCATAATTTATTAAATTACCATAATTAGAGATTATATACTCTCCTAATTCACTTGGTCATTTTACGCCTTTTAGGATTTTTCATCATTTTTTCTAAGTTATTTATGTCCCTTAAGGGGCATTTTCGTCATTTTGGCACTTTGACCCTTAAATCCCTAATTTCCTACAGAAATTAACTTAGAACAATAGACTATATTTCCACGAGTCTTACGATCATAAATTTCACTTATGAGAAATAACCAATTTATTTATCAAAATATAATATTTCAGATAAAGAAATATGCGGGTATTACAGTAAACTTGCGAGTTTTACTGAGTTTACAACTATCATGTAAGAGTGACTACACTCAATTTTGTAAGATAGATATGTAAAAATAGCACTACTACAAAAACACCTTTTTATGTCTGTTTTTAGGCCCTTTTTACGTCCCTTTACAGGGGGACGCCTATGTGAACAACGTGGTAAAACCTAAAAATAACATCCACTAAAAAAAGAGACACCGTGAGTATGACTTACAACGTCCCTTTTTATAGTAGGGACGTCGTAAGTGCTATTGAAAAAACAAAATCCAAATTTGAATTTCGAATTGAGCATATTAGCAGGAAAGAAAAACAATCAGAAGAAAAGGAAAAACAAAATCCAGATCATAGTCACTACAAAAACACAAAAAATGACCTAAATAAGCCCCAATTAATGTCCTTTTTTAGAGGGATGTCTCGGAGAGGGAAGTTGTTTTTGTCACTTTTGACGTCCTGAATTGCATTCAAGACACCTTACATGAGGCGTCCTAAATATACATGTAAGGCGTCCTGAATACAATTCAGGACGCCTTATTAAGGCGTCCTGAATACAATCATTCAGACCCACAAAGACCCCCTTCTGTATGGAATAAAACTAAATCAAAATAAAAAAAGTAAAGGTGTACAAAACAGAGAAAATGTGCGAATTCACACCAGTGCGACAGTATACTCGTACGTATCCTGGAATGTATACAAAACAAAGCAACAATGTGAATTCAGCCGGGATGAGATTTCGGGTACAACGTGGAAAGCAAGGAGATAGATAGGCGAAAACCTCGCAGATCTAAACCTTCGACTTGGGCTAACACAACCTCGCAGATCTGAAATTTTCCAAAATGAAAGAGTGGTAGAAGGACTGAAATTTTCCAGATTTGAATTTGTCCAAAACAAAAGAGGGGTAGCAGGACTAACCTTAGCCTTGACCACTGGTATGCGACGCCGGAGAGGATGAGATGTAAGAGCGACGTTGTCCTCAGAAGCGGGATGCGGCGCCGACACGGTTTTGAACCGTCGAAGACGAGGGGAGAGGATGAGACGAAGAAGAGGGAAGGTGGAGGCGTAGAGGATAAGACGGAGAGGTTCAAACGGGGAAGAGGGCGAGGCAAGAGACTAGCGACTGAAGGTATAGGAGGTGGCTGGGGTTCCGAGACGATGAAATGAGAAGGGAAAGAATTTAAAGCATTCACAGTAATGGGCAAGATAAATTATTGATTTTGGCATCCTAAAATACTTTTAGGTCGCCAAATATAATGATTTTGGCGTCCTAAAATGCTTTTAGGTCGCCAAAAAAAAATTCTGGTGCAAAAAAATTTCCTAAATTTTCTAAATTGCGCCAAAAATACTGATTTTGGCGTTCTGAAATACTTTTAGGTCGCCAAAAATACTGATTTTGGCGTTCTGATATACTTTTAGGTCACCAAAAAAATTCTGGGTGCCAAAAATTTCCCAAATTTTCTAAATTTCACCAAAAATATTGATTTTGGCGTTCTGAAATACTTAGGTCGCCAAAAATACTAATTTTGGCGTCCTGAAATACTTTTAGGTTGCCAAAAATACTGATTTTGGCGTCCTGATATACTTTTAGGTCGCCAAAAAAAAAGAGTTTAGGCGCCAAAAAATTTCCCAAATTATCTAAATTGCACCAAAAATACTGATTTTGGCGTCCTGAAATACTCTTAGTCGCAAAAAAAATATCCTAAATTGCGCCAAATATTATATTTTAGGCGTCCTAAAATATATTTTGGGTTGTCTAAAGTCTCAAAGTCAAGTAAATAATTACGACAGTGCCATCACCTTCACTTTTTACTTCATTTTTGCATCCGTGAATTCATAATAAATTCCAGATCTACATTTCGGAAAATTCATAACAAATCAAAAGAAGTAAACCTACATCCGGGAATTCATAACAAATCATAAGAAGATCATATTGTTGGGATTCGTACACGCAGCGGAATAAAAAAAAATTACGGATCCCTTAGGCGGATCGCTCAACGGCGTTTAAATCAAGGTTTAGGGTTTCCGAATCGTACCTTTGAGAACAATTTGAACCGGTGGGCTACCTTCTCGATCGGCGAAGCCGACTCTTTAGAATCGCCTTCCTCTACTAGGTATCCACACGAGCGACCTTCGAAACACGAACGGAGGCGTGCTAGCGCCTACGAAGCGTGCGTCTCTCTATTTTTGTCTAGGGTTTTCGCGGCTTTCTAATACGCTCGACTAAAAGTCCCGTAGATTTTTCTAAACCTTGCGGCGTATTATATTCAAAACAAATTTTGAATCTGGATTAAAAAATATATTAATTAAATCTATCTGATAGATCTAATCAAATCTATTTATTTAATCCGAATTAAAAGCCCTATGATTTAATTTATATTTATAAATTAAATCAAGATATTATATCGTTATATTTAATTTAAAATGAGATCCGATATCTCAGTTCAAATTAAATCTGATATGCAATATCTTTATTCGAAAATTAAATCTGAGATACAATATCTCAATTTATTATAGTTATTTAATTTATCAAATAAATTAAATACTATATATAATAATATTATTGTCAATAAATAATATCATTATTATTTTCGAATTTAATATATATATTAAGTCAAGATATGATATCATTATATTTAATTTAAAATGAGATCTGATATCTCAGTTCAAATTGAATCTGATATGCAATATCTTTATTCGAAAATTAAGCTGAGATACAATATCTCAATTTATTATAGTTATTTAATTTATCAAATAAATTAAATACTATATATAATAATATTATTATCAATAAATAATATCATTATTATTTTCGAATTTAATATATTTATATATGCATATATATATATATACACACACACATCCTAGATTAAATAAGTATTCATTAAATCTTAAACACATTTAAGATTCAATGAATCTGGACACTCTTGCTCGTGTTGGGCCATTCTTGTGTGCGACCACCGTAGCCCACATGAGATTGGCAGCGGGCCAATACTGTACCAGCCCACAAGTCGCAAGCGGCCTCTAGCAAGACATTGCGACTACCCAATTCATATGGGGATCGTTGATAAGTACAATGACTTGCCCCTAGAGCATAATTTCCAATGAGACTCCCACTTGCACTAGGTGCAATCATTAATTACCTTAATTCCCATTGCCCTAACATGACGCTCATGTTTTACTTGTACAAGCGGCTTCCAGCGACTCATCATGTAGGAATCCATGATGATCTCAGGTCAAAGGGCGTTGCGACGCGGTTATACATGAGAAAAGCTTATGACTTATTCCATGCAGCTTTCTCATAGTGGGTTGGTCCAGCACCTTGTACTCTTACAAGTGCCCATGACTTTGATTCGTATCTCTATACCTCATCAAAGTCACACTGGTCTTATCTCATCTTCGCTCCCGCGTAGATGACTGACCAGGGACATTTAGGATAATCTATTAGATATATCCAGGGATACAGTTATCAATGTAAACATGCAAGCAAAATGATAACAAAAGAGAATACTTTAATCGTCTAAAGTATAATGACTTGCTTTCTCCTGGTACTTTGCATAATATTTTTTTTTTGTATCACCTCTTTCATTGATTTCTCTGATAAGATGAAATCACTTGAGTATATGGTTGGTCCTTTGATGTGACCTAGGCTCCTTGGTCTGCGGAATAGTACCGCTATTGTCACAGAACAAGTCTATTGGATTTTAGATGGTAGGAACCACCCCTAGTTCATTAATGAACTTACTAATCCAAAAGGCCTCCTCAGCTGCATCCGATCTTTGCTATATACTCGGCTTCATTGCAGAATCGCTACGGTGCTGCTTTAGAGCTCTTCCACTTACCGCACCACCATTCAACAGAATACATATCCCGATTGCGATCTTGAATGATCTTGGTCAGTTTGAAACTCGCATCCGTGTAACTACCACACAGAGCTCATCTTCCAAGCCACCATATACCAAGAATAAGTCCTTAGTCCTTCTTAAGTACTTTAGGATATTCTTGATAGCAGTCCAGTGTACCTCACCGGGATCTTGTTGATATCTGCTGGTCATACTCAAGGCAAATGACACATCGGGTCGAGTACATAACATGACATACATGATAGATCCAATGGCGGAGGCATATGGAATCTTACTCATGCGGTCTCTTTGATCTTGTGTACTAGGACACAGATTCTTACGGAGATGGATGCCATGAGACATGGGCATATTACCCCTTTTTGAATCCTGCATACTGAATCTATGCAGTATCTTGTCTATGTATGTTCTCTGACTTAGGCCTATCAGCCTTTTAGATCTATCTCTATAGATCCTAATTCCAAGGATGTAAGTGGCTTCGCCTAAATCTTTCATTGAGAAAGACTTTCCTAACCAAGACTTGACACTCTACAAGGTAGGAATGTCATTCCCAATGAGTAGGATGTCATCAACGTAAAGCACTAGAAATACATCTGTGCTCCCACTAACCTTCTTGTAAACACAAGGTTCATCTATGTTTTTGAATGAATCCAAACTCTTTGACTACTTCATCAAAATGATGATTCCAGCTCCAAGATGCTTGCTTCAATCCATAAATGGATCTTTGAAGCTTGCAAACTTTACCAGAGTCCTCTGGACACACAAAACCCTCAGGTTGTGTCATGTACACATCCTCAAGGAGCTTTCCGTTAAGGAAGGCTGTTTTGACGTCCATCTGCCATATTTCATAGTCATAATATGATGCAATGGCAAGAAGGATTCTGATTGATTCGACCATTGCAACTGGGGAAAAGGTTTCATCATAGTCCACACCATGAGTTTGAGTGAATCCTTTTGCAACCAGTCGTGCCTTGAAGATATTTGAGGCTGTAGCCGTGTTCTATCGGATCTTCGTGGGTCTTGTGTTACATGAGTAGGCTCAACAACTTGTTGTGAGTCTTCTCCGGTTTCCATCTGTGGTTCTACATTGTCCTGTGACTCTCGAACTTCTTCGAGGTTCACCTTACTCCCACTGGTTCTTTTAGAGATAAACTCTTTTTCCAAAAAGATACCATTCTAAATAATAAACACTTTGTGATCGGTGGGATTGTAGACATAGTATCCTTTAGTTTCCTTAGGATACCCCACAAAAAGGCATTTTGAGGATCTGGATGATAATTTATCAGAGGCTTGTTGTTTAACATAAACCTCACATCCCCAAATTTTGAGAAATGACAAACTGGGTTTCTTCCCAGTCCATATCTCATATGGTGTCTTTTCAACTGCCTTTGACGGAACACGATTGAGTGTGAACGCAGCTGTTTCTAGGGCATGGCCCCAAAAGGAAGGTGGAAGATCTGTTTGACTCATCATAGATCGAACCATATCTAATAGAGTTTGATTCCTCCGCTCAGAAACACCATTCCATTGAGGTGTTCCTGGAGGAGTAAGTTGCGAGACGATCCCACAACTCCTAAGATGGTCAATGAACTCTTGGCTCAAATATTCACCACCCCGATCAAATCGAAGTATCTTAATTGTTTTGCCAAGTTGATTTTGCACTTCATTTTGGAATATTTTGAACATTTCAAAAGTTTCAGACTTATATTTTATTAGATAGGTATACCCATACCTACTAAAATCGACTATAAATGCAATGAAGTACAAATGACCCCCTCTGGCAAATGTATTCATTGGTCCACACACATCGGTATGTATGAGGCCCAATAAATCAGTGGCGCTCTCACTGTGCCCAGTAAAAGACGCTTTTGTCATCTTTCCCAATAAACAAGACTCGCATGTATCAAATGATTCAAAATCAAATGAGTTAAGAAATCCATCTTGATGGAGTTTCGAAATGCGTTCTCATTTATATGGCCTAGACAACAATGTCATAGGTAGGTCGGATTCAAATCATTTGACTCGAACCTTTCGTAGTTATGTCATAGATTCGTCCATTCAATTTTATACTATCCTTGAGACCCTTACATTTATTCAAATGTGAGATCCACATGTAGTATCCAATACCCATGTTGAGGAAGTAGAAAAGCGAATATCTATGACATAGATACTTGAAGCGATAGCCCCGCTATCATTCTTGTTCTTCTCCGGATCTTCGAGGTAGAGTTTGCAATTTCTTTTCAAATGACCAAGTTCATTGTAAAAGAAGCGACTCTATCCTTCTGAGGTTTTGCCTTCTTGGCTTTCGGTTTCATACCCCTTCCCTTTTGAACGGACAAAACAGAACCGGGCCTCTCCAAGGCTCGGCTTAGCGATTTGAGCATCCCATGCGCTTCGTAAATTGATTCCTCCATGTTGTTCATGTTGTAATCCATGACAAAGTTATCATAACTTCCCGGGAGTGAGTTCAAGATCACATCTTTAGCTAACTCCGGGACATGGGAATCCAAGCCTCTCAAGGTGATCAATGTAGCCCTTATCTTCAAAACATGAGGACTAAGCGATGCACCCTCGCCCACTTGCGGGAATGAAAGGCCTTTGTGGTCTCATACCTCTCTTGCCTTGCTCACATCGGAACATTTCCGTAGGATGAACAATCATCCTGAGAGGCCTCCACATGTTCTAGATCTCTATTGAGGTCTAGAAGCATAGTGGCAAGCATCGAGCATCCCGTATCCACAGAGTCATCCTTATTCTTCGTATAAGCATCGCCCGAGCTCTTGGATCAGCAGCTGAAGGCTCGTCAAGAATGGGTTGATTGATGAGATACTCTTTTCTTTCGTGTTTAGGATCAACGCTTAAGTCCCAAACATGTCAAGAGAGTTTGTCTCACCGAGTTCGTCCTTCTCAAGGACTGATCGCATTGATGGTGTTGAAGTATTACTAAACTACATGATTCTACAACTAAAGGTATGCAAAGTTTAAGTAGTAACCTCCCACTGAATTAACAACCCTCATTATAATTAGTGAGCTAAGATCCATATTTGGCTTAAATTTAAGTCCGCTTTGGCAGGACGCTTAAATTAAGTTATTTAGGTAGGCAAACCCCTTGCCAATTACATCATATGTAACTCTTAGATCTTTATGGGATTCAATCATCATATGACGTGGCATGTTTAATCCCATCTAATGCCTTGAGATCCAAAACCGTTTTGATAATCTCAATTAAGTCCAGACAATAATGAATATTGAGTATCACCATTACTCACTCTTGTCTCACCAAGATAACTCAGATGCATCCACTTTGGTGGAACATACAAATGGGCGATCTAGGTTTTGACAAGTATTCATTTATTAGTGGCATTATGACTTAAGATTTTATTTAGAGGGTATAATTAGATTAATCCTATTAATTATACTTATATGAATGCAATCACTATTGTATCTCATATAATATCTAAATTAATTATGAGTGATCTAGTCAAAACATAATTAAAACTCTAAATTGATTATGAGTGATCTAATCAAATCATAATTAAAATTCTAAATTAATTATGAGTGATCTAATCAAACCATAATTAAAAATTCTAAATTAATTACGAGTGATCTAATCAAAACATAATTAAAATTCTAAATTAATTATGAGTGATCTAATCAAAACATAATTAAAATTCTAAATTAATTATGAGTGATCTAATCAAATCATAATTAAAAATTCTAAATTAATCATGCAATCATCAAATCAAGACATAATTAAAATTGTGACACAACATGGCTCAACCTTAACCTAAAATCCTCTCAAGCCAATAAGAGGACTCTCTAAAACAAAAAGAAGTACATCGGAGTATTTTAAGAAAGAGGCATGGCTCGCGTGTCATATTTAAAATTTACAACAATTGTAAAACTCTAGAGCCATGTTGTTCACCATACCCAAACAACTTGGTAAATCACAACATATATTAAGTCATACAATTATGAAATAAAATATTATGATTAATCTTATCATGATTTAAATTTTCTAATTTATATTATATTATAAATATAATATAATATCATGATTTAAATTCTCTAATTTAAATTGTATTATATACTATATATAATATAATATCATGATTTAATTCTCTAATTTATATTATATTATAAATACAATATATAATATAATATTATGATTTAAATTCTCGCGCATCGACAATCAATGGGATCCCTACGGCGGTCTTGTTAGAAATTTCAAAATAAAATATTATTTTCGAAAATAATTTCTCAAAAAAAAAAACGTGATTTTTTTCCCGAAAATTTCAAACCCTAACGAACTGATCGACATCGGATCTGAACGTTTCAGATCCACGGGAATCAGCCACACAGCCCGACTTGGAACCAGTAGAAACCCTAACGCGAGTTTTTGAATTTAAACACATTACGTATTCGGTTTTAACCATACATGTATCTCACACATAAACACACGTATAAAACCTAATTTAAACGCACGTTGAGTTGGCTCTGATGCCACTGTTGGGATCCGTACACGCAGCGGAATAAAAAAAAATTACGGATCCCTTAGGCGGATCGCTCAACGGCGTTTAAATCAAGGTTTAGGGTTTCCGAATCGTACCTTTGCAGAACAATTTGAACTGGTGGGCTACCTTCTCGATCGCCAGGCCGACTCTTTAGAATCGCCTTCCTCTACCTGGTATCCACACGAATGCCCTTCGAAACACGAACGAGGCGTGCTAGCGCCCGAACTGTGCGTCTCTCTATTTTCTGTCTAGGGTTTTTCGCGGCTTTCTAATACGCTCGACTAAAAGTCCCGTAGATTTTTCTAAACCTTGCGGCGTATTATATTCAAAACAAATTTTGAATCTGGATTAAAAAATATATTAATTAAATCTATCTGATAGATCTAATCAAATCTATTTATTTAATCCGAATTAAAAGCCCTATGATTTAATTTATATTTATAAATTAAATCAAGATATTATATCATCTCAGTTCAAATTAAATCTGATATGCAATATCTTTATTCGAAAATTAAATCTGAGATACAATATCTCAATTTATTATAGTTATTTAATTTATCAAATAAATTAAATACTATATATAATAATATTATTGTCAATAAATAATATCATTATTATTTTCGAATTTAATATATATATTAAGTCAAGATATGATATCATTATATTTAATTTAAAATGAGATCCGATATCTCGCTTCAAATTGAATCGATATGCAATATCTTTATTCGAAAATTGAATCGAGATACAATATCTCAATTTATTATAGTTATTTAATTTATCAAATAAATTAAATACTATATATAATAATATTATTGTCAATAAATAATATCATTATTATTTTCGAATTTAATATATTTATATATGCATATATATATACACACACACATCCTAGATTAAATAAGTATTCATTAAATCTTAAACACATTTAAGATTCAATGAATCGACACTCTTGCTCGTGTTGAGCCATTCTTGTGTGCGACTCAGAGGCCACATGAGATTGGCGGCGGGCCAATACTGTACCAGCCCACAAGTCGCAAGCGGCCTCTAGCAAGACATTGCGACTACCCAATTCATATGGGGATCGTTGATAAGTACAATTGGGATCGTTCATAAGTACAATGACTTGCCCCTAGGGCATAATTTCCAACACATATAACAAGTTGAAAGATATAATTCAAATCTATGAATTCATAACAAATTCTAGATCCACATTGACAAAGGACTTGCAGAGCCACAAATTCCATATCTACATTTTGGCGGTCATTCGCTCTTCCCCTGATTTCTTCAAATTCTATATCTACATTTCAGATATACAAATTCCATATCTACATGTCATCTGGCACCCACAACTCTTTTTCGGTGGTCACCCGCTCTTCCCCGGATTTCTTGGCCACCTTGCTGGACGACGGAGGAAAGGGAGAGGGTTGCAATGGCAAGACAAGCTTTGAGACAAATCAAGAATCTTAGACGAAGGAGAGGGCAAGACTCGAGAGGTGTAACAAGAAGGAGTGAGCGACGCCACGCCAATCGACCGTCTTTGAGACTTCGACAAGTTATAGACATGAGTGCGAGTGACGTTGCGAGGCTGACGAAGAGGACTAAGCACTAAGGTGAATCGAGGAAAGGGTCTAAGGAAGTGAGAGAGGCACACTAACAATATGAGGAAGTGAGGGACTGGGACTCTGGGAGGCACAAACAATCTAAGGATTGTTGGATAGATTGAGGAACAAAGGAAGTGAAGAGGGAGGTGCAACGCAAGTCGTTCATTGCTAACTCAAGAGGAAATAAGCAAAGCTACTGAAAATATTAGGGATGATCATGGACCGGGCTAGACCAGGTTGGAGGGTAACCCGAGGTCTAGCCCGATTTTACCTCGAGTGGAAAATTCAGCCCGAGGTCCTGGCCCGATGCTGGTACTGGCCCGAGCTCGGCCGGGCCGGACCGGCGCACTGACCACCCAGCATCCAGCTTTTTTCAGTTTTTTTTCCAATATTTTTTTTCTTTTCTTTTTTTGCCTTCTTGGGAGACAATATTTTAGCTCTAGTTTCACTTGATTTCCAAAAGTAATAAAAAGTGACTTAGTGAAAAGTGATTTCTATAAATTAAAAAGCATATTAAGATGTTCAGACTCCAGTGAGTGACTCAGTGTAGTAGTGATTTTTTTTTTTTAAAGAGAGCTCGGGTCACCCGAATGTTTGGTCCGGTCCGGTCCGGTCAAATTGTCCTGGACCAATTTTGGTCCAGGACAATTCGGGTTGGGTCAGACCGGACCGGGCCGGACCAACCAGACCACGGGTTTTTTTATCAACCCTAGAAAATATGGGCCACTATAGGCTTCCCAATTTTAAGCTGGACGCCAAAAGTAGTGTTTTTGACGCCAAAAGCTCTACTTTTGGCGTCCCTTTTAGAGTTAGGATGCCAAAGTCCGTACTTTTGGCATCCCTTTTCTAAATTGAGACTCTAAAAGTAGACTTTTGGCATTTTTTTTTAAATTGAAATGCCAAAATCCTCAACAAAATTATAAAAATGTCACCGCGTTTATTTTTTACTTTTATTTTTTAAAAATGGACATTTTTTAGGGAAATAAAATCCATTTTCTTGTAGTAGTGTGGTAAACTCGGAGAGCTAACTCACGAGTTTGACAATAATGATATAGACAACTCTTAGGTCGTTTCACTTGAAGAAGCCTTTATTAATTAACTACCTAGTACCTAGTAAACTAAATGCAATAAGAATGATGTATTAACAAGTGAAATTATTGGTCTTTTGAAAAACCAGGTTCAATTCATTAGGGGATTATTTAGGATGTACTTGGAATGGATTAATGCACTTTCCTTTTAATTAGGCTCTAATTGATGAAATGCACCAAACACTGCCATGTTACGCACTCATCTTATGATGATCCCAATCAATTAAACATGCAGAAACATACAATTCAAAGAAAGTTTCACTCAACCACTCATCTAACATAACTTGCAAGACAATTAGAATCATAAAACTCAAACCAAATCATATACTTTTAAGCATTAAAGTACTCAAATACAATAATCTGATTCAAGAACATTGAACATAGCCCAACAATCCATGAAGTCTAGCTCAATCTCAGCATTATACAACCAAATACATCTATACCTAGGAAGATCTAGCTATAAAATGGAGAAATAAAATGAACTAGGTAAAACTCCCCTAATGTAAAACTCATGCTTGAAGCTGCCTCAACCTGTCATCAAGAGAGGCAAAGGAGCTCGATCGAGGAAGCAGCAGCAGCCAGGGGCTTGAATGGAGCTTCAACCATGGTGGAAGAGATGGAGAAAAGTGTGAAAATGGTGGAAAGAACGGGAGAGACCGAAGAGATTGAGAGAGGTCGAAGAAGACGATGGTGAAGATGATTGAAGAAGTGGTACCTAGCCTCCCTGAATCAATTAGGTTATTAGGGATATGAGTAATGCAGTGGGTTGGGTTGGAGAAATGGATTTGCGTCCGCCACGGTGAACAACACATAAGCGATAATTCTTTGGTAGGTTTAATTGTTTAGCCGTGGCAAAAATATCCGTTCGCAACAACGAACCGTGCACAACAAGAAATCCAAATTTATGCCACAAAATTGCTCCTTGCTTGGACCTTTGCTCCTCCAATTAATCTTCATATTTTACACAA
The DNA here is from genome assembly GCA_025563575.1 of Acacia pycnantha. Taxonomy (NCBI): domain Eukaryota; kingdom Viridiplantae; phylum Streptophyta; class Magnoliopsida; order Fabales; family Fabaceae; genus Acacia; species Acacia pycnantha. The sequence continues at coordinate 205,887 of JAMWYP010000462.1, forward strand.
TATTTGGATGGAGAGAAAATTAGGGGAGAAAGAATATTAGAAAGTAAAACTCTCAAAAATAGTAAATTTCTTAACCATTTTGGGAAGTTTTTCTTTTAGTTTCCTCCTCCCTATTTTCTCCTCACTTTTCTCTCTATCCAAACATACAAAGAATAAGGTTGCTACAATCAAGATCAAACTCAAGTAGCATCAAAGGTCCAAAGAATCAGACCAATCAATAAGTAATCACAAATTATATGACAAGAATACCCTTTTATCCATTATTCCATGCAATCACTCTTATAGTAAAATTAATACTAATGTATGCAATCAAGCCCAATAATTAACGTTAAAACCTCTAAAATATAGGAAAGATTATAATAAAATATGGGTTTATAAATTTTTTTTTTGATAAATTTAAACACTTTTTACACTGGTTGTGCATGCTCAGAAAGTCTAACTTCCTCCATCATCTGTTGTATAATCATAATTGATGTACAGTGTCTAGCGATCATACAATTTTTTAATTATAAATATGTAACTGGTCACTTTCTCTACCCCCAATATACTCCTTTTTAACCGATCGATGTATAGTGACTTTGTGTGAAAAGCCTTTTTGTAGATTTGGATCCCTAAGATTTCTATGACTCAGCTCTAATACTAGACTTCTATTTAATATGTACAAGTGGTGTCCGTACCTATTATATTATATAAGCAATATTTACAATTACTATAATTAAATAAGATCTATAGGCATGGCAAAAAGAAAAGAAAAGAAGATCTATAGGCATAAAGTTTTTTTTTTTGGACAAAATAGGCATAAAGTTTAGGCTAGCAACGTTGGTATACTTTTACAGTCCCATGTGTGGAATAGAAAGGATATGAATATATCAATCCTAGATGAGGATAACAATTTCAATATTATCAAAATTTTGCAAATGTTGATAACGTAACTAGGGAAATCTTCAAGAACTTATTGTAGTAAATAATGCGTGGTATTCATTATATATAGTGTTATTATCTTCGCCATACTATATATTGATTCTAATTCAATTGTTTGTTGAAATTCTGATTTAATTCACGCAACATCATTGATCTATGGGTTAAGGTGAAAATCCTCCCCAAAAGTATTTAAAAAATCTCAATGCTGTCATTGAAGTTTTTTCCGATCTCAATATCACCCTGTAAGTTTAAAAACGTAGTAATGTTCCCTTTGACCATTAGTGAGTGTCATGTAAGAGTGTTATATGTATTATTTCAGTCAAACTAAATATTTAAAGGTCAAAATTAATTTTGTTAATAGTTAGGCGTAACATTGCGACCTTTTTTAAACTTTTAAGGCCACATTGAAATTTTTTGAATACTTTTGGGGTGGATTTGCATCTCAACCCTTGATCTGTTATAAGATTTGATGCATATACACACACCAAGGAGAATCATTGGAAAGTGGGAAAAAAGCAAAGTAAAACCCTATAAACAGAAAACGATGAACAATTTATTGTGTGATGGAGAGGAGTTAGTGAGAGATACATAGACGACCCACGAAGTTGTGGAAAGTCGAAACAGATTATCAAAAGTGGCATATCAAACCTAGAAGCCCTAGCTAGCTAGTGTTTGTGAAGAAACGAAGTAGAATGAGAGAGAGAGAGATGATAATGTAAATAATGAGAATCAAAGAGAAACACACACACACACTGGTGGGTTGGGTCGCTTCTCTGCAAGGGCGCACCAAGTTATGTTGTGTGATATGCTTTCCTATTAGACCATCATTTTCTTTCTCTCTCATTGGCTCCACATCTTTAAAGCCTTTTATTTCGTGACCAACCCCATCTTCCTCTCTTTTTCTCTTTCTTTCTCTCTTAAATCTTTATCATCACCGATCCTAAATATAAGAGCTAGGAGAAGGACCTGTTTATTTTGATATTGAATGTAAGACTTTGATATACTTAATTTGTTTTTCACACGTGTGCGTGTGTAATATTTTCTCCTAAATTCTTATTGATGGGTTTTCTATCAATAAGATATATGGTTGTAATACAAATTATTAAAAAGGATATTTTAGACCAACATGCATAGATGTTGGTGGAAGGTACTGCTTTGACCACTTTAATATGAAATCTTGAGTTTGCGCAAGTGCATATTATGTCTTTGGAAGAGCTATCCCCAATTGAGCCCCATAATGCTCAAATTTGATCTATTTAGATAGCTAAAAATGGATACTTTTGGAAAACTAAAACACACATTTTTACTTAACTAGTTTTTTAATTCCTATAAATTAATTATATATACTCCCTCCAGTTGACAATATAGGGCACTTAAACTATATTATGAGAAATAAGAAATGACAGTTAAATAATTTAATATGTCATAAAATGTAAAAATTTTCCAATTTTACCCTTCTTAAGAAATGTGTTTAATTGTATTGAAAATGTTATTTTAGAGAAAGAGGAGGATATAGTGAGTGGGCAAAGTTGGAAAGTGAGTATTAATTACAGGTACAAAACAAACAAATAAGTATTAACTAAATTGGAAGTGATTTATAATCTGAACCATTCTCTCCTTCTAGAAGTTTCCATTATGAACAAAAGGGAGTAACTATTGCATTTAGGACAGGATGGACTATGGAGTATCATCATCGTTTACCCCCTCCGGTCCACATGTAGGAGTTCTAACATGCATCACGTAAATTAAGAATACTTAATTTTTAATTAATGGTCACAATTTTTCATGTGTAATTTACGCAAACTCACATTTACCAATACATGTATAAAAAATGAAAAGATAAATTTCTCAAATTAAAGCGGCAAAATGTCCTACATCCAAGTCCAAGTCAAACCACGTTGAGTTGTAAAGATCTCTTAGCCATAGCCATAAACCCCAAAAAAAAAAATTATAAAGAACACTTTTTTTTATATAAGTAATTCTTAATGGAAGGAACAAATACATTTTGTCTGAAATTTTAAACTGGTTTTTTCACTTTTGACCTCATTATACCACTAATTATCTCTCATGCACCCTCTTTATAAATAAGGGTATAATTAAAAAAATAAAGATATACATATCTATCATATTTATTACTTTTAACTAACATTTTGAACGCATGAATTTATCGATTGTTCCTTATTAAAAAAACCTAAGGGAGTAAAAAAAGGAAAATTACAGCCAGTCCCAAGGACGAGAAAAAAAATACAATTAGGTCCCTTGAAATCACCAAATTACATAGAAGTCCCTAAGGACTTTTTTGATATTATTTGTATGGAAACAAATTCCAGGTTTTTAAATTTTGTTGTAAAGTTGACACTTCTTGTTGTAAATATAGCTTTTTCTATTGTAAACGGTCAGATTTTAAATTTTGTTGTAAATATGATACTTCCTGTTGTAAATATAGCTTTTTCTATTTTAAATGGTCAGATTTTAAATTTTGTTGTAAATATGACACTTCTTGTTGTAAATATATGTTTTTTTCTGTTGTAAATGACCAAATTTTTAATTTTGTTGTAAATCTAGCATTTTTCTGTTGTAAATGACCTCTGTATGTTTAGGGACTTGAGTTTGAAACAAAATCTAGGTGTTTAAATGTTGTTGTAAATATGATATTTTCTGTTGTAAATATAACTTTTTCTGGTTGTAAATGGTCAGGTGTTTAAATGTTATTATAAATATGACACTTTTTGTTATAAATATGACACTTCCTGTTGTTAATACAAATAATATCAAAAAAGTCCCTAGGGACTTCTGTGTAATTTGATGATTTCAAGGGACCTAATTGTATTTATTTCTTGTCCTTGGGACCTGCAAGTAATTTTCGCTAAAAAATAAATATTTTTGGAAAACTAACACACATTTTTCACTTAACTTTTTTTCTTAACTCCTACAAACTAATTATATATCTCTTGCATTTACGACCCAATGGACTATCATCATCATCTACCCCTCCAGTCCCACATGTAGGAGTTCTAACACGCAACACGTAAATTTAGAATTTTTAATTAATGCTCACAATTTTTCATGTATAATTACTCAAGCTCACATTAACCAATACATGGATAAAAATGAAAAGATATATTTCTCAAAGCTACAAAATGTCCTCCATTTAGGAATGGAGGGAGTAATTTTCTTAAAAGCCATATTATATTCTGACTAATCCAAGTCAAACCACATTGAGGTGTAAATCAAAAATCTCCTAGCCATAGCATTTTCTATCGATAAGACCTTGAAATGTTGAATCAGTAATCTTACCTAAAATAATCAAAACAAAAAATAATAATATTACATAAAAAGGTTAGGTGTTTAACTATTTTGAACCACCAACTGCAATATCTGAGAACCACATCTAAGTCTGAGTACACGTCAAACTACACATGTGTATAAAGTTCACCTATAGCCCATATTTTACAATCTCAAAATTTGAATTTGATATTTTTGATGAAAACATCGATGTTCTCTTATATTTAAATATTTTTTTGATGAAAATAAAGTAAATATCCATGTTTTGTTATTTCTTTATTTGAGACTTGAATAATTTTTATCAGATCATAGAAGGGCGTGAACCTTTGCAATGAAAACGAATTTTTCATTCCTGCCAAAAAAAGAGAGAGAACGAATTTTTCATTCGCAAGACTTTTTTGTTTTTGTAGTGAATTTCATTCCCTGTCAGACCTAAATTAAGGTACTAAGGGCCCGTTTGGTTCAAAGAATTTGGGAGAGGGAATGGGAACTTAATAGAGTTCCCTCCTGAAAACATGTTTGGTGCATGTGCCTAGGAACTTAAGTTTCTGGGCCCACACCGGGCCCACCACTCTTCCCTCATTTGTGGGAACTTGAGTTCCCACCAAAATTGGTGGGATCTCAAGTTCCCACGTCACTATTCACATTTTTGGACAAATTTGTCCCTGAAATTTAAACTTGGCGGGAAGTTCGAACTTGGCGGGAAAGTTCGAATTTGGCGAAAAATTTTTACACAAGTTCGAACTTAACAAAAAATATTTTAGCAAAAAAAAATATTTTTCTTTTTTATTTTGAATTAATTTCTTTAGAGGGTAAAATAGACTTTTTCTAATTCTTTACCAACTACCATCCCTTCATTTTCTTCCAACCAAACAACTCAAGCCATATTCCATCATCTTTCAAATCTTCATTTCCCTTCCTTTAAGTTCATTTCTCTCCTCTAAGTTCCTTTCCCTCCTTAAAAGTTCTTTGAACCAAACGGGCCCTAATTGTTTAAGAACACCTAGAGCTTGTTTGGTAGGGAAGGAGAAAGTGGAGGAAAATGCTTCCAGTTGGATATAAAAAAAAAAAATAGAGAAGTGGGATTACAAAATTTTAATAAAAAGAAGATGTAAGATAAAATAATTAAAAAATAATTAACATTTTTTGACCTCACTTCTATAATTTTTCTAAATCTAACTCAAAAAAAAAAAAAAATCTCCCCTCGCTTTCCCTGCTATCCCCTCATACAAAACAAGCCCTACTGTTGGATCATTTAAACCAATTACTCAGAGAAAATAAAATGTTCATGCTCTAGCTTCCTTTTTCATTATATTATATCACAAGAAGAAAAACACATATTATCAACATTATTTAACAAGAATTTCATTATTAGTTTGCCCTAAACTACGTATAGAATAATTAATTGCGTCAGAACAATTAATCAAAAATCAAAAATCTCAAACGCTGTTGAATGTACACTGGGTGCCTCTCATTATCAGAATCATTGATCCCTTCTCACCAGCATATTTTTCAGAAGAATAATTATTGAAGTTAATAAATACATTATTTTAAATGATAAATAAGCAATGATTTGACCCCATAACAAGCAGATATAATTGTGTGTGTGTGTGTGTGTGTTATAAATTGTAGAGAGGGAGAGAGGACAAAGGTGTGTGCATGCGTCATATAGATTGGAAAGAATATATAGATCTTCAAGTGGGTGGATTACATATGCCCCACGAGTTCCTCTTTTATATTATTGTGCGTGCAATAGTTACAGTTTTTCTATAGCTATATAGCTAGCCATCTAATCCAAAAATTAATTTGTTAGGGATGTACTAAGAGAATATATATGAATATATTCAGGTGTGTGTGAGAGAGAGTGAGGAAAATATGAAACAGCGTATCTTTGAGAAGGACAACAAATGGCGCTGTCAGTTCACCACAATTGTTAACGGTGATATGTTGCAATCCATGTCTAATGTCTTGCTACAAAATTAAAAAGATTTCTCCCCCTACACCCTTTTGTCTTTGTGTGTTCGTGTGAATGAGAAAAGAGGAATTAGTATAAAAGAAAAAAAAGACATGTCGATAATATGAATTGGCACAAGTGATCAACAAGTAATCAGAAAATTTTCCCTTTATCAAGAGTTTATTGGTTCAAATCCCCTAAAGTTATCCAAATTTCTATATGGTGGGCATCACTTCTTAGGAAAATTCATTTCTTTTTTGCTTTCCTGTGTAAATATAGGAAAAAATGGGTAAGTTGCTGAAAATTCACGCATTACAATTTTCAGTAGTACCTAAAAGGTGAGCCTTAGAGCAATGGTATGATTGTTGCCATGTAATGACGTGCATATCACTATTCAAATCCTGTAAACAACATCTTCACTTGTGGGGATGCGTATATCTATCACTATTTATACTTGACCTAGTAAAAGTCTTGTGCATATGACTGCCTTTTATTAGTACCTAAGAATCAAGTCTTTTATCTAGTGCAACTCTTCTTTAGTTGTGTGTAACATACCTTTAGCGGTATGTGAATATCATCCATTTCACTCATAGTTGAAGATATGTTATTCAAGCTAAAGAAGGGAGTTGCACTTGGGTTTTTAAACAAAATTTAGGTACAATTAGATCATAATCAATCTTGTAATAGAGGATTTTTCGGCAATTTTCTCAAAAATTGAAGTACTTTTTTCCTTCAAATTACGTTGTGGCATTTAGTAGTATAAGTTCATTTGGATTCCAAATCATGACTCCCAAATGAGAGAAAACTTTCAATACACACACACACATTCTAATTTTACAAAACTTGAAATCAAAATGTTATTTAAAATATAAGGTATCTCTTTATTTAAGAGTACAATATGAGAAGTCCAATCACGTGAACCAATATAATAGACAGAGTACGTGGATTTAGAACAAATTAAAGGAATAAGAACCTTGTTCACTACTGGTACTAGTTCAGATAAGATGAACCTTACAACTATAAATCTCATTTTTATTATACTATTTTGTACACGTTATCCTAAGTCCTAACTACATTTTTTTTTTAAAAACTTTTATGTGCACCGTTTATATTATTCTCACATTAAATCCGTGTTCTAAAGTATGGTTGGTGATGGCATAGCCTAGCTATTGTTTGTCTGCCTAATCTAGCTACTCTTTCCCATGGTACAATGATTCTATACCAAACATCACCTTTAATAATATGATGTTGCGTTCTTAATCTATCTGTGTATATATATGTACCTATGATATTCTCATAATCTCATACATAAAATAACTATCCACACCAAATACAGAACTCAGTAACTTTTTTAAAATAGTTATGTATTCTCCTAGACTTTTAAGGAGCACTCCCCAAAAAGGATTGCATCTAAATTATCAAAATAGAACTTTCTTTAATGCTTTGGATTGCAAAAGAGGGTTTAAATGTGTACAAAACAGTTAAAATTACTCAATACTTCCTCATGTCCTTATTATAAAATCTCTTGCATGTTTTATTATATAACATGATTTGTTTAAAATATTAATTTTTTCCACCTAGTATCCCTAATTATAAAATTATAAAGCTTCCTAACTAATTAACCAAACTCCTCCCTTGCAAACTAATATCACTCTGGTCCTATTATAAGTTCTTTTTTTACCAAAAAATTTGGTCTTATTTATAAGTTCAGTTTCAGAGTAGTAAATTAAATTATGACAATTTTACCTATATTAATTGTACCAATGAAAATAGAGAGATATAAAGAATTGAAAAATATTCATTCATAAATGAAGGCAAAATTGAAAACTTACCCCGTAATCATTGAGTTACCTACATTTCATTGGTATGTGTGATTTAGTTAAAATGAACTTATAAATAGGACCAAAGTTGGTATCTCTAACTAATTATAAAGCTTCCATGTTTCATTGTATAACATGCTTCATTGTATCTCTAACCAAATTCAGCATGATGCTTCCGAATCAAATTCCTCTAATTAATGACTTTTATTAAAGGTAAAGTTTATATCTTACAAGAAATGATTAATTTTAGCTAACTTTATTCATTTATGTAAATTTTTATTATGTTCTTATAATAAGAACCGGAGGAATACTTTTTAGCATCAATGAAGATTTCTTTATCTTTATGAAAATCTAGTATTTATCAACTGATTTAGATTTATGACAGGTCAAGCGCACATAAATTTCAGCTCAAATTTTTTGATTCAAAAGGATTAAATTTTAGTATTCAAGATAAAATGACCTCTATACATGTGTAAGATGTATGTGGGATGAAATAGACTCTAATTTATGAAGTATACAGAGGCGGAGGAGGGAATATTGATTAGGAGAGTGGAGATTATGAAAATAATTGAAACCTTTTTTTAGTTATCATGAATTAGTAGTGGAAACCTGGCTGGTCTAATTAGAGCAAGCTTTTGTGTGGTAGCAGATGATTTATTAGCCAATAAATCTCTCACTTTACACAAGTGATCCATAACTCTTAAAACTTATCACTCACATTGAGAAATCATTTTATTAACAAAAATGCCCTTAATTTTCCCATCAATCCCACTTGTCCTCCTCAAAAGGGTCATTCTTGTAAATTCACAAAAGCATGTATGCTCTTACCGTCTTAGGAACACATTTCCTTGCTCGTCCAAAGCGCTCGTCCCTTTTGGTGGAGAGATTTGGCCGTCAGATCTCTTTCTTTTTTAATAAAATTCTTTTTCTGCAGTCTCAATTAATATTATGAAGTATCTTTTTAATATCAGTCAATACCCTGAAATATTTCTAAAAAGTTTTTAAGATCATGAAGTATTTTTCAGTACCAGTCGATACCCTAAAATATCTTTTTAGTCTCAGTCAATACCCTGAAAAAAATTAGGATAAATTTTTTTTAGGTACTAACTGAGACTAAAAAGATACTTCAAAGTACTGACTGATACTAAAAAATACTTCATGATCTTGAAAATAATTTTTAGGATCTTAAAAAATTATTTTAAGATACTAACTGATACTAAAAAAATACTTTAGAATACTTACTAAAACTTGTTGAAAAAAAAAAAAGATTTCGACTGTCAGATGAGATCTGATGGCCAAATCTCTCCCCCAAAAAGGACGAGGCACGCCAGCAGGGAAACGGGTTCCACAGTCTTACTGCTATTAAAGGCCTTCTCTAAATACATTTTGAACAGTAAGATTTGTCCCCACAGCAATCCGCTTTAAATTCACCAGCATTTCAAAACCTTCATGTCACCCCATGTTTGCCGAGAAATAATCATAATCCGGCAGTGGCAGTGGCGGATCGTTGGTTACTTTTCCGGCGAAGAACCTATCTAGCTAGCCATCACCACCACCATCACTTTGCTTTCCAAAAAATTCCCTAGTGGAGAGAAGCATAGGATGATGATGGTGGTGGTACAAACTAAATGCTTCTAAGGATATTTTAGAATGTGCTTCAGAGAATCAGTACCAAATGCCTTTTTCCTTGCTCCATAAATAATGTCAGCTTGGCCTTCCATTGAACAATCACCACAAGGAAACACACTTCTCTCAGAGATACATCAACAACAGTCACCACCACCACCTCTTTCCGACGAAAAACAGAGAAGATGGTGAAATTCTCAAGGCAGTTTGAGGATCAGCTCATTCCAGAATGGAAAGATGCTTTTGTTGATTACTGGCAACTCAAGATGGACCTCAAGAAAATTCAACTCCATAATGGCAATACCAACAATACACCCAACAAGCACCAAATTTCCTTCTTTTCATCACTAAAAAACTACTCTTTATTTGGCCATCATCAACATAACAGAAACCATGGACCAATTCATGTACTGCTCTGTTTTTTTCCCTAAAACATTATTGATTTTGTTGAAACTATAAGTTTCATAAACCGATCCATGATGGAACTTGTCGTGTTTATGGTCTTTTTTCCTGACAGGTTCATAGGAAACTTGCTGGTTCAACTTATAAGGGAGACATGTATGAGACAGAACTGCTTGAGCAATTTGCTGATACTGATGCTACTAAAGAATTCTTTGCATGTCTAGACCAACAGCTAAACAAGGTGAATAAGTTTTACAGAACAAAAGAGGAAGAGTTCATGGACAGAGGAGAGTCGTTGAAGAAGCAAATGGACATTCTCCTTGAGCTCAAATCTGAGTTCAACAAGAAAGCAGGCTCGTCACAAGACTCCAAGGAAGACCAGTCCATATCATGCACATTCTCTTCTGGTAACTTACATCATAAAAACTTCTCTTCCTTTTGTTCTCATAGCTATCAAATGAGATGTCACATTCTCTGTTTTCATTTGAGACCTATATGCTTTTTGTATATGTAACCTGCATCATAGATGAATTATTTTCACATGGGTGTTTTGTTTTATTGGTTCATATTGATTTCAATCGAAGAAAAGTATGGAAAAAATATCAATGTGTAAACTGTAAAAATAGTACATCCTCTGATGCTCTGTTTCTTGGGAACAGAGGAGGACTCTATTAGGAGCAGAGCAGAGCAAGATGAAATGGAGGAAAACTCTACAGATGATTCAGAGAAAAATGACACGATGTTTACGGATTCCCCGAGATCTGGTGACGACGCAAGAAAGCCAGTTCAGGTGAAGAAAGAAGATGGGAAGCTGAGGACACTGTCTGGTGGTATGGTTAGCAGCCAAGGTAAAAATGTGAGGATAAACATTCCTTTGACCACACCTTCTCGTACCTTGTCTGCTATTAGTTACCCTGTACGAGAAGATTTTCTGAACCAGTCATCAAGGAAATGTGGTCCAGATGGCAGTAATAAGCTTCATCTCAACAAAACAAAGTTGCATCATGCAGAAAAAATGATCAAAAGAGGCCTTATGGAACTCTACAAAGGCCTAGGATACCTCAAGGTTTATAGGTATAGTGCCTAACTTCATTAGCCTTATGATAGAGACATATTTGTTCAATGAAAATATCTGTTAAGATGAGAAAATCTTATGTTTTTTTCACATGATTTTGGTTTTTAGGAACCTGAACATGCTTGCATTTATTAAGATTCTGAAGAAGTTTGACAAGGTATGTGTATTATCAGGCCTCAAAGTTCAAGTTAA
>JAMWYP010000462.1:217261-285720 GCA_025563575.1 Acacia pycnantha
TCAAGTTAAAGTACTTTTAAGCCTGGTTTATATGATTGATTAATGTAAATTTATCATTATTAATTTTTCTTAAAATTTTTCAGGTCACTGAAAAAGAAATTCTTCCCATTTACCTCAAGGTGGTTGAGAGTTCTTATTTCAACAGCTCAGACAAGGTAAAATGAAAACATTTTTAATTTCATCTCTGATTAGGGTCGTCAAAATTTTCAATTTAGTCCCTCTCTCATTATCTCACAATCAGTTTTGAAGTTTGACCAATCATGGAACCAAAATTTGATGAAAAATTATGTATAAGAATCAGGATGTTGTTGGCCACTAGTTGTTCTCCTGAAAGTTAAACCGACAACCTCAAGTGGCCAATGTTCCTATGATATTCATGTCTGCACCACAAGATGGGCTTGGATTTGGTTGTCTGTCTTTTTGTTCAAGTTTTGAGCCAATCATATTTTCTTATCAGTATCAGAAATGACAGGTGATGAAGTTGGCCGACGAAGTTGAAGACTTGTTCACCAACAACTTTGCCCAAGATGATAGAAGGAAGGCCATGAAATACCTTAGGCCAATACAGAGAAAAGAATCTCATGCTGTGACTTTCTTCATTGGTAAGCCAAAAATACTTTCTTTTTTTCTTTTGACGCGCCTAACAATATTTCATACAAAAAAAAAAAAACAGAGATCACAGAAATAATTTAATAATCTGGTGTTCGTTTTCTCTATCACTTTTCTATTTTTGTCTTTTGGTGATCAATCATTTTGGTGGAGAGAGCTTTTTTTAAGGTCGTTTTTGTTTGCTTTGTGAGCATTAGTTTTAAAGGAAACATAAAAATGGACCCATTAAGGCACTATGTTCACAAAAAGCCTTGTCTAGTTTTAAGTGAATGGAAAATACAATCTTTTTTCTGCTAAGTGTTTATGACAGTACAAAGAATGAACTAAAAGGCCCAATTAAAAAAAAAAAGATATAGTGAAGGATTTCAACCTCTCTTAATGGCTTTCCACTGAAGCCTTCCTTTTTTTTGTTGCTGTTTTAGTGATTTATTAATGATAGCCAATCAAATATCATCAAATCAAATCCTGTGTTAAAAGTTAAAACCGATAAATGATACTCCTTTTTTAGGGTCATGTAAAACATTTAGCAATCTTATCAACTTCACTTTAAAATTTAAATCTCTGTTGACTAGTCAGCTTAACAATATATTGTTTAGAGGACTGAAATGAACCAAAAATATAAGGTATATATCAAGTTGATTTATATATTATTTACATGTAATTTACTTTATTTTTCAAATGTAATTAGGGTTATTTGCTGGATGCCTGTTGGCTCTTTCTGCTGGGTATGTGGTAATGGCTCATATAACTGGGCTGTACAGAAGACATCAACAAACTTCAGTCTACATGGAAACTGTCTACCCTGTACTTAGGTTAGCAAAACCTATTACTCTTACCTATTAAGTTCATTTGGGTTGATATCATTGTTTATCCTTACAGGTTTGATCAAATTTTTGTTTTCGTTCCCATAGTTTTAAATTGTTGGTTTTAGTCCCCATAGCTTTATAAGGACTTTGTCAAAGTATGGGGATCAAAACCAAAACCTATTAAAAGTATAGGGACCAATTGTTAAAATCAAACCAAATCTTTATAAAGCTACAAGACCAAAATCAAAATTTGATCAAACTATAAGAACTAACAATAGTATTAACACAATTCATTTATATTATTTAGACCTTTGACTATATTGCATATAATCTAGAGGAAAAATCTTAACCTAGAGTTTCTTTTTTCTTTTCTTTTTAAATTTTTTGCAGTATGTTCAGCCTTGTATTTCTGCACTTTTTCCTATATGGCTGCAACATTTTTGCTTGGAGAAAGACTCGTATAAACTACAGCTTCATTTTTGAGCTGTCCCCTACAAAGGAACTTAAGTATAGAGATGTGTTTTTGATTTGTACTATGGGTATGACTGCTGTGGTTGGAGTCATGTTTCTTCATTTGACTCTTCTCACTAAAGGCTATTCCTATGCCCAAGTTCAAGCCATTCCTGGCCTACTTTTACTGGTAATTTTCTTTGTCAAATTTCACTTAACATTCTTTTTTCCCTTGAATGTTTAAGATTTTAATAATCTGTTGAATAACTCTGCAGGTCTTTTTACTAGTACTTGTTTGCCCCTTCAACATTATCTACCGATCAAGCCGTTACCGCTTCCTATGTGTAATAAGGAACATAGTTTTGTCACCACTTTACAAGGTATAGTGTTTTTATTACCAGTTGACAATATAAAATGATCTGATATATTTGAGCAAAATAAAATGATCTGATATATGAGTCATCAAAATATTTGTTTCATAACATGGGACTTGTTGACTATACACCATTACTTAGCCTTATCTCCTTCTCTGCTCTCTCTTCAGGTTGTGATGCTGGATTTTTTCATGGCTGATCAACTCTGTAGTCAGGTAGTGTGTTTTTTTTTTTTTTTAAATGTAGAATACAACAGTAGAAATCTATTTAATTTCCTTATAGTGGAAGAAATCAACTAAAGCTTTTGGTACAGGTTCCAATGCTGAGGAACCTCGAGTATGTAGCATGTTACTATATGACTGGGAGCTACAAAACTCAGGACTATGGCTACTGCATGAGGGCTAAGCACTACAGAGACCTTGCTTATGCAGTCTCATTCCTACCCTATTACTGGAGGGCCATGCAGGTAAAGCATTTAACTTCCTCAATATGCATATACCTTTATCTCAACTCTGTTCATTTGAATTGAATGTTTAGAAATGAAGAAAACTGATTTATTGGTTTTTGTTTTGTAGTGTGCTAGGAGATATTTTGATGAAGGACAGACAAGCCACCTAGTGAATTTAGGGAAATATGTATCAGCAATGTTGGCAGCTGGTGCTAAAGTTGCTTATGAGAAGGATAGGAGTGTTGGATGGCTATGTGTTGTTGTGATCATATCAAGTGCAGCCACTTTGTACCAATTGTATTGGGACTTTGTAAAGGACTGGGGTTTGCTCCAATTGAACTCTAAGAATCCTTGGCTAAGGAATGAACTAATGCTTCGTCGAAAATTCGTTTACTACTTATCCATGGTACTTATCAGACCCCTCTCTCACTGTTCTAATTTGGACTAGACTCAACTCTTGATCCTTAATTAGTTCAACACAAGTTAAAAGTGAAGCCATTGCAAAAGTTAAAAGTGAGATTCGTAAACTAGTGCAAGGAAAGAAATTTGATGCTGTCTTAGACATTATGGGAGAGACAAAACAGATTATGATTTCTTTTCATGCTACGAATCATGGGCTCTCATTCTCTCAATAACCATTGGAAATTTATTATGCAGGGATTAAACCTTATTCTGAGGCTTGCTTGGCTACAAACTGTTGTCCATTCGAGTTTTGAGAACGTTGATTACCGTGTAACAACCTTCTTCTTAGCATCTCTCGAGGTCATTAGACGAGGACTATGGAATTTCTTCAGGTAAGCTTCATTCCATATGTCTACAAACTTACTACTAACTACTTTAGCTTCATTTCATTTGTCTTCAAGTTTGGTCTAATAATTCAAAAAAACAAAAATTTTGAATGGTTTCAGGTTGGAGAATGAGCATCTGAACAATGCTGGAAAGTTTAGAGCAGTGAAGACAGTGCCACTTCCATTTCATGAAGTGGACGAGGAAGACTAAATAGTACTAATGATCATAACAACAACAAATAACAAAGCAAATTGGCATATATGATTGTGTGTGTTGTTGAGGAACCAGATTCCATTCATGAAATACAGATCAGAGAGGTTGCTTCTTCTAGCAGCAGAGTGAATCGTAGCTGTCCTCATTCTTCAAGTTGATGAGTGTTACAGATCAACTCGGTGGATTATTTTGTTCCCGGCCCCGGCAGATTTGTCGATATCATCTTATCTTTCTTAGGATTCACTAGGCACATGATCATCATCAGGTGGTGTAGGAGGCAATAAAAATTCACTAAAGGAGGTGTGTCAGTGAAAAATCCTACCATCTGAAACACCCACTTGAATGAGTTTTTATTAACTCGTTGTATAGTCAGTTAATAGTACTAGTTCCTAAGAAATTCTCCAACTGTAAACACAATTTTTCTAGGACATTGTTGAATAGAAAATTCCTGAGAAAGTTCAGTTCCTCTTAATGCTTTCTTCCACTCTCTGGTATATAAGTTTAAAATGATGAGTTGCAAAATATATGACGATATATTTTGTACTGCAAACAATGACAGAGCTAAGTGCTAAGCATATCATATACTGTCTGGTCAAAGACAAGACATCCACATCAGGACCATATATAGTACTCCCGCAGTCTTTGATACATATTTCGAGTTGATCTTGGTTTTAATTATAAGGTATATTTTTCATATTTGTCAATCTTTTCCTAATTTACCCCTATTGATGCTTCCTCAACAATAATAACAAAGGTGAGGGAATGAGGAAATTAAGGAAAATGATTAGGGTGTTTTAGAAAATACATACGATATTAACTCGACTTCCTTAAATTTAATCAAATTAAGTAAATATATCTTATATTTAGAAGGAGGGAGTATTCACAAAGAAAACTCTTATGGTAGAGTCTCAAGGATAAGATTTCAGCATGTACAACAACAACAAGGGTTAAGGAGCAATTTGGCTAACGAACTATTACTCAAGAACGCCAAAGACAAATAACTTTCAAGTGAACTAAAAATACCAAAAACTTTTAAAATGTGCAACAAGACAAAAATGGAGTAACAATTTTTTGTGCCAGGCACCCCTAGAGTAAAACTTTTTTGTGTTAGGCACTCCTAGAGTAAAAAAATTTGCTGCCCGCACATTTTTAAGAGTTTTTGGTATTTTTGATCTACTTAAAAGTTATTTGTGCTGAGTGCTCTTGAGGTAAAAGTTTGTTGGTCAAATTGCTCCTTAACCCCAACAACAAAACTTTATCCCACTAAGTGGGGTTAGCTATATGGATCACACGACGTCATTGGCTCTATCAAGAACCAGATCTTCGGATAGATCATTAACCAAGATCCCACTAAGGGCATTGTTCAAATTGCCCACCAAGGGCAAATAAGCATGAATATGATAAGATTTCAACATATAATAGTACATTTAACTACACATGGCAGTCTCACCAATTTGTGCTTTTTAATGAAAATTTAATGTTTTGGTCCTATAATTTTGACTCGATTATAATTCAATCCTTAAACTTTGACCTAGTACAACTCAATCCCAATAGTTTTGACTCAATTGAAATTCGGTCCCTAAATTTTAATTTAATGCAACTCAGTCCCTAAAGTTGTAACCATTTAAAACTTTAGTTCCTAAGATTCGTGAAATAAACAATTTTTTAAAAAAAAAAATAGGGGGTAATATTTTGATTCGTTAAACTATAGGGATTAAGTTGTATCAAGTCAAAGTTCACCAAGTTAAAACTATAAGAATTGAATTGCACTAGTTAAAGTTTGAGGACTATGTTACAACCGAGTTAAAACTATAAAGACAAAAAGATTAATTTTCCCTCTCTCTTTTTTGCTGTAAATTTAATGTTGTTAGAAAGTAGCTTTTGAAAATTTAATTATTGGAGGTTTAGAACATTAAGTAGAACCCCCACTGATTACACTTGTTCACCTGTTTATCCAATATAGTCAAACTTCACTTAAAATTGAGTAGGTTTATGTATTTGTATGGAGCTTAAGATGAAGACTACTATTAACCATTTGTGACTTTTTGTTACTTTTTATATTCTCATTCATAATTCATTATTATTGAGATAATCCTTACTTTGTTGCTCTGTGTTGAGATGTTTATTCCATGAGAAAGGGAAAGTGAATTGAATAATAGTACTATAGAAAGACATATAAGTGAATACTATAGAAAGAGATATAAGTAAAGAGAAGAGAAAAGCTTAGAAACTAAACAACAAAGTACATGTCTTTGCTTACAATTTATGGCCAATGTGTGATAATAGACAAAAGAACAGAACTTGTGTCCTTGTCTATCATAATGAGAAAAATAAGTGAAGACTTCTCTTCAAAGTTTTGAATAAATAAATAAATTATTATCAAATACTTGTATTAATTCACTTTTCCAATATAAACCCATCAGATTTTAACTAACCATCAATTGATCATCTTATAGTCAAAACTCAACTAACCCCAATTAGAGGAATAATTAACTTGCAGCTTGGTTCAACAATTCCTCCTATTTTACTTTTTGGAGGATAATTATCAATAAATCTCAACAGTTTACAAAACACAACAAATTTATTTCCCCCTTAAATTCACATCAACCAATTTGTTCTTGTAATTTTTTTTTCCAACATAAAACATGAATAGAAACAAATCTTTAAAAAAAAAAAAAAATATCAGATATCAGGGTTTTGATTTAGTATAAAATAAAATAGTTAGCTCTGAGTAGATACTCTTGTAGATTGTCATGCAAATAAATATAACAAGTTGTTTCCCAGTATTAGATTTCTATTTTATACTCTTACTAGATATATGTGACTATCCATTTGACAACATTCGGTTCCAACCAATCCGGATTTGCTCTAATTTAGGCCCACAGTCATGAGGGAAGAGCTCCCAACATAATTTTCTTCATTTCCACATCTCAAACCGAGGGCGTGGTTAAAGGAGAGCAAATCCCTTTCCACTTACTCCCAACGGATGTTGGTTGGGATCTTATATTCTAATATGCAGAATATGAGATGAAGTTTGATTTGGTCATTATGGACACTGTTATATTTCTGCACAAGTTTGTTCTATCCACAGATTCAAAAAATCGTATTCATTAAAATATGAAACCCAAGTTACAAAATGGATAGAATAAGAGAGAAAGAAAGAATCCCAAATAGGTGTAATAATAGCTCATTATTCATCTCTCTATACATAAGAAAATGATTCATCACTTTGGAAACCAAATTAAACAACTTTCTGTGAGTGAATCCATTATTGTTGTCACTAGCTATTATATCAGAATGCCTATCAAAATGGCAATAGCAAATCCAGACATGGCGCCCCACTTTCTTCCCAGGTAGGATGATGCACCATTCTGTAAAACAAAACAGAGAAAAATGAAGTTAATTTTCAAGAACAATGAAGAAAATAAGTAAGGGACAGAGACTTGTTTGATTTTGGAAAATGTGGACTGGGGTGTTAGCTTTGCCTTCTCAGCTGTGCCACTTGCTGCGCCTCAATTTTGGGGCTCTTCCTAAATATTTTTTTAACATTAGATCTTATATGAAATGAGTGACATTTTGATATCTTATGGTGAACAAGTTCAACAGGATACTTTCAAATTTTTATGATTTTTCAAAGATTTAAGTCTCTAAATTAAAAAGAAGCTACACAATTTTTAATTTTAAAGTCTTAAATCTTTTAAAAAATTGAGAACAATTCTATTTTTTTGCCATAAGATATTAAAATGTCTTTTCATTTTATATAGAATCTAATCTCAAAACAACCACTGAAGAAAATTTGGGAAGGGTCTCAAAATTAAGGCACATCAAGGGGGGCTGAGAAGGCACAACTGACACTCAGCCCGAAAAATGTTGAAGTGATCGACATTACCAGATCTAGGCTAGGGATGGAGCTGGTGTAATTTCTGTATCCTCTGTTGTTGCCTTGGATGGTGGGGCCGGCGGGCTTTGGGCGACTGCCGGTGCCGGAGCCGGAGCTTGATGTCGGTGCTTGTGCCTATGTCTTCTTCTCTTGTGTTTAGAAGGAGCAGGTGCTGGCGTCTCTATTACTGGTGTAGGAGCTGGAATTGGTGGAGGCAGTGATGGTACAGGAGCTGGTGCCTTAACTGGAACTGGCGCAGGAGGAGGTGTTGCGGGTGTAGGGGCCACCGTTGGTGGTGGGGGTGAGGCTGGAGCTGGTGGAGGCACCGTGGGAGGAGAGACAGGTGGTGGAGTTGCCGGTGGTGGGGTTGCTGGAGGTGGTGTCTTAGGTGGTGGGGTTACTGGTGGTGGTGTCTGAGGTGGGGAGTTGTTGGGGGTGGAGTTTGAGGTGGTAGAGCCGGAGCAGCCGCCTTCGGAGCCGGTGATGTCACAGGAGGAGGAGTTGCCGGGGGCTGTGCAGCCACCACGGGTGGTGTTGTAGTGGTGGTGGTAGGAGGAGGAGTAGTGGTAGGCAATGTGGGTGAAGCAGCTGGGGATTGAGCATTGAGAGAAGGTAATAATGTAAGGCAAGTGAGGGTTAATAGAACTGAGTATATTGCAGAAGCAGCCATTGTAGGAGGAGGAGGAGGAGGATAATGCAAATAGGTGGAAGGTTTGTTAGTTATTTATGGAGGTTGAAGAAGAAGAAAGAGACATTTGCTTAGGAAGGTTGTGACTTGTTGTGAGGGTTATTTTGCTGGCAGAAGGAGAAATGTAGCCTTCAATACGAAGAAGTGACATTTGACATAATTTCTACTAATGATCTGATAATAAAGGTTGAAAATGAACAATTCTTAAATGAACCCAAATATTGTTCCCACAATTGTGTTATTCTAAATTAACCAGTATTATACTATTATGAGAGAAAGACATTTAAGTCCCAAAACAAGGAAATAATTGTAGTTAAGTCTTAGAACAAATTTGCTCAAAATGTCTTGCAAATATCGCTTCAAACTGTTGTAAACAGGAATCCTGGTTGCAAATTAATAAATTACCTCATTTGCTATTAGAATTCTTAAATTTAAAATTATTTGAATCAATACTGGCAACTTATACTTCAAAAAAAGTATATTAACTCCTTATAATTTAATTTAATTTTGGTTTTCATCCCGTAGTTTCAAATTGTTGGTTTTAGTCATTATACTATCATAAGAATTTGGTCTTTGTTTAACGACTAGTCCTTATACTCTTAACAAATTTTGGTTTTTGTCCCTATATTTAAACTTGGACTAAGTCATTATAAAACTATAGGGATCAAAATCAATGATTTGAAACTATAAAGACCAAAACCAGAACTCAATCACTATAAGAAGCAATACTAATATTAACCATTAAGAAACTAATTGTCATTAGGTCAACCATTTAGGACCTTATTACCATTCTCCCTATATGCAAATTGTTGGTTTTAGTCCTTATAGTATCATAAGAATTTGGTCTATATTTAACGATTAGTCCTCATACTTTTAACAAATTTTGGTTTTTGTCCCTATATAAACTTGAACTAAGTCATTATAAAAACTATAGGGATCAAAATCAACGATTTGAAACTATAAAGACTAAAACCAGAATTCAATCAAACTATAAGAAGCAATAATAATATTAACCATTAAGAAACTAATTGTCATTAGTTCAACTTATGACCTTATTATCATTCTCCCTATATGCAAATTGTTGGTTTTAGTCCTTATAGTATCATAAGAGTTTGGTCTATATTTAACGATTAGTCCTTATACTTTTAACAAATTTTGGTTTTTGCCCCTATATAAACTTGGACTGAGTCATCAAAAAACTATAGGAATCAAAATCAACAGTTTGAAACTATAAGGACTAAAACCAGAATTCAATCAAACTAAAAGAAGCAATAATAATATTAACCATTAAGAACCTGATTGCCATTAATTCAATCATTTAGGACCTTATTGTCATTCTCCCTATGTACAATATTATTTATTTTAATTTTTTTAAGCATTTTAGATGCATGCAACTTCAATTAAATACTTTAGAAGTATGCAAATAGAATAAAACTATACATCAAAGTATTATACAAATGTTTCTTCTTTTTTTCCTTTGGATTTGAAGTGATATTAAAATGATTAGTGGTATTGGGAATTGTTTCCCCCCTTAGGTCCGGAGTTCGATCCCCCCTCCCCTCGCCTTGTATCAAAAAAAAAAAATGATTAAGAGTCAAGAATTGGCACCCACACCTAACCGCCTCCTTTTCTGATGACCCAGGCTTTGCCTAAATGTTTTTTATTTTCCTTTGTGTTTTACGCAACCATAACTTTGATTAAATCAATTGTTAAGAAGGTAAAACGTTGGGTGAAGATTGAAGAGAGAAGAAGGAAAATGAAGGATGACAAAGGGAAAAAATGGAATAAAAAGTACGATTACATTTATTGAAAACACTATCTCACCAACCATTTCTACATTTGACCTATCAGTCAGTACTCTGTCTTTATCATTCCGTTAATCTCTGAAGTTCTAAGACACTTATGTCACTGCAAAGTATCATCAACTCTTGAATATTTCTAGTTTTCTACACAGTTCCAGAACCATCTTCCAGAAATTGGAATTACAATTAAAAAAACAAAATTAATGAGATCCTAGATGCATCACTTTTCACTATGATCCCATCTCATCAATGCAAAAAGGCTCCCATCCGATGAGTTTAGAGAGGGATATATATACACACCCTACTCCCACAAGCGATGGATTTTTCCTAGGATTTGAACCCGTAACCTTCATATCATTGTCACATGACAATGACATTTACCGTCCACAGTTCACCCACTATGATCCCATCTCATGTTTGAAATTTATTGAGATGCCAAACTGGAATTTGAAGGAGTGTGTGTGTGTATGTGTATGCATGTTTGATCTTACAAACAAAACATAATGTGGAAAATGTCATGCATTTTGTGGAGAAGTTTAGATGGATGATGATGACGGTGAGAAGTTCGGGTTGGCGACGGTTCGTTCTTCTTTTTCCTTCTCAGCTGAAAGAATTGCTGCATCACTTCTGCACATTCTGAGGCCAATACATTCCTTCTTATATTTATTTTTGGATGGAAAGGATGAACTGGGGCAGCTGGCTTTTCTTTTGTTTCTGATCCATTTTCTCCTCCATCAGGAAAAAGTCTGCAAAACAAGTGAACAGTTTCAACATAGTACTTTTGTTTCTGACATGCAACACAATGTTTCTGATAAAAGAGCAAATTGGCAGGAATGCTACAGGAACAGAGTATTTTTTACAACGGGTTTGTATCTAGAGAAATCGTCTACACAACGCATCCTCAGCTAAAACTATCATGTTCTATTGGCCTATTCAAGAAACTTGTTAATGTACAAGAGAATCTAACGTCCCAACTCCCAAAACAAAACTAATACAATCTGTTCAATGCATAACCAATTTAGCCAAGGATGATAAGGGAATATGACAAGGACAAAAAGGGTCAAACTAGGTTATCTGGTTATGTCAAAAGATCAAATATAAAAGGACCGGATTGTATTGTGGTGTTATACTAGTAGAGTGGTAACTGGTAAGTACAGATGAACTGTAAAAACTCTTATAACCCTTGCAACCACACGAAGAATACAAAAAGAGAGTCCGCGCTTAGCATACCTGACCCAGCTACCATCAGCGCCAAGAAGCTTATTAGGAGCTCCCCATACAAGAGTATCAATTCTTGCCTGAAGAATGGCACCAGCACACATTGCACAGGGTTCAAGTGTGACATAAAGTGTAGTGCCCTGCAAGTGGGTAAGTTGTGTCCTTCAAGAAGTTAACCATCATCATATATTAATGTGCAGAATGCATCAAGTACAATAAATAGTTCATATAAACCATTGCTTCAAATGGACCAGATGACTGTTTCCCTTAGGGTAACTTCAACTTTGCCGTTGCATAATTCTGTAATTAGGATTGAGTTCTGGGGGTAAAATATAGTTTACCTTATTAGCTAGAATATAGTAATCTGATCTTAATATTAAATGAATTCAAGAATCATGATTTAGATATAAATATGCCTTGCTATAACGTGTTCCCAGGCTGGATTCCTTCAATAACGCTCTGGTGTAGATATCTAAATAGACTCCAAAAAAATTTACAATATTAATAGAAGATATCATTGATTTCATTGCCACTATCAGTTGTGTTCCTACAGCAAGTCTACTCAGCACTGTAGAAATGTGCTAAGTATAACATTGTGATTACTAGCAAAAAATAGGTATCTGTAGTCTAAAAATACAATATTTTTACTCATATTATCCATAAAAGGATGTCGGGATCAATTCATTCTGAGAAGATTTAAGATTTCAGAGAACAAATATCATCACAGCTTAAACTAGTCATCCAAGTTTTAAAATAAAGGAGGAGAAACATATACAAAACGTCAAAGTTTTTATGAAATATATCTATTATACTTTGGCAATGAAAACTTACTGCAAGTCTCCATGTCCGCAGAAGACTTGAAGCTTCCCGTATACAAATCATCTCGGCATGAGCTGTAGAGTCTCGTAATTCTTCCACCCTGAAACAAATATATTGATATAAATAACAATGATAAGGCAATTACAAAAGACAAGGAAATGTCATAATGCATACAAGTTGCATCCGCGGGCAATAATCTTCCCATCATGCACAAGTACAGCACCAACAGGCACCTCCCATGTATTAGCAGCTTTATTGGCTTCCAGGAGAGCTTCCTTCATAAATATCTCATCCATCTTTCGTTGCTCAACTTCAAGTGTATATGCTTCTTCCCACTCATCAAACCTGTCCTTCATAACTTGCCTGTTCCGTTGAAGCTTTCTTTGCTTCAGCTCCGCATCCCTTTTCCCAGTGACAGTTATTTCTGTCTGTTTTGGAGCATTGGGGTCCTCCATATGTCCCAGTGACTCAGTTCTATCAGTATTTACAAGTTCTTCTACAATAGGAGGCCTAGCTGGTAAAGGTATCAATAATTCCATGGCACCGGCACCAGATGTACTGACTTGCAAATCTTTTCCATCTTCAGTCCATCTAGCGTTTTCGTCTCCAGAAGCAAAGGAGATGGCTATAGATGTTGATCCACTTCCCAATTCATAAGGAGATGACGTACCAACCTCAAGATGCTCTCCTTTGTCTGTCAATTTCGTAGTGTCAAACACACCTCCCTCACTTTGTGTATAAGATTTTTGAGGTTGTAATTGATCAGAAGTTGTAGCTTGTGATACCACGCCCGTCCTTTCCTCTATTACTTTACTTTTACCGGTTTCTTCATGCTCCTGGCCAGAAATCCATGTGTCACTATCAGACTTGTTCGATGAGTTTCTTTCACCTGATCTTGCAGCTGAAGGGGAGGCATCAGCACTTGATCGCCAACGTAGTCGAACAACATCTGAAATTATTCCCCATAGGGTCCTACCTGTTCTCTTGACAATTGAGTTCTCTGTCACAAGACTGGCCTCTGCTTCTTCAGCTGGTGGACTTTGCTTAATAGATGATTCTGGTTCATCCCAAATCTCATCAGAAGGTCCTTTTGCCCCAGAGAAACCAGATGAACGACTTGACTCACGCTCCCTTGACTTAGAAACCTTTTGAGTACTCTGTTGCCTTCCACTGTAAACCTGATTCTTCTCATCTTCAGTGGATAATTTGGCTCCAGTAATTTCTGTTTTTTGCGTTTCAGTTGTGACTTCATGCCTAGCCTTCCGAACAAACTCATCCACAAACTGTTTGGATGATTTCTCTAAGCGGTCAGCTGAAGCCAGAGCATCCTCTGGGGCTAAAATATTTAAATGGTCACTGTAAACCTGACTACTTCCACCTGTAGAACATAGTTCATATTGCAAAGCTGGACTTCTTCCTTCTGAATTGGTATACAAGGCAGAAGAGCCACTTTCTGAAGTATTGGGGCAGACCTCTGTGATTGAAGTTCCAAAGTTCGGTTCAACATAGGCTGAGCCTCTTCTCATCAATTTAGATGAGGAAGGAATGAACATTGCATCTGAACTAATTTCACCAACTTCTGCCAATATAACATGTTGCTTTCTGCCCTCAGAAACTAAGTTCAATGATTCTCGAGAGCTCTGAGCCTCATTTGAGATATTTTCATCGGAGATTGATTCGTTTGTAGGTCGCTGAGCCTCACTGCTTGATAAGAACTGCATAATTCTTTCATCAGTTTGGCAATAACTTTCTCTTGTGTTAACTGATGTCAAGTTACTATCTTTGATCAACCTTACCCCATCAGAAACTCTTTGAGATCTTGAAACTAGCTTTTCATCACTGGCATGACCTTTTGAAACAGGGTGTCCAAGTTCAGATTGTTTCCTACTTTGATGTATCCTCATATCTGTTAAAGGTCGTATCCCTTTTACATCTGAATACAAGTTCAAATTATCTTCCTGGTTCTTTATTGTATTACTAGACTTTACCGTGGAGGCAGTTTCAACATTAGTCTCCTGGATACGTGATAATTCAGATAGTTGAAATTTTCTTCTCCCTTCAATTTGTGTAATGACTTTGTCTCCTTTGTGGTAGTGATGCTCCTCCATATTCCCAACTGAACTTCGAACTGAAGTTTTGTCCTCTTCAAGGTTCTCCATCCTAGTATTTGACATACTTTCTGAATGTTCAATTTTTGACTTCTCAATGTTTTTCTGGTAATTACTACTCAACACATCCTTTCTAGTGCTAGAGCCAACAAAACTCTTGCGCTCATCATTTTTTTCCTGGAACAGTCTTCCTGATATCTCCAGGTTCCCTTCCCTGCCACCAAATGTGTTTTGCAATTTTGAAGGATTTTCGGCTTCATAACCATCAGACTCTTGTATTTCCGTAGATTGATAATTTCTTCTGTTTGCAGTTAGAATATGGTCCTCTGTTGCTTTCGTACGTGAATGTCTAATCAGAGATGAACTGTCATCCTCTCTTTCAAATTGCTTGTGGGATGTGGAGCCCTTTCCATAACCAGATTCATGCCTACCGGACAATCTTGGATGCATATCTTGGGGTTCTTTCCCAAACTTTTCTTCTGTAGTTACCTCAGTCAGCTTCTTCTCAGACTTCTTTCTTAGACTGCAATCAATATCAGCATGAAATGCAGTTCTTTCCTGTTTTGAAATTTCCTCCAGCTTCTCTGAGTCATTTCTTAGCCTGTTGTATTCTTCCTTCACTTGTTCCTCTATATGACTTGTTGTGTCCTCCTCCAATGATAATTCTTCCGAAAATTTCCCATGCTTGTCTTCAACTTCCAGGTCGCTACCAATATCTCCTACAGATGAAATGGAGTAATAAGATGAGCAACTAGAAACATCTCTTTGTTTCCTATGTTCACCTTTTGCAACAGCTTTCTTTTCTTCACTGAGTTTTTTATCCTCTCTCAAGTCTCCTGTCAAGGTCTCCCGGCGCTTCAGAATTCCTTTATTTACTTCTTTCTTACCTAAATTCTGATTTCTCTGTCTGCTCCCATTTTTCCTCTTCTCCATGTCCAAGTTCTTAAATGAAGAAACACTCTTTGCTCTAACACGAGTAACATTTCTATCTGCCTCCTCACTCAATAAGCTGATAACTGATTCAGCATAATCAGAACCAAAAGATTGGTTAGTTTCACTCTCTTCCTCCGAATCCGTGCAAAAACACCTTTGCTTTATTATCCTCTTGCTTCTTTTAGGAACACTTCTCTCACTGAATGAGAAATCAAGCCCATAGAAATCTCTATTGAGGCCATACGCTGCTAGCTGGGTGAAGTATGGGTCTCTACGACCCAAAATCAACCTTCTAGACGCCGACAATTGAAGTAAAGTGGATTGTCTCAGCCCAAATAGAAGACTAGGGTTCGAGGGTACCCTACAGGTGGAGAGTGCACAGCAACCACAACAACCACAACATGATGAGCGGAGTGATGGGACTCTGTCAAATCTTTCATATGACTCGTTTGAGTAATCATTGAAGGATAAAGAGAAGGAACCTTTACTCCTAATAGCATATATAGTGGAGCTAATATATGCGTTGTGCATGCCTGTTTTTGTCTTCCCCCCAAAAGAGGGAGAGCTTACTTTCCTGAATTAAGGGTCCTCTGAGCTACAGCGAAACCATGAAGCATTTGCATCGCCAAGAGATGCTAATGTGAGAGAAGAGAACTGAGCAGAATTCGAAAGGATTAGCAATAAGCCATTCAACCTTCTAAGTTCTGATTTAGGAATCAGAATAATCAGCAAAGTAAATTATCTTCAAGAGCAAACCCTGAGGATTGTTTTATAATTCAACAAGCCCTTTCTGCAGCATCCAATGCTGTGGTTAATCAATTGATCAATTAACCTAAGCATCAAGTAAAAAAGAAAAGTTAAATTTCAGATCAGCTAATAGCAAACAACATAATTACAGGAGGCAGCAAAAGGAATGCTTTCATCAAAGTTGCTTTGCCTATATCATTAAAAAAACACCAACAACAAAAGAATCCCCAACTCATGAAAACAGATCCATCTTGTAACCCAAAGGGAAAACAGATCACAATGCAGCACAATTAAGTGGGGAACCAAAAGCATCTCTTAACTTCATTTAGGAATCTTGACGCCAATGAAGTTCATTAAATGATACTCCCTCCGGTCCTTAATATAAAACATATTTGAAGAGTTGATTTTGGTCCTAAATATAAGACATATTTCTCATATTAAAGAGGAGAGGAAAGGAGGGAATTAAGGAAGATGACTAGGGTGTTTTATAAAATACATATCATATTAACTAACTTAACTAACTTCCTTAAGGACTGGAGGGAGTATTCAACATGGAGCAAGAAAAAAATAACATTTATATATCCATATAATATATTTATATGTTTATGAGCAAGTTTTAAACAAGTAAACGCCCAATTCACTACCAAAATCATCCTTAGATTATTTGATTTCTTGGCTTATCCCAACCTAGAATAATAACATATCGCGGGATAGTAAAGCTGTCTCGATTCCACATAAAACCATCAAAGCAACAGATGAGAGGCAATAGCATTACATCCTTCCACCAAAAGTATTATAGCAAAATCCGTTTGAAACAGAAAACACGTCATTTCCTATGAATCACAACAAAGTAATAATTATTATCAAAGAAAATATCAGTGTCATCTTATTAACATACCACATACCAGTGCAGCATTGCCAAAATAAATTCCAAAATCCAATGTCACTATGATATAGAATGATCCCTTTTCACTTCAATTTAATCTTTTCGATTAAACCAACAATAACCCTGCTTCACATTCAGTGACTCAGCGAACCTCCCACAGAGGTAATAGAAAAAAAGTAAACAAATAAAAAACACTTATGGCCAAACTCAAACATCAGCAAATCCGCCGAGCCCCGACACTGTCCAGCTAAATCCCACCACCCGACTATCAAAAGGTCTGGTTAATTGCCCATTTCATGAATCAATGATGAGAGAAAATAACAAGAAAACTGAGAAATCGCTAGAAGCATCTACTAGAGAGTAAGTGTACCAAATCAAAAGGCGTGACTTTCGAAGAGAGTTAGATAGCGGGGATGACCATGCAAGAGAGTGCAGAGGCTGCTAACCGAACCGAGATACTTTCTGTTTTAGCATAGCCATGACCCACAGAGAGAGAGAGAGATTTTCAATTGATTCCTATGGGCGTCGAGCTTGTGTGGTGGCAAGTGAGATTGACGGCCAAGGAGCTGACATTATTGGACCAGGATCTTTGAGATTTTGTGGGCTGATTCGAGTTGGACGAAAGAAATGAAAAGATCAGCTTTGGAGATTCCTTGGATAGAGAAGGAGGAGGCTCTCGGTCACATAGCTGAATCGAGAAAGAGTGGAATGGATTTTGTGATTAGGACTGCGGAAGCTGTGAATTGAACAGTGCAATGCCAATCGGCCAATCCATCATCAAAAGACGAAGATTCCTTTGGTTGATGACTCGATACAACAATAATTCCAGTCTTCAAATAAATTAATCCCACACATTAATTTTCCCCAGCTTAAATAACAATTTTATTTTGGGGAAAATCTCAAGACCATTTAAAATGGTAAAAAAACGCAGAGTTTTGAATTTTAATATCCCTATGAGATGTTAATCTTTTTGAAATTAAAAATAAATAACAAAAATGCCCTCACACTTCTTTTTTAAATAAACATGAGTTAAGTAGCAAATATGCTCCAGAAGTATAGGCTCAGGAGCAATATTGCCCTGAAAGTTTTTCTTGTTTCAATATTGTCCCGAAAGTTTCAAAACATAGCAATGTTGCACATTTCCGTTAAAAAGTTAACGGTCAACGTTAATTTTTTCACGGTCAACGTTAGTTTCTTAACGGAATAGGGCAACACTGCTACATTTTAAAATTTCCAAGGCAACATTGAAATAAAAAAGAACTTCCAAGATAACATTGCTCTACAGGGAAAACTTTTGAAATAAATTTGCTACTTAACCCAAATAAACACTAACCCCCCTCCCCCGATCACCAGCAACAGCCATCCTAGTAGCGTTGAAGCTCCAGCGGGAATAATTCACTTGGTAAAAAAAAAAGTTGTCAAAATCTAATATAAAAAATGATAAATTCCTTAACTAAACTTGTCAATAGCATGATAATATAAATTTTTTCTACTATTAAAGTCATTAACAAGTTTAGTTAATGAATTCATCAATTCTCATTAGGTTTTAACAACTTTCGTTTATTAAGTAAAAAATTTACACTATAAAACTATTAACAAGTTTAGTTAAGAAATTCACCACTTTTCATTAGGATTTAACAACTTTCATTTACCAAGTGAATTATTCTCATCAAAGCTCCAACGCCAATGGGGTGGCCTCCGGCCGCCAACACAGGATTAGGGTTAATATTTATATTTTTTTCAAAAAAAGTGTAAAGACACTTTTGTCTTCTTCTTTTTTTTTAAATTTCAAAAATACATAGCATCTCATAGGATATTGAAATTCGAAGGACCTCTCTATCTTTTACTATTTTAAATGGTCTTTATGTAAAAAAAAAAAAAAAAAATCTTTATTTTATTTTTGGTGAGTTATAATAATTAAAGACTTGAAATGTTAATACTGGCACCAATCCTAATATACAATATAATCAATTAATTTATATAAATTAAAGGGTAGAGTGCAACCAGCATCTCAAATTATTATTGAGGTGAGCAAATTTTAAATTGGAGCAATAGTGCCACTCATCCAACATCTTGTTCACTCTGCAAGTCACCACCATTAAGAAATCCTCTGCCAGCAGAAGCACAACTTTATTTATACAACATGTTTTGATCATCCGATCATTTCAGAAAACATACATGAGATGGTTTCAAATCGCATAAAATCAAGACATGATAAATTCAGTCCCTGACTTCTTCTCTCGGCCATAATGAAATCGGGTGAATCGATAGAAGGAAAAAAAAAAAAATCGGCTGTTGCATCTCAGAAGTAGTTAAAAACCAGAGACATATCATATGTAATTATCAGACATAAAAGGAGAGAGAGAGAAATCTGGCCGAGAGAAGAAGTCAGGGAATGAAATTCTAGTGTTTCAGTAGATGCCTGTGGTGGAGAGTTTTAAGAGTTTACTTTTATTATTAAATATGTATTACTAGTGTATAATTAAATAATTAAAATATAAAAATGATAACGATTTGATTTAAATATATTTTTGTTAGAATATAAGGGAGTAGATTAGTTGGTTAAGGCCCATTATATTAAGGGTTTAGTTGTTGTAGTTCAATTGATTAGTTAGTGATTAGTTAAAGAGTTAGTTAGAGGGATAGTTAGGGGCCCTAATCTATATAAAGGGATCCACACCCTCACCATTACACAAAATCACAAAAATACTCTTTATAGAGCATATTGCTCCATTGATAATATACATCATTCTTCATATCTTCTTTCTCCTAATTCTCCTCCCTAATTATAATACTTAACATGGTATCATGAGCCTAGGTTTTAGGATTTTGGGTTTGGCTAGAAATCAAGAATAGCCCACAACCAGGTTGATTTTTCAAGAAAGAGGTCAAGACAAGGCAGAATGCCTCTTTATGTGGTGCATTTTCAAGAAATGGTTTCTTAATCAAGCCCAAAACCAATAACCGGCCCACTAACAAGACCAAGAACCCGCCCACCAACCCGATTGTATTTCAAGATCTGTTTGGTATTGGATATCCAAGAAGAACCAAGACCTGGTTACCTGGACACACACCGAAAGGCAAGACCCAGTGTTATTCAAAGATCTAGACCGAGGCTATCCTGGAATCCAAGATGGTAATCTGAAATCCAAGAAGGTTGTTTTTCAAGCTGTCCGTGATTTGTCTCTAGCAGATCCTCCCACCGTCACTTCCGCCTATCTCACCACAAATCGCACAAAGGGATTCACGATTCTTCCCTATGCAAATCTTGGTGGGATGAGTCCAGATTCCGGCACCACGAAAGTAATCGTCATTCGTGGCTCCGGTACCAACATATTATCACCGCCAGAATCCTGCATCTACGTTTCAGCAATAAGGTTCACCAACACCTCCAAAGAGGGGAGAGATCGACGCCGGCGAAGAAGGAAAAATACCCCCGTCGAAAGATCGACGCCCACGAGATTGCTCAGTCACCACCGATAGCGTTCAGATCTGTGGAGTTTGTGCCTGTTTCTGTTGATGTTACAGCCGAGCGTGATTTTTCAGCTAATCTGTGCAACCCTGGAGGATTCAAAGCCCTAATCGGTATTGCTTTCCTAATCGTTGCTTTCAGTCTTGTTCTATTTCAAGATCGTCTATCAAGCATAAGCATCAGACGAAGAGGTTCTCTCTAGTTCCTGCCCTCCTCTTCTGGTGCGATTCTTCTAACAAACATTTGTAGATCCTATTCGCTTAACCGACATGAATCCTGAGTACGATTATTTGTTCAAGCTCCTCCTTATCGGAGACTCTGGTGTTGGCAAGTCATGTCTTCTTCTGAGATTTGCTGATGATTCATATATTGACAGTTACATAAGCACCATTGGAGTAGATTTTAAAATACGAACTGTTGAGCAGGATGGGAAGACCATTAAACTTTAGATTTGGGACACTGCAGGACAGGAACGATTTTGGACGATCACCAGTAGCTACTATCGTGGGGCACATGGGATCATTATTGTTTATGATGTGACAGACCAAGAGAGCTTCAATAACGTGAAGCAGTGGCTCAGTGAAATTGACCGTTATGCCAGTGATAATGTTAACAAGCTTTTGGTTGGAAACAAGTGTGATCTTAAAGAAAATAGAGTTGTCTCATATAATACCGCTAAAGCTTTTGCTGATGAAATTGGCATACCTTTCCTGGAAACAAGTGCCAAAGATGCTACCAATGTGGAACAGGCATCATGGCCATGGCTGCTGCAATCAAGGATAGAATGGCAAGCCAACCAGCCAGTAATAATGCAAGGCCTCCAACAGTGCAGATCAGAGGACAACCTGTTGCCCATAAAATGGATGAAATGCCAACCAGCCAGTAATAATGCAAGGCCTCCAACAGTGCAGATCAGAGGACAGCTTGTTGCCCAGAAAATGGATGAAATGATGACTTTAAGTGAGAAAAATGTACAAATTGTTGATACAACTTGTCGGGTTTCAAAGGTGTGGAATACTGTTGAGAAGCACAAGAAAGGAGAGTATACCTCTATCATACACGGTAAATACTCCCATGAGGAGTCTGTAGCAACTGCATCTTTTGCTGGAAAATACATCATTGTGAAGAATATGAAAGAGGCTGAATATGTGTGTGATTACATTCTTGGTGGTGAACTTAACGGATCCAGCTCAACGAAGGATGCCTTCTTAGAGAAATTTAAATTTGCAATCTCTGAGGGATTTGATCCAGATACTGACCTGATAAAACTAGGCATTGCCAATCAGACAACAATGCTCAAGGGAGAGACTGAAGAGATTGGTAAACTGGTGGGGAGAACGAGACAGAGATAACTCAATATGGCTGAAGGATCATATAGTTTAATGGGTGAAGAATATTGCAAATAGAAGAGGTTGCTGATTGGTTTGGGTTAAGGAAGTATGATAGAGGCAAAGAATGTTGATGATTTTGCTCAAAAGTTCAAGGCATGTGAGGAGATTTGAAGAAAGTAGTGGCAGCTGGATTCACATTCTGTGTTCATTGTATTTGCAAGTGATGATGTTGGAGAGTAGAGTAGAGAGCAGAGAAATGACGCCTCCTCGTTCCTGTCGACTTAAGGGAAAACGAGTAGAGAGAGCAGCTGAAGAATAGCCTCTCGTCTCCCGTCGATTTAAGGGAAAGTAGAGTAGAGAGCAATGAAGAATCGCCTCCGCTCCTATCAATTGTGAAAATGAGAAGCAATGTTGCGTAAGTGAGCAAGAACAATAGATATGGAGAAGAGTACTGTGAACTGAAGAAACCATTGTATTTTTGTTGATTGTAAAACTAATTCAATTTGATTCACCTTATCCCCTTATTTTGTGTTGTTCAAGTTGAGCACATTTAAGATAAATAGTGTTCAACTTGAGGGGGCGTGTTAGAATATAAGGGAATAGATTAGTTGGTTAAGGCCCATTATATTAAGGGCTTAGTTGTTGTAGTTCAATTGATTAGTTTGTGATTAGTTAAAGAGTTAGTTAGAGGGTTAGTTAGGGGCCCTAATCTATATAAAGGGATCCATACCCTCACCATTACACAAAATCACAAAATACTCTTTGTAGAGCATATTGCTCCATTGATAATATACATCATTCTTCATATCTTCTTTCTCCTAATTCTCCTCCCTAATTATAATACTTAACAATTTTAAAACCAAATAATTGAAATTAAATCCTTTAACATTCATCATTTATCATATTTAACAAAGAAATTTCTATAAAACTTATATACAAAGCCGATGAGCATTATTAAATCAAAAAAGATAACACAAGTTTAAAAATAAGTTAACACGATTTTGTAAGCTAGAAACGTAAAAACAGTAAACTCGATATATCAACTCATAATTTTAACTGAGTTTACAACTAGCACGAGTTTACCACTAACTCAACTCATTTTTGTAAGCTAGAAACGTAAAAACGGTAAACTCGAAAAGTCAACTCACGAGTTCGATTACAATAGTGAAGACTATCATGGAAAATTGGAAAGTCCCCAAAGTGTGAGTGTCCATAGTAAGAGTGAAAGTGAAACTCCTATTTGAAGTACATGCGTCGGCAGTGTTCATATACTATCTACTTAGTCTTTTTTTAAAATTAGATTTAAAATTTTTAGGATAAATTTGTACCTTAACAAAAATAACGTGGATGACATGTGGAGTGTCAGCTCAACATATTTGGATGACATGTGGAGTGTCAGTTTTAAAATATCATTTTTCATCATAACTACCTTTAGATAAAAACTATTTAATGTGTCATAATCAATAGGGATATTTTGGGAAACATTATGAATTTTGGAGACAAAGCGTGTAATACCCTAAAATCACACTTAGGGTAAATATCAAAAATTGGGAAATGTACCTATTGAAAATAGGTGAATATGAGGTCTCAAACACCTTGTATTGAGTTTACCTTGTTGTTAGGGTAATTTTCCCTTGAAATTAGATAATTTGCAAATAGCTCCCTAAAACGTTTGGGAATTTGCAAATAGGTCCCTAAGCACTTTGTGGGTTATAAATACCCTGTAAAAGCTATAAAGGAGGCAAGTAAAAATCTATTTGAAATAGGGAAGGATATTGTCCCTAATTTAGGTAATTTATTAAGTTACAAACTTGGAGGAATTGTAGAAGAACACTCAAAAAGTAAGGAAATGACCGAAATACCCCCCGTAAATGCTAAGATAATGCAGGAAACATGAAAACAAAGATGTCAATACAAAAGTTATGAGGTAATGAGGCATGCTAATTAAGAAAATTATTAACTAGTGATAAGAAAGTAATTAAGTAATTATTGGCTAATTACTTAAGTATAAGCAAAGGAAATTCGTGAATAATTATGTAAAACCCTAAAATTAGTGGTTTTTGGCTTAAAATTAGTAAAAACATATTTGTTAATTAATTGGAAATTTTGGGGAAAAATAGATGAGATTAGGTATTTTTGAGCCTAAAAACAAGTAAGGACCAATAGGAAAAAGTTATGAAAAATTATGTAAAAATAATTATTTAATTATATAATAATAATTAAATAATTAATTAAAAAATAAAATAAAATATATATATATGGCTGCCGACATGAATTTAGGGAAGGAAGAAAAAAATAATAAAATAGAAGGAGTATAGAAATGAAACACTAATATTTTAATATATAATTAATTAAAGCAAATAGTAAAAAATAAATAGGAAACGGATCCTATCTAGAGGACTAGGAATGGGATTTCCAAAGTCAAGGTAAAATATTGATCGCTGAGTTTTTACCTTCAAGTGACCTCTTCCTAAGTTAATTCGAAGCCGATAGAGCATTTTCCTAATAAGACAAAATAGGGAAAGTCGATAGAAAGTCGATAGTCGTGAAATTAGAATTTGAACAAAATAAATCATAACTCAACATCTAGAAGTAAGTTGAGGATTTTCCTGACATATTTGGAATCGTGAATTTTTGTCCGTAAGTTGGCAATTCCGTAAATGAATTCCAGAACGGCACGCCTTCGAGAAACTTCAGGCTGACTGTTGGAACCCTATATGGAGTCAGAAATTTATTTAGCCCGGACATTTCTAATAAGTGAGAAAATGTCTTCAAAGTTGTAATTTCGATTTTTGGGATTTTACGCGATTACGCGAACCTGCACCGATCGGGAAATTTATCTGAGACGGCAAAAATCAAATTGGAAAATTCCCTTTATGTCCCCAAATTCTCCTATAAATACCCCACCCCTCCCTTTGGTTTTTCACACCATTTCCTCTTGAGATTTTCGAATCCTAGAGAGAAGTTAGAGAGAGGAGCCGGAGAAAATCAGCCAAGCTCGGGTAAGTTTTTCTGCACTTAGTCTTAAGCTTCGGTAGTTTTAGTAGGATTGTTAGTTAGATCTAGCAAGTAGGAGATGAAATTCCTATTCTTGTTTTTAAGCCTCATTGCATTGAAAGATGCCCGACGAGGTAAAAACATAGTAGGATTGAGTCTCTGAAAGTTGAAAGTTAAAGTAGCAAGCTTTAAGCTTTCGTAGTTCTTTCAATAGTTAGAGTAGCCTTTATTTTTCAAGTATGAATAGATATCATATGATAGGGCTATTTTAGTCATTATTTCGAAAATATTGGTAGGGTCGAAGTTCTGGCAAAATTTTGGAAGATTAGAGTCAAAATAACGAAGTGCTGGTGAAATTCCGCCAATTAGGGGGTCAGGGGCAAAATAGTCATTTTGACTAAAAATGTCCGTCGTAATGCTAGATCCTTAACAAGTACATTGTTATGTTGATAGGATATCCGTAATCACGAACCGTCAGAAATACGTTTTTACGTCAAGTACCGTTTACGTAAACGTGCCGCATTCCGCCAACGAAGGTACGTCGCGCATCGCAACCTTAACTCTGATGTCTATGTATGCTTATGTGGATGAATGGTAACTATATGTTTGTTGTGTGGTTATGTAGTATTGGTGTATGTACGTTCGCGTACTGTAACACTAACTCTGATATTTATTGTATACATATATGTGATATGTGTATTGTATGTGATAGATGATGACTTTATGTCTGTTGTGTGTTTATGTACTATTAGAGTACGTACGTCCGCGTACTGGTAACCTTAACTCTGATATTTATGGTATGCGTGTATGTGCTATGTGAATTATATGTTATGTACTGTTGTTATGATTGTTGGGTA
Source organism: Acacia pycnantha (assembly GCA_025563575.1). Classification (NCBI taxonomy): domain Eukaryota; kingdom Viridiplantae; phylum Streptophyta; class Magnoliopsida; order Fabales; family Fabaceae; genus Acacia; species Acacia pycnantha. The sequence goes on from JAMWYP010000462.1 coordinate 242,689, forward strand.
ATGGGATACGCATGTTAGAGGCCTAGGTGCCGCCAAGATACGGCTGTTAGGGGCCTATGTGCTGTACTCGTATATGTAGATATGAGGTTAACCGTTACGGGGTCCGATTGCAATGGACCTCGCCTCTCCATATAGCTTCAGGATCGGGAGGACCGAGGGCCGAGGAGAAGAGTAAGCAGTCCGCGTAGAAGTTCCGGCTGACGATTTCCTTTTGTTGTTCCGGGAGAAGCTTTCCTTTGTGTTGTATCTCACACCACGCGGTTACTGTACCGCTGTTGTAATTAGCCAGACTTACGGCGTTTTATATATACATATCAGTTACTCAATCGCTCCGGTTGCTCTACTCGATGATTTTAAATGAAAAAAATTACCGCTTTTGAAAAGTTGGGATGTTACATTATGGTATCAGAGCAGTTAGTCCTGGCATGAATTTAACTATGTTATTACTGACAGTTTGGTGCCGAAGGCAAGGCTAGTCTACGTGGGTAAGCCAATTAGTCGCCGTAAAGTCGGTGAGGCCCCCATGGTAGACACTTACCTGGCCATTCTGTTCGATTAACGGAGTTAGGTTCTAAGCCTTTTCAAAAATTTTGGAGCATATTTTGAAAATGGGTACTGATATAGCCTAAGTCGGTATACCGTCTTACTCTGGTATACCATCCTGAACTGGTGTACCACCCTCGGACGGTGCATCATTATAACCCCAGAGCTGGTGAATCCATCACCTATGCTTATGTCAATATCGATAGTTCGATAACCCCGATATCGATCTCGATAACCCCGATAACCCGCTAGTCCTCGATAATCGGATCTCGATACCAGTACCGAAACCCCGATACCTCTGATACCCCTGATACCGTTGGAAACCCTGATACCTCCGATACCCCTGATACCATTGATAACCCGGATACCCCTGATACCACTGATACCACTGATAACCCTGATAAAGTCGCCTATCGACGACCACTTTGACAACCCGGGAGATCATGGATCTTGAAAATCAGTTCTGACACGAATTCGATAACTCACTCGATAACTCGATATCGGCCTCCGATACCTCGATAACCGCCGCTTGCACTGGACGGTAATTCTATCCTAGTGCATGCGGTATTTGACCAATGTTGAGAACTTTTATCGGAGAAATTTCTGTTACGCATTTCCGTACTCTTCTGGAAACTGGATTTGATCCACTTTTCATTATTTTCTCCGTACTTGTTTTTGAGTAGAAAGAACCAACGAGAATCTGACGAAGGAAACGTTGTGAGTGTCTATTTGTTTACGGTGTGAATACTACGTATAGCAAAGCCTATGTGTAGAAAAGGTGGGAGGGTGCGATAAAGCTGTAAATACTAAGTACGATAGAGCCTAGGTGCGGTATAGATACTAGTGCAATAAAATCTACGATATGCGAAATGTCTTCCTTATCTAACGTTCTTCTTAATAAAGGAAAAAGGAACAAGACATGGCAAATTTGAGAGGAGCCGAGCTCCCAGAGGCCAAGGAAGGGGCCGAGGCGCAGGCGAGCGAGACGACCCGGACAAATCTAGTAGTAGATCCTAACAACCAGTTCAAGAACGACGGAGGATTGGTTGAAGAAATTAGAGAAGATCTTCGGAGTAATGGAGTGCCCGGAAAATCGCAAAGCTCAGCTGGCGATATACAAGCTTGAAGGAGATGCAGACCGTTGGTGGGAAGTCATGGCAGAAACACTACGAACGCGCTATTGTCCAGCTACTTGGGAGAAGTTTCTGGAGAAATTCAACGAACAGCACTTTCCTCCCTCGATACAAGTGACCAAGGAGACGAAATTCCTTCACATCCGGCAGGCCACGAGGAGACTATCAATGACTACTTTGCCCGGTTTACTAATCTATCACGATATTCATCGCACTCGAGGCGTAATGGTGATGAAAGTAGCATGGCAAACATACTAATACACGGCCGAAGTACGAGATCAAGGAAAGACCGGTATCTCAACGGTTTACGGAGCCGATTCAAGCCGTAGAATCATGCCGCTAATTGAACGGAACCCGAAGGAGCTGCGTAGATCCCAACATTCCAACACTAGTAGTGCGAGGCGTAACGAGAGCAACCGTGGAAGTTCTTCGCGGAAAAGAGAGGCACCATGGAGTGATTCCCAAAGAGAGAGTAAGAGGCCATTCCAGTCTAGGCAACTGAGCAACTCAAGAATGCAGGAGACTCGACCATGTCCAAAATGCAGGGATTACCATCCTGGTGTTGCCTGTGAAAGGAGACGGGTTTGCTACGGCCGAATGTACGCGTTGACCAACGCAATGGACAGAGAACTTCCAGAGAGGGTCCAAGGTACTATCTCTCTTAGTAAGGAATTTTCTCTATGCATTGCATGATCTAGGTATTAGTTTTTCGTCTAAATTGTGTGATACGTAGATTACTTACGAGACGTAATCTATATTTCTTCGTTAGTACAATTTGACCGAGATTGTGTCATAGAGTATGAGGTATTTTGTGTTATCATGGTGTGTGGGAGCCATGGAAACATTTAAAGTATCTCGTTTTGATATCTGTGGTATTAATCGCGGTGTGTGGGAACCACAGAAGATATCACATATCAAAGTACGAAATGACAAGATCTTTAAGGTCAAACAGAGCGAATTCTCGATCACCTGGAGGAGCAGCTGACAGATAGAGTGAAGATCCGACACGTATAGTCCAAGGTCCGAGTAGGACGGAGTCTAGGTAGTACGGAACAAATTTCGAGGACGAAATTTTGTTTAACGGGGGGAGAAATGTAATACCCTAAAATCACACTTAGGGTAAATATCAAAAATTGGGACATGTACCTATTGAAAATAGGTGAATATGAGGTCTCAAACACCTTGTATTGAGTTTACCTTGTTGTTAGGGTAATTTCCCTTGAAATTAGATAATTTGCAATTAGGTCCCTAAAACGTTTGGGAATTTGCAAATAGGTCCCTAAGCACTTTGTGGGTTATAAATACCCTGTAAAAGCTATAAAGGAGGCAAGTAAAAATCTATTTGAAATAGGGAAGGATATTGTCCCTAATTTAGGTAATTTATTAAGTTACAAACTTGGAGGAATTGTAGAAGAACACTCAAAAAGTAAGGAAATGACCGAAATACCCCCCGTAAATGCTAAGATAATGCAGGAAACATGAAAACAAAGATGTCAATACAAAAGTTATGAGGTAATGAGGCATGCTAATTAAGAAAATTATTAACTAGTGATAAGAAAGTAATTAAGTAATTATTGGCTAATTACTTAAGTATAAGCAAAGGAAATTCATGAATAATTATGTAAAACCCTAAAATTAGTGGTTTTTGGCTTAAAATTAGTAAAAACATATTTGTTAATTAATTGGAAATTTTTGGGAAAAATAGATGAGATTAGGTATTTTTAGCCTAAAAACAAGTAAGGACCAATAGGAAAAAGTTATGAAAAATTATGTAAAAATAATTATTTAATTATATAATAATAATTAAATAATTAATTAAAAAATAAAATAAAATATATATATATATATTATATATATGGCTGCCGACATGAATTTAGGGAAGGAAGAAAAAAATAATAAAATAGAAGGAGTATAGAAATGAAACACTAATATTTTAATATATAATTAATTAAAGCAAATAGTAAAAAATAAATAGGAAACGGATCCTATCTAGAGGACTAGGAATGGATTTCCAAAGTCAAGGTAAAATATTGATCGGTGAGTTTTTACCTTCAAGTGACCTCTTCCTAAGTTAATTCAAGCCGATAGAGCATTTTCCTAATAAGACAAAATAGGGAAAGTCTCGATAGAAAGTCGATAGTCGAAATTAGAATTTGAACAAAATAAATCATAACTCAACATCTAGAAGTAAGTTGAGGATTTTCTGACATATTTGGAATCGGTGAATTTTTGTCCGAAGTTGGCAATTCCGTAAATGAATTCCAGATCCGGCACGCCTTTCGAGAAACTTCAGGCTGACTATTGGAACCCTATATGGAGTCAAAAATTTATTTAGCCCGGACATTTCTAATGAGTGAGAAAATGTCTTCAAAGTTGTAATTTCGGATTTTTAGGATTTTACGCGACACGCGAATCGGGCACCGATCGGGGAAATTCTATCAGACGGCAAAAATCAAATTGGAAAATTCCCTTTATGTCCCCAAATTCTCCTATAAATACCCCACCCCTCCCTTTGGTTTTTCACACCATTTCCTCTACTTAGTCTTAAGCTTCGGTAGTTTTAGTAGGATTTTTAGTTAGATCTAGCAAGTAGGAGATGAAATTCCTATTCTTGTTTTTAAGCCTCATTGCATTGAAAGATGCCTGACGAGGTAAAAACATAGTAGAGATTGAGTCTCTGAAAGTTGAAAGTTAAAGTAGCAAGCTTTAAGCTTTCGTAGTTCTTTCAATAGTTAGAGTAGCCTTTATTTTCAAGTATGAATAGATATCATATGATAGGGCTACTTTAGTCATTATTTCGAAAATATTGGTAGGGTCGAAGTTTTGGCAAAATTTTGGAAGATTAGAGTCAAAATAACGAAGTGCTGGCGAAATTCCGCCAATTAGGGGGTTAGGGGCAAAATAGTCATTTTGACTAAAAATGTCAGTCGTAATGCTAGATCCTTAACAAGTACATTGTTATGTTGATAGGATATCCGTAATCACGAACCGCTGTCAGGAAATACTGTTTTCTGTCAGAAGTATCATTTTCCGTAAAACGTGCCAGAATTCCGTCAACGAAGGTACGTTCGCGTACTGGTAACCTTAACTCTGATGTCTATGTATGCTTATGTGGATGAATGGTAACTATATGTTTGTTGTGTGGTTATTATGTAGTATTGGTGTATGTACGTTCGCGTACTGTAACACTAACTCTGATATTTATTGTATACATATATGTGATATGTGTATTGTATGTGATAGATGATGACTTTATGTCTGTTGTGTGTTTATGTACTATTAGAGTACGTACGTCCGCGTACTGGTAACCTTAACTCTGATATTTATGGTATGCGTGTATGTGCTATGTGAATTATATGTTATGTACTGTTGTTATGATTGCTGGGTAATGGGATACGCATGTTAGAGGCCTAGGTGCCGCCAAGTGGGAGAAGCTTTCCTTTGTGTTGTATCTCACACCACGCGGTTACTGTACCGATGTTGTAATTAGCCAGACTTACGGCGTTTTATATATACATATCAGTTACTCAATCGCTCCGGTGCTCTACTCTGATGATTTTAAAAAAAAAAAAAAAAATTACTGCTTTTGAAAAGTTGGGATGTTACAAAGCGAATTAGGATCTTATATTTAGGACTAAATTCAATCATCAACTAACTCTAATGATGGGAGATAATATATATTTTCTAATACCTTATAGTTGTTATAGCAATTAAAATATGTTATTTATGGCTCAAAAGTAAGTTATCTACTCCCTCCGATCCTAATTATAGGAGCACATTTTGGAGTTGGTTTTGGTCCTAATTATAAGAGCAAGTTTTAACTTTTGTCAATTTTTTCCTATAATACCCCTATCTATACTTATTCTTAGGAGCATTTATATATATGTGTGTGTGTATATGTATGTATATATTTGTGTACATATATATGTATATATGTGTTTGTGTGTGTATATATATGTGTGTACACAAAACACACACCCACACACACACACAATATATATATATATATATATATATATATATATATATATATATATATATATATATATCTGTGTGTAGATAAATCTGTATGTATACATACACACACACATATATGTATATATAGTAAGACCATTATTTCAATTAGAAAACGTGTGAAAAGGAAAATTGGTTGGAGAGTATGTGATGGGGTTATAATTCACTTTTACTTATATCATTTTAAATTTATATAAGGGCATTTTAGGAAAATGAGTAAAATTAACTAATTTAACTCCCCTCCTTAATTCTTCCAAAATCTGTTAAATTGCTCCTATAATTAGGACCGGAGGTAGTATTTGTCTTACCTAAGTGTCGTATATTGAAGCATTAGTTCATATTATAATAATAATCATATGCCAAGATTCAAATACAAAAACTTCTTATATATAGATTCTTCATATCAATATATAGGCATATAATGAAAACTTAATATAATCATTTAGTTTAATTAACAAGTTTCCTCTTTGAGATAGGGAAGTTAAAATGATATTCCAAACTGGATATAAAACAGAAAGATTGCTGAAACATGATCTGAACACTAAGAAAGTTGAGATCTTGCTACATACAAGGCTTAGCAATTGCAAATGGTGTTTCTTTGAACAAGGATGACTCATTCCTTTTGATAGCAGAATTTAATTCTAGAAAGATTAACAAGTTTTGGCTCAAAGGCTCAAAGATTTACGATTCAAAACTATTTGCAACACTTGAAAGGCCACCAGAAAACATAAAGAGAAACAGAAATGGAGATTTTTGGGTAGGTATGAGCAGTAATAATAGAACATCATCTGAGAATTCTAATAATAAAGTGACTTTAGGAGATGATCCTATGGGAGTGAAGTTTGATGAGAAGGGAAAGACTTTGGTAGTTTTGGATTAAAGAGGAGGTCTAGAACTCAAGTTTGTGAGCAAAGTTGAAGGATATTGTGGGAAATTGTGGGTTGGCTCTGTTATCAAACCTTACGTTATTATAGTTAAGGTATAGCTTTAAATGATTAATAATATATCAATACTCGCTCTTAGCTAAATTAATACAAATTTGTAATAAATAATTAATTTAACTAATTTTCTTAATATTCGCAAATTGATTAGCTAGCTCTTATAGTATTAAGGACTGGAAGGAATTATTATTATAAATAACGAACAAATCAGTATAAATTTTGTATGGGAAAAATACATGATTTTTGTGCCTATGTTTCATGTTGGAACAAGTTATCCATGAAGACAACGACTTTATTAGACTAAGAAATGTATTAATTTTTTTTTTATAAGAAAATTTTAGGAAAGGGGTTGGGTTTACCCATGATTCAAGGTGAACCGTCTATTACCCTCAGACATTTACCTAGGCACCCATGAGTTAGGATGCCTCCTCCAGCGTCTTGACCAACTCCAGGATCGAACCCTCTCCCTTTGGTGAGAATGTCCAACCCCTTTGCCAGTTGAGGCCAAGAACTAGGGGTAGAAATGTATTAATTTGATTATCCATATCTCTTGCTTCTTTCTCTCTCTCTCTCTCTGTTTGTTTGTTTTTTTTTTTTTTTTTTTTTTTTTGGCTTTTGGGTACAATTATGATCAATTTGCAAGGACTTTGGCAATAATCCCCCATAAGAGAACCCCATTTGTATGGGCTTTTATCACCAAAAAAAGTGTATGGGTTTTGGGCTTGGGCTGCCATGTGCAATCTTTTAGACCAAATCATTGGATATCTCAGCAGAAATAAGCGGGCTAACCAATAACTCAAAATTAAATTAGAGTTCAATATAATTTCGGTTACACAATAATTTATTTTTACCAATGTACTTTGCCATAAAGTCATAATACTCTTAAATCATGTAATTATGTTTTCTTAAAATAAAAAACATACACGTGTAAACGTTAGATTAGCTAGTTTAAAAATAAACTTGGCGCAGGCCTAATTATTTTGAGCAAGTCGACATGTGGCAGCAAAGTGAATTATCCACTTTAGAGGAATAAGAAGACATGTGATGAATATATTATAGTGTTTTCATTAAAGTACTTTACACTTGTAATTGTAATTGTAACCTTCCATTCAACCACCTTCTATTTGTTTTCATCATAAAAATCTTCACCCATGGACCCCAATAATTTGCTATATATGCATCAAATTGGCATGAATATCATGCTTTGCATACAATATGAAAATAATAATAATGAGCTTTTTTTTTTATTATAAAAATTTTAGGAATGGGGTAAGGCTCACCTACGATCCAAGGGCAGGGGAAGTCTCATTTCCCAGGTGATACCAATGTTAGGCAATGCGATTCGTCTATTACTCTTAGGCGTTTACCTAGGCATCCAGGAGTTAGGATGCCTCCCTTAGTACCTTGATCAACTTCAATATCAAATTGTATAGAATACAAAAGATTAACTATGCATAGATTACTTAGGACTTGTTTGATTTCTTATTTTCAAACCAGTTTTTTGTTTTAGAAAAAAATTAAATTTAAAAAAAAAATCTTGTTTAAACATATGTTTTTGGTTACCCATTATACAATTTTTTTTTTTTTTAAAAAAATTAGAATAATTTTTTAACCGTGTTTTGTTACTTTTTTCCCCTACAAAATTTGATAATAGATAAATAACATTATATTTTCATTAATGGAAATTATGTAAATGTAAAAAATCTTTCTTCCATCCTTCACTTCAACAATTTTATAATTTTTTTTTTAAAAAAAAAATAATGATTCAAGCATGATTTTTAAAAAAAATTTGTGGAAATTACTTTACAAAATTATTCTAAGAACATAAAATTACTTTATTAAAAAAAAAAACTCAAAAATTAAATTATAATAATGAGCATGATTCAAGCATGTCCTGACCCTAGTGGGTACCGGTGTCTGCTCCCACCTAAACTTTTTTATATTAAAAAAAAAACTCAAAAATTAAATTATATTTAATATAATTTCGGTTACACGATAATTTATTTTTACCAATGTACTTTGCCATAAAGTCATAATACTCTTAAATCATGTAATTATGGTTTTTTTTTTTTAAGAAGACATGTGATGAATATATTATAGTGTTTTCATTAAAGTACTTTACACTTGTAATTGTAACCTTCCATAAAACCACCTTCTATTTGTTTTCATCATAAAAATCTTCACCCATGGACCCCAACAATTTGCTATATATGCATAAAATTAGCATGAATATCATGCTTTTGCATACAATATGAAAATAATAATAATGAGCTTTTTTTTTTTTTATATATATAAAAATTTTAGGAAAGGGGTTAGACTTACCTACGATTTAAAGGCAGGACGAAGTCTCCTTTCCTCCCAGGTGATACTAATGTTGGGTAAGGTGAATCGTCTATTACCCTCAGATGTTTACCTAGGCATCCAGGAGTTAAGATGTCTCTCCCCCAGTGTCTTGATCAACTCCAATATCAAATTATATAGAATACAAAAGATTAAATATGCATAGATTACTTAGGGCCTCTTTGATTTCTTATTTTCAAACCAGTTTTTTGTTTTAGAAAAAAAAAGAATTAAATTTTAAAAAAAAAAATCTTGTTTAAACATATGTTTTTGGTTACCCATTATACAATTTTTTTTATAAAAAAAAAAAAAAAAAATCAGAACAATTTTTTAACCGTGTTTTGTTTCTTTTTTCCCCCTACAAAATTTGATAATAGATAAATAACATTATATTTTCATTAATGGAAATTATGTAAATGTAAAAAATCTTTCTTCCATCCTTCACTTCAACAATTTTATATTTTTTTAAAAAAATAATAATAATGATTCAAGCATGATTTTTTTAAAAAATTTGTGGAAATTACTTTACAAAATTATTCTAAGAACATAAAATTACTTTATTAAAATTTTATTTTTTTGTAAAATGGTTTGGTGAAAGCTATATTACAATTTTCTCACGCCACATGTTTTGATTTCTTTTTGTACTCTCCTATTAATTGGACTGAGTCATAAGGACTTAACATCTCCTAGGTAAAGTCAATCCTTCTATCTCATCAAAGCAAAATATCTCATTTTCTATGTGGAAAATAAATAGATTCATGAAATTAATTGAAGGTTTTTTTTTAAAAATTCCTTTATGTATTTTAATTAAAATTATATGTTATTTGTATATCACAAATAATAATTTTTTTATGCATGTCATACGTGACTTTAGTTACAATATAAAATTTATAAAATCATATGCTATATATAGAAGGATAAATAGTATACTTTTCATGGGAGAAAATAGAATATTTTCTTAACTGTTTATTTTATTTTATTTTATAAGCATAAGTCATTAACTTTACAAATTGAGTAAATACCCTTTCTGGTCCCTAACAAAAAACACGGACCCTATTTTAGTCCCTTACAAAAAAATGTCCTTTTTAGTCCATAAAAATGACGAATAAGGGTCGATTGGTTGACATTTTGATCCCTCACAATTTTTCCAAAATGTCTTTTTTAGTCCCTAAAAAAGGACGAATAAAGGTCAATTTTTTTGTAAGGGACCAAAATGGGGTCTGTGTTTTTTGTCAAGGACCAAAAAATGTATTTACTCTTATAAATTCTAGGTGCAAACTTATGTGAAACTTGGACGTCTTTGTTTGGTTTCAAATTTCAATAATAATAAAAAGTAAGAAAACACTGTTTATTGCTGTTCCCTTCATTCACATCCCTTCCTCATCTTTTTGAGTAATTTCCATTTACTCTTATCTCTTTTCGTTTTCCCTTTCATCATGACCTCCAAAAAAAAATCATTTTATACTTTGAGCTTCTTCTCATAATTATCTCTCTCTTTTTTAATTATTTTAAATCCACAATTTATTTATTTATTTTTAAAAAGGATCAATCTATTAATTTTTAAGGAATATATACAAATAAATCAAATTTTTGTTCTACCCACGCATATAGTAATTTAATTTCTATTTTCTATCTAGATTTCTGAAAAATAGACCAACCTATTAATTTTTATTCGATTTCTTCACATAAAATTATACGCAAGCAAATCAATTAAGAAAAATATATAAAATATATAGTAAATTTATATTTTCTATCTAGTTTTCTAAAAAATTACTTCATGAAGAAAAGCAATATGAATAGGATGGATAAAGACTAAGTTTAGTCAAAAGTGATTATTTTGGCAAGAAACAAATAAAGTTACTTTGGCCATCATTAACAGCTTGAACCTTAAGCAAAATATATGGTGCTTTGTGGTCTACAAGAAAAAAATTACAATTTAAGATATCAAATTATAAATATTTATATAAAAAATGTTAGAAATTATAAATTCATTTCATAAACTCATATGATGGAAAATTTTCAGGCTGAAAAAAAAAACAAATTTCCGGAGAATAATTTTATAATGTAAGGGCTTTTAGTATAAATATTTTGTTACGGACTCGTATTTTGGGCTTAGGTATGATACGGCACAATGAAAACATGTTATGGCGGAAGCCCACCTTAAGCAGGTAAGATGCTAATTACCCTCTAATCCCGGTAGTACATGTAGTGGAGCAGGGACGCGTCAGGTAGTGGAGCAGAATGTTGAGGGCTTGGGGGGGGGGCACAGTGCAGGGACTAAAACCCTAGAGGTAATCTCTATAAATAGGAGATTACCCACAAGGTACACATACGCTATTCATATCCTTTTACTATTCTGTTCCACTGTACATACACCCCACCCCTTTTGGCTAATCGTCATTCTTGTGAAGCACAGTGATCACCTGATATTCTTTGGTGTCTTCCTTATAGACATCACGGAACATTCACCTTCTCTTCGGTACTAATCAATGCATATATCGGAGAATCTTACAGATTCTATATCAATCATACGCTAACTCACTATGGTTAGACATTTGTGTTCTTAGAACAGAACATATTTGAAGCCTTGAATTCTGATTTTTAAAAATAAAAAGACTTATATTGCAATTATAAAATTTCACCTTTGTAAATTCATTTTTTTTATTTAACTTGCTATCTTATTTTAATATATTATTATCAAATCATATATGAAATCAATTTTCTCAATGCCAGGATTAAATTGAAACAACCAACCCAATATAACAAAGGTTGTTAAGACGTGAGGATTTGTTGGTAGACACTTTTAAGTAATTTAGGAGTTTTTTTTTTTTTTGGTTAAATATCATTTTTGCCACGGAAGTTTTGGCTAGGGGGCATCCAGCACCCGGAAGTTTTCTTGGTATCATTTTTACCCCAGAAGTTTATAAAAAGGAGCAAATATGCCCTGAAAGTTTTTTTTTAGAAGCAAATTTGCCCCGGAAGTGTTTTTTAAGAGCAAATTTGCGTAAACTTCTGGGGCAAAAATGATACCACAAATGATTAATCCAACGATTAAGATCAACTAATGGCAAGATTGCTACATTTGTAAATTTCCGGGGCAAAAATAATACCAAAAAATTTTTTGGATGCCTCGAAAACCAAAACTTCTATAATAAAAATGGTCTTTATCTCTTTTTTTGGTGATAATGCGAGATATAATTTAATAATAATAAGTGATATAACTAGACTTGTTATTTTAAGAAAGAAACAAACAACTAATAAATTTTATCCGAAAACCATTAAACTATAAAGTTCACTGAAATTTTTATATTTGAATATATAATTAATTATATAATTATATTTCTTATACATTTATTGTCCTATCTCATATTTTAATATATAATCATTTTTTAACAACTACTCAGTACTTATTAATACAAGAGAAATTTAATTTGTTGTATGGGTCAACTTGTTGAGTTTATATTTAGGAAAATTTCTTTCAGGTCCCAAGGAACTAAAAATAAATAATAAAAAAGGTCCCAAGAGAAATTTAAATATAGGAAAAGTCTCATTAACAACTTCTTCTATAAGATTAACAACTCTCATCTATAGGATTAACTACTCCATCTATGGGCATGGGTGGACCCACATTGTGAGTTGGGGGGCAAGTGCCCCTTGAATTTGGGTTTTTTTTTAAAAAAAAAAAATTAATACATGTTAGAATGATTGCTCACCTTTAAATTAAGTGTCCACCTTAATACATTAAGACTGCACTTCGTAATCGGATTGGGGATGAATGGTTGAATGATTGTTTAGTGCATTATATTAAAAAATATGTATTTGATAGCATTGATAATAAGACAATTATGATGGAATTCTAAAAAATAAGGCCTAGAAGAATGACATTGTAATTATTTTTATTATAATATACTTTTGCTATTAAAATATATGTACTTGAACTTATTGAGTACTCACCCTTCATTGTAATTTATGTAGCTGCATTTCTAACAGCACTTAGACTTCTTTTCTAAATGACAGGTTTGTAAAATAATTACATCTCTTATTACATCATCGGTATTCACTTAATTTCATGAATTTTTTTTTTTGATTTTTTTTCTTGTTTATATTCTTTTATTTTTAATGCATTTAAAACTTTCCATAAAAAAAAAAAAAAAATCAAGGGCAGCCCTGAATCCCCCCACCACTAGTGCCCCTAAGTATTTTTCTGGGTCCACCTCTATCTATGAGATTAGCAACTCTTTAATATTTTCTTGACATCTATATTTTTCTTGGGACTTTTTTGATATTTTTTTGGTTCCTTGGGATCTTGAAAGGAATTTTCCCTTTATATTTAGTCATACAAATGTACTTGAATTCCTGAATTTCACATATTTACTCCTTATTCCTGATCCACATGTTGAGATGCAAAATGTGAGGAATAATATTGTTGAATATTCTCTATCGAGTTGTGCATGGACGGGGTCAATTGCAAGTGATGATGGATTTAATAATTTGAAAATATTGGAAAATTAATTGGACAACCACAAAGAACGAAAGGTTGTAAACCTATTTTTATTTTTTTAAAAAAAAAAACTTATTATGCTAGACGTTATTGAATTTGAAAGCGGAGACTTAGGATAAGATATTTTTAAAAGTCAAACGAAAATTTATGATGAAAACGATGATGAAGTACTATTAGCCACGTGAATTCGGACAACGAAATGCTTACTAAATTCTAAAGCAAGTTGAGGATAGAAATAAATAAATATCTTCAAATGGCTGAAAAAAATAATTAAAATTCTGAAAAAAAGTTTATACAATGAAGAAATGATAGAAAAATATCATTTAAATTACAAAAACTCTAAAATATCTACTAAATTAGTAACAAATACATATGGTGATCTGATAAAAATTTGTGATTTTAATTTAAAATTTAGATATAGATAACTTGAGTATAATAATTTACAGCTTGGGTTTCGAGATTGACTTTCCAAGTTATTACTATGTATATTCAAGTTAATTTATTACTATGTAGATTGACTTTTCAAAATCTCAAATTCTTACTAAATTACCTATTTATCATTTTCTTAATTTAATAGACATTTTGGATTTTTTTAATCCACATGATATTTTTCTGTTATTTTTTCTAATATAATTCCTTACAAAATACATTGTTTAATAAAACTACATTAGTTAATTTAATTAATAAGATATTCAATAACTTTTGGATCTCATTTAAATTCGGATTAATTGTTCGTATTGAATACTAACTAATTTCTTTAAAAAATTACACTTAATTTTTTTTTTTAAAAAAAATGCAAATGATGACTTTAAACATGCGAGCACATATGTGTGTGCAATTCATGTATATATTTTGTAAAATAAATGAGTTTTAGACATTTACTAAATGGAATAACGTATGGTTTAAAATGAGTGGTAATGTAAATTCGAATATTCGATACTTGATATCGATCTTAAGTTGATACGCTAAGGTGTGTTTGGTTTGAGGGGAGGGAGTAGGAGGGGAGGGAGTGGAAGGGTAGGGAATTGACCAAATTGTCATTAATGAAAGGAATATTCCTTTTTGTTGAGAGTATATTTTTGAAATATTGAAAAACTTTTCATGGGCTTTTTGGTAAAGATGAGGTAAAAGATCTCCCCCTCCCCCTCTCATTCCCTCAAACCAAACACACCCTAAAGCTTCATCATATATATGGAATTTTGTAAATATTCTCAAAAATTATTGGATGAAGGTGTAAGAATGCTCATGGACTTTTACTAAAAGTGTGTCTAGCACCATATACATTTTGAGATGCAATAATACATATGAACATTCAAAATGGAAGCGAAAATGTCAGCATTGTTATATATAACCTAACATTGTTACATATGCATATATAGAAAGAATGTGGGTCCCACTGCAAAAAGTAACCGTGGTATATCAAATGTAACGGTGCTAACATTTTTGCTCTCATTTTAATTGTTTATGGATATTTTTCAACCATTGAAATGTATAGAGTGCTGGATGCACTTTTAGTAAAAGTTCGATCATATGTATTTTTACACATTTACTCAAAATTATTTAATTATTAGAGCATATATTATACTGTTAATGACTATTTAAATGTAGCAAGAAAATTATGCGGTATATTTTTAATGCAAGATGATTCCTATTTGAAAATAACAAATTGGCAGATATAATTATTACTTTTTATTGTTTAATTTAAAATGACAACACATAAACCTAAATTTTGTTATTATATTCAATAGTTAAAAACTATTGGTTGAGACCAACAGGAGTTGGCACAAGTAGTAAGCGGCTTGTATCGTTTAAGTAAAGCCTCGAGTTCAAACATTGTGAATAATGCAGAAAACCCCACTGGGAGACTCACCTACTATAGCCTGATGCGCGACCTAGATCGGATTCGGATTAGTTAGGGCGAAGCTTTAAATACTGCATGGGCAACCAAAAAAACCGTTGGTTGAGATGGTCAACATGAATTCAATAACTCAAAACAGTTGCATATTGCCTATTGCAGTGAGTAATATTTATAATTGTATTATCCTTAAATTTTTGGGTTTAAAGTTAGTTGTGACTTAAATTTTAGTAACATAAAATAAATTAACAATTCATATATTTTTTTTTCTGAAAAAAAAATAATTATATCCTTAAATTTTTGGGTTTAAAGTTAGTTGTGACTTAAATTTTAGTAACATAAAATAAATTAACAATTCATATATTTTTTTTTTTCTGAAAAAAAAAATAATTATTATTTTTAATAAGAAAAAAACCCTAACCCTATTTTTCTCTCCTATATATAAATATTCTATCTTCCCATTTGGTGCGTGACCCTAGACGCCGTTGCGGGTCAGGTGCTCTTCTTCTCTCCTTCATTTTCTGATGGCGCACTTTCACTCAAAATGGGGCACACACCTCTTTATTTATTGGATCTATTCCTTGTCTTTTCAGTCATCAAGCCTCTTTAATATTTATTTGAACCCCTTTCATATTTATTTTATTTAATTATTTTGATCTTGTGGCTATGCATAAAGAAACCTGTAGATATGGACTATGTCAGCTTGAGTTTCTCTTATCATTTTTTAAAATTATTTTTCACAATTTATAAATCACATTCGTCTAATTAATAAAATACTATTTTAACTTTTCTTTAATTTTTTCAATCATCAATCTAGATTGAGCCAATGAAAGAAAATGAGAACAAAAATAAGAAGAATATCTCAAAAAAGAAAAGTGCGAAAAAATAACTCCTTGCCATTTTTTTTTTAAAAAATCCGACTTCCTTTTTGCTGATCCAGCGTGTTTAAATGCTGAGATTTCAAAAAAAAAAACATTTTTGTCATTAGGGTGCTCGATTGTCATTCGGTGGTATATATCATAGGCATATAACCTCTTTGAACTTCCAGTTGAGTCTTATTCCAAAACTTAAAAAAAAAAAAAAGTATTTTCCACGTCAAATAACCAACAGAACCAAATGCCTGTATACGTAATTGGCCTCACATTAAAAATATTTTTATTATGAAATCTGGACAATTTCTATTCTCAGTTTATATTAAATAAAACATACTTACACACGCGTACACCCTCATGTTACACACAAAAATGTATTGAATTTTATACGATTCATTCTTTTAATAATTTTTAATTCTACAAAAACATTTAAATCTAAATTTAAAAACCAAAATCTGTGGTAACTATAATTAGTATGTATCTATATGATATTAATTTTTAGAAGGGTAGATTTATGTTTTAGAGTACTAATAGATTAACTTTAGAATAGTTTTAATTAGTATATTAATAGATATTTTTGTGTATGATTTTGTAGACTCTCATTGAGAACTTTGGAGTAACACTTGTGTGATTACCTATATGTTAGGGAATGACAGGTAACTCTGAATATCATTCCATATAACTATGAATTGTGTATGATTGTAAGTGACTATCTTTAAAAAAAAAATAGACTGAAATATATGTATATATGTATGTATTGTAAATTCTCAAGTAAGTAATGTTACACGTAAATTTCTTTATAACTCACTTTATTCACATAGTCAATAATATAATTATAATTAATGTATTGTTGGATTATTGTTTCTTTTTTGACATGTTTGAATATGTGATGATATTTGATACAAATGAAAGCATGATTTATTATACCTTATCTTATAAGAATGGACGGTGATATAAGAGAGGTTGCATCTTACATAATTGTATAGTACATATTGTGATGAAAATACTGATTGACATAATAATGATTAAATTTGTAATTGTTTTGTATGAGGATTATGATACATACAAATATATACATAATCATTTCCTTCTTTTTATCATATGTGGTTTGCTTGTGTACGGTAGAAACTTTCAATAGTTATTGAGACGTGGATTTCATCCCTTATATTAACATTTTTCAGGTGATTATTCGAGTAGGGAGTAAGAAAAGACACCTATATAGTGAGCCTTGAAGGCTCTTCTGTACTCATAGAGCTCATATTATGTCATTTTATTTGTCATGACCCTAAGACTTCGCATTTCACTTTGTTAAGCGGTAGTGAATTTGAGCTCCTCCTGTTGATAAGGTGTGCTCTATTATGAGCTATGTGAACTGAAGCACATATGTGTATTATCCACCGACTAGCATCCCAGAATTGGACTTGTGGCTTTGCTAACCTGATCACCGCGGCCATTTTGAACTTGGAAAGTGGCGGCCTCTTATAGTTCTTTGTAGTTAGGTGACATCAAACAATTTTGATGTAGTTCCATTGTTGATCTTTGTAGTCGAGGCTCAGACACTAAAGCTCTGTGATTTCCGTGGACCTTGCTCTGATACCATGTAAAATCTAGAAGAGCCAAAATTGTGTATTTCATTCATAGATATACAGTGTATATATATAGCATCGTGATATCTTCTAGCAACCAAATGTTCGACATCTTCAGTGACTCGATAATATCTGGTATAACAACCTCCTAATCAAATCTTAACAACAATTTAAATCTTAATAATAATAATACTATTATTATATTTCGGTTGGATTCTAACACATAGTCCAATGTCTTGTTCTATTATTGTCGAAATGAACTCAATGTTGAACCTCTAGAAGCCATGGCTGAAGGAGATGATGAAGTAGCAGATTAAGTTCTTATGAGGGGGGAATATTGTAGTGAGTCACACACATTGGCGGATCCAGGTATTGGATAAGGGGCAAGTGCCCCCCCCCCCTTAAATTTGGGAAACATTAAAAAAAAAACATGTTTGAATGATTGCATGATTGTTTGGTGCTTACCCTTAATACATTAAGATTGCACTTTGTAATTGGACATGAGATGAATGGTTGAATAATTGTTTAGTGCCTTATATTGAAAAAGATGTATTTGATAGCATTGATAATAAGACAATTATGATGGAATTCCAAAAAATACCTAGAAGGATGACATTGTAATTATTTTTATTGTAATATACTTTTGTTATTAAAATATATGTACTTGAACTTATTGAGTGCTCACCTTCATTGTAATTTATATAATTGCATTTCTAACAACATTTAGCCTTATTTTTTCTAAATGACAGGTTTGTAAAATAATTGTCTCTCATATTACATCATCAATATTCACTTGATTTCATAAATATTTCTTTTTCTTGTTTATATTCTTTTATTTTTTTAATGCATTTAAAAATTCCCTTAAAAAAAAAATTTAAACAGAAAAACCAACGACCAAAAAACACACGAAAATTGATTTTAACGTCTGTAAAAATTAATTTCTCCACTTAAGATTAATTTTGCTGTCCTACCCCATGATTAATTGGCCTTTTTTTTAATAGGGTTAAATCCTACATATACTTATAATTTTAACGAATTTTACTTTTGATTCATATATTTTTAAGAGTAAATATCCAGTCTGGTCTCTAACAAAAAACACGAACCCCATTTTGGTCCCTAGCAAAAAAACTGATCCTTATTCGTCCTTTTTATGGGACTAAAAAGGACCTTTTAGAAATTTGTGAGGGATCAAAATGTCCACCAATCGACCCTTATTCGTCCTTTTTATGGACTAAATTTTTTTTTTGTCATGGACCAAAATAGGGTCCGTGTTTTTTGTCAATGACCAGAAAAAGTATTTACTCTATTTTTAATGAGTTTTGACTTTTATCACTGCATGTAAGTCACATAAGTCTTAATCAGCAGCCTACATCAATCTACAATGGTATTAACACCGCCTAAAATGAAGTTAACATTGTTAGACTTGCATATAAGTCATTATAAAATAATATTGGTAGGAAAAAAAAAAAGAGAAAAAAAAAGAATGTTTATTGAGGAAGATATGCTATGTATGAATTTGTGATTGTATGGGTTTATTAAATTATAAGAGCCATTATATATTTGACAATGATTTATTTATTTTTTTGGCAATGATTTAATTTTTATTTTAAAAAAGTATACATACTCAAAGTAATGGTCATAATACCAATTAAAAAAAAAATCATAAAGCAATATCAATATCTTTGATAGTTAAAGGCCTATATATCCCTTTAATGACTACAAAAATTGTTTTATTTATGAAAAGTATATAATATATAGGGACGTTAATAAAGTTGAAAAGACACTTAGAGGAAACATAGTAACAAGTTATAGTCATGAGTGGGGTATCTTTGTTGACTATTAACATTTCGATGAAAAATAATTACGTGTGAACACAAAACAATCAAATTGGTTGAATGTGATTTTCAAAAAATTAAAGTTCCTACTTGATCCAACTTTTCAAAATTTTTGGATTAATTCATAAAGGCTAAAGTATATGTTATATCATTCATATTTGTCTCTGATATTATTTTAACACCGTTAATCTGACTTAACAGAAAATACCGATTCAACAATTTTAAGTGATGATTGTGCAATTAAAGGCTGATCAAACATGCTTATATGTTAGTATTTTAAATCCTATTAACTGAAAAATATTTAATCTTCTTCGACAAAAAAAAATATATGTATTTAATCTTCACAAACTGTGAAAAACTGTAGGTAGTCTATGAAGATTAAATATTTTTTTAATTCATAGGATTTAAAATAATAATTTTTAAAAATACTAACATATAAGCATGTTTGATCAGCATTTAATTGCACAATTATCGCTTAAAATTGTTGAGTCAGTATTTTCCGTTAAGTCAGACTAACGGTGTTAACATTAAGTGACCAAACGTGCATTTTATAAACTTAAGGGATTAAAATGATATCAAAAGCAAATATGAATGACCAAACGTATACTTTAGCCATTCATAAATGTCATTATGTGGGAATTGAAAATTTAAATAACCTTGTGAGAAAATACTTCTGCATAAATTTTCATAAAAAAAATTGTGCTTGCTATTTTTTATCCTTATATATTAATTAGAAAAAAAATTAAATTTTAACTATGATTTTTTTTCCCTTTTCAATGATTAGTGGGGATATTATTTATTACTAGAGGATTGAAGTGTTAGCTTACCTAACTCTTTAACACATATCTAAAAAATAATTGATACTCATAAGTTTGTATAGTTTTATAGTTTTTGGTAATCTAATTCCATTCAATTCAATTTGTGTTTGAAAATTGTTGAAGCAACGTTGTTGTTAAAATGTTGTTGTCCTTGTCCATCTTGTTTTGATTATGTTGGAACTTGGGGGTTTGGTAAATTAACCAAAAAAAAAAAGCTAATTAGGATGTTAGGGTTTGGTTTTACTGTGAAATTTCTTAAAACTTTCCTTATTTTATAATTTTAGCATCATTGTGTAAAATATAATAAATATCCAAAAAGTTTCGACAAAAAAAAAAATCCAAAAATTAAAAAAAGAATTAACGATAGGGGTACAATGTAGTGGTCAATTATTTTTTACTACCTTTGGTCTTAATTATAAAATATTTTTATAGTACAATTTGGACTATAAAAAATATTCCTATAATTATGACCGGAATGAGTAATAACTAAGGATACAGGGACACGTTTCTATAAGATCTTACAGTTTTATTCTTTAATTCATATCACACTTTATATAATGAACATATCTATATATTTAGTTTACTTTAATTATTTTTGAACAATAGTTTAATTATTAAACACTTAATTTTCTTATATTCGTAGATATAATAATCTCATAAAATCGTGCCTTGCCCATTTTTCATTACTTGAAATAAATAAAAAATCACAGTTTAATATATGTATTAATATTTTTATATTAGGTGAATTATGCACATTATTAGACCTTCATATATTAATACTACCTCAGGTTCTAATTATAAGACTGAGTTAATTTTTTTTAGAGATTAAAGAAGCTAAATAAGTTATTTAATCGTATCATATGTTGTATAGCCTTAGATTATATATTAGTTTATTAGTCAAACTAATTAGTTTGGAGAAAAAATAAAAATAAAAATATTCTAAAGTAATTTAATTAGCTTCCTTAATTTATCCAAAAAAATCAATTTAATCTTATAATTAAGACCGGAAGGAGTATTATTTATTAAAAGTTTACTTGCGCCCCAAGTTTTGATGTCAATTTCATTCAAATACCTTTTTCCGAGTAGGCTCACAATTGGAAATAATAATAATAATAATAATAATAAATAAATAAATAACCTCAATTTGTGATGCATAATTGCATATATTGCTTTCAGCTGAATCCATATGAGATTCTAACCATATACTTTAATTTATTGCAATTTCAATATATCCCTTTTCATACGTTGCTTCTCACAACCAAACACCTCACATCAACTTTAGGAATATGCAAATATAATTTTTGTTGTCATTTTGCTTTTTGCCCCCTATTATAAGCTTAAGAGTTAAGACATAATACAAATACACCAAAGTGAAAAACGCGTTACAATAAAGCATATTAGGGTCTGTTTAAGTTGATGTTTAAAAAACACGTTCACACTAAAAAAATATGTTCACACAAGTTGAGATAAAACTCCTCTCACATACTTATCTCGTATAACATAAATTACGTTAGAAAATCAGTTTCCACCACTAATCTAAACATGCACTTTTTTTTTTTGGTTGCCCACCCGGTTCACCGGGGCTTCGCCCCGATTAATCCGGATCCGACCCGCATCGCGCACCTGGCTTTGGTGGGAGAATCTCCCAGCAGAGTTTTTTGCATTCACAAGGCTCGAACTCGAGACCTTGCTTAAGCGACATAAGCCGCTTGCCACTTGTGCCAACCCCGTTGATAACATGCACTTATTATGTTTACAAAAAAATAAACATATAATTATTATCACTAGTAGTGCATGTTTGAATAAGCAATGAAACCAAAAATAATAATGTTTTGGAGATAAAAGTGATATTATAAACTATAAAGTCTAAAAAGGTACCATTTGGGTGACTTAAAAAGAAAAAAAGAAAAAGAAAGTGATGGATTATGTAGCTAAATTTGATTAGTGACGATTTTACACTTCTCTCCCATCCTTTTTGGGATATTTTCATATTACATTTCTCCATTTCTTTAGTTATTTCTCAATAAAGCTCCAAATTTTTAATCTCTCAATTTGATTATGGTTATTTATAATTTTTCCAATAATTTTTAATTAAATTATTCATTTTAGTATTGTTCTGTATAAGAACAACAGATGTCTAGTCCGATGGATTAGTATTTCGATATTGGATCGGTTAACTCTCTCCTAGGTATCTATGGATCAGATACCTATGAGTATAGTAAATCACTGTGCACGAATAGGCGTTAGCCAAAGGGGGTGGTGTGTGAGCACAATGACGGTTGAATATTAAAATGAGAGAGAAGGTGCATACCTTAGGATTTATCTTTTATTTATAAAGTGTAC
Organism: Acacia pycnantha; assembly: GCA_025563575.1. NCBI lineage: Eukaryota > Viridiplantae > Streptophyta > Magnoliopsida > Fabales > Fabaceae > Acacia > Acacia pycnantha. The sequence goes on from JAMWYP010000462.1 coordinate 265,470, forward strand.
CTTAGGGTTAGGGTTTGAACTTATAGGCCTCTATGCCTCTAAGACCAAGTATTATGTCGCCATTTTTGAGTCACGTAGATTGCTTCTTGTTGGGCCACGCCTTGAATGAGCCTCATATATGAATGCATAACAAGTATATTATTAAAATATGGTGTCTTTTATTAAATATATGTACTTTGCTTAAAAATAATTATCTTTCTTCGTACTTGTAATTATATTTTATAATTATCAAAATTAAATAATTGCGAAAATTTAGAGAACTTTATAAAATTCATAAATAATGAAATATACATTCAAAAGTGATTTTGATAAATGAGATCCAACTCTTTCAAAATTATTTTTCAGAATTTTTTTTAAAACAAAATTATTAATTTCATCAACCTTATAGATAAAAATTACAGGGAATAAATTATTTTCAATTGGTATCAACAATTTTTGAATAAGTGTATAAAGAATAATGAGAATGAAATTAATAATCTATGAAGGTTTTTATTTAGTTGGCAATAATAAATTAATAAGGGTAACAAAATAAAGAACGATGGAAAATGGAGAGGTTTAGTGGATCGCGTAACATGGGGGGCACGTCCTTTTGAGTTGGCTCCCATGAGAAGGTCGGTTTATTTTAAGCAAACTTTCTCACAACCTTCCTTATCAATTTATTATAGGGTTAAAGGGTAATTTGACCAACGAACTATTATCTGGAGCACCCAGTATAAATAATTTTTAAGTGAACCAAAAATATCAAAAAAATTATAAAAATGTACAGTCAACAACAAAAAAATTTACTTCAAGAACGCCCAGCACAAAAATATTTTACTCTGGGAGCGCCCAGCACAAAAAAGTTTTACTCCATTTTTGTGTTGACTGCACATTTTTTAAATTTTTTTGATATTTTTAATCTACTTAAAAGTTATTTTGTGCTTGGCGCTCCTGAGGTAATAGTTCGTTGGCCAAATTACTCCTTAACCCTTATTTATATTTATCCTCACTCATCACCTTTAAAAAATGCTTAAATATTTAACCTTGCCTCATTAATTATGGTAAGGATATTTTCTGAAAGAGTGTCACAAATTCTCTACATAATAATTAAGAAAATATAATATGCAAATCCTTAAAGCCCACCTCAACTTTGAATCAGATTCATGTAGTTTATTTTGTTTGAATTAAACTCTTAGAGTTTGGTTTGGTATAGGCATTTATTTTAAGTGTAAGAATTTTCTAATTTTAATTTATAGAATTTCATGGACTTTTTTTTTTTTTTTTTTTCTGGTTTCATTGAACATTGTTTTAATATCTATTACATCTCTATGAATGAAAATTCATAAATATTAAAATTATCAGATCAAATAATAATGATCTAATAACTTAAACAAAATAAACTATAAAATTGTGACTTAAGGAGTTTGCTTTAATTATTTTTTAACAACAGTTTAATTATTAATCACTTAATTTTCTTATCAATGAAATATAAGTTTCGTGGATATAATAATATCATAAAATCGTGCCTTGCCCATTTTTCATTAATTGAAAGAAAAAAAAATCAAAATCAAAATATAATATGCGTATTAATATTATTATATGAGATGAATTATGCACATTATTAGAACTTCATATATTAATGCTCCTTATGCTCTTAAATATAAAACAAATTTGACTTTTTTTTGGAGATACTAAGGAAGCTAATTAAATTATTTTAAAATATTTATATTTTTCATTTTTTCTCCAAACTATTTTGTTTAACTTATAAACTACTTCCTCTGGTCCTAATTATAAGACCTAGTTGACTTTTTTGGAGAGATTAAGGAAGCTAATTAAATTAGCTCAGAGTATTTTTTTTTCTTCAAACTAAATAGTTTGCCTGATAAACTAATATATTATCTAAGAAAACATAACATATGAAATGATTAAGTAACTTATTTAGTTTCCTTAATCTCTCCAAAAAAAAAGTCAACTAGGTCTTATAATTAGGACCAGAGGTAGTATAATCTAAGGATACACAACATATGATATAATTAAGTAACTTACCACTTTGGTCCTATTTATAAATCTATTTTAACTAAATTACATATACCAAGGAGAGGTAATTAGCTCCATGATTATGGGGTAAATTTTCAACTTGCCCTCATTTATGAATGTGTATGTTTCAACTCTTTCTTCTCTCTCTATTTTTATTGGTACAATTAATATAGGTAAAATTATCACAATCTCATTTATTATCCTGAAACTAGACTTATAAATAGAACCATTTTTTTTTTGTCAAAAGAGACTTATAAATAGGATCATAATAGTATTTAGCTTCTTAATCTCTCTCTCTAAAAAAAAAAGTCAACTCTGATTTATATTTAAGATAAGAGAAAATATTATTTATTACAAGATTACTTGCGCCGCAAGTTTTGATGTCAATTTCATTCAAATACCTTTTTCCTAGTAAGCTCGAAATTGGAAATTGGAAATAGGAAAATAAGGCTTCAATTTGTGATGCATAATTGCATATATAGCTTTCAGTTGAATCCATATATGAGATTCTAGCCATATACTTTATTTTATTGCAATTTCAATATATCCATTTTCTTACGTTGCTTCTCACAACCAAACACCTCACATCAACTTTAGGAATATGCAAATTTACTTTTTGTTGTCATTAAATTATTCATTTTAGTATATTATTTACGGGGTTTAAACTTCTCATGTTGTATGAGAAAGAAAAGATTCCTACACACACATGAAATGGTGGGACCCACATATATATATATATATGTAGGTCCCACCATTTCATGTGTGTGTGTGAATTGTGATATAAGAATACACTTCTCCTATAACATGAGAAGTGTTTTTCCCATTATTTACATATGATGTCTTTTATTAAATATATGTACTTGGCTTGAAAATAATGATATTTCTTCGTACTTGTAATTATATTTTAAAATTATCAAAATTAAATAATTGCGAAAATTTAGAGAACTTTATAAAATTCATAAATAATGAAATATACATTCAAAAGTGATTTTGATAAATGAGATCCAACTCTTCCAAAATTATTTTCCAGAATTTTTTTAAAACGAAATTATTGTTAGTCATAATCATTTTAAATCAAAATCAGTTAAAATAATCACTACTGTTCGAAATTTCATTTGCCAAACTCTATTTCAAATAGGCATGTTCTGGAAAAAAAAAAAAAATCGTAATAGACATGCATGTAGTTTAGTTAAATGAAAGTGACTTGCTTTTTTAAGCAAAATTAATAATTTCATCAACCTTATAGATAAAAATTACGGTGAAGAAATTATTTTCAATTGGTATCAACAATTTTTAAATAAAACTAAATAATATCAAATATTGAATAAGTGTATAAAAAGGAATAAGAATGAAATTAATAATCTATCAAGCTTTTTGTTTAGTTGGCAATAAAGAAGGATGGGAAATGGAGGTTTTGTGGATCGCGTAACATTGGGGGGCACGTCCTTTGGAGTTGGCTCCATGGAGAAGGTCGGTTTATTTTTAGGAAAATATCAGTGGGGTCCTAAAGAAGAGGAAAAATATCAAAAAAGTCTCAACCACAAATTTTCTATAAAAAAAAGTCTCTAGATATTAATTACGGAATTCGAATATAAAAAAATTTCGTTGTCAAAATAGTTTTTCATGTTGTTAAAATGGTTTTTCTTGTTGTTAAAATTTTTCTATGAAAATATTGTTGTTAAAATGATTTTTCATGTTGTCAAAATGATTTTTCCTGTTGTCAGATTTTTTTTGGGTTTTTCCTCCGTTGGGTAGAATTTTAGAAATCTGGAAAAGTTTTGGCAACAGGAAAAGCCTTGACAACATGAAAAGCCATTTTTACCGTAATATTTTCATAGGGAAATTTTAGCAATAGGAAAAGTCATTTTAACAACATCAAAAGTCATTTTAACAACGAAATTTTTTCGATATTTGAATTCCATAATTAATATAAAAAAGATAAGGGATTTGAGGTTGATATTTTTTCTCTTTCTTGGGATCTCACTAATATTTTTCCTTTATTTTAAGCAAACTTTCTCAAAACCTTCCTTATCAATTTATTATATATATCCTCACTCATCACCCTTAAAAAATGATTAAATATTTAAACTTGCCTCATTAATTATCTCACAATAAAATGTAAAAAAATTTATTCAGTTCACAGAAAATTCTCCTGGTTGTCACACCAAAAAAAGAAAATGCCCCTATTTATTGGGATTTTTTTTTTGTGATAATATTATTGGGACAATTTTAATTTTTCTGTTAAATTATATTTATTATGATAAGGATATTTTCTGAAATAGTGTCACAAATTCCCTACATATTAATTAAGAAAATTTAATATGCAAGTCCTTAGAGTCCACCTCAAGTTTGAATCAGATTAATGTAGTGTATTTTGTTTGAATTAAGCTCTTAGAGTTTGATTTGGTATAGGCATTTATTTTAAGTGTAAAAATTTTCTAAATTTAATTTATATAATTTCATGGATTTTTTTTTTCAATTAACATTGTTTTGATATCTATTACATATCTATCAATGAAAAATCATAAATATTAAAAATTAAAATTATCAGATTGTAACATCCCATTTTCTAAAGCGGAATTTTTTTTTTTCAATCAGAGTAGAGCATGGGAGCGAAAGAGTAACTGATCATAATAAAATATGAACCATAGTGTAACATAGTATTGACATTACAGTGATCCTACTGTTCCAAAAGTAAACTACTGTTCAAAAGGTAAGTACAGAAAGCGATAAGATAGCTTCGGCCGGTAGCCTATTCCAGCTGCTGCTTATCTCTTGCACCGATGCGTGGTCCTCCGGATCCTGAAGCTATAGCTGAGATTCAATTCACCGCATTGAATCTGTAACAGTTAACCTTATGCTCAAATGAAACAAATATATAGACAAAAGATATTCATGACATAACAAAGAACATCCCATCAAGTGTGACACATTAACATAAGTATGAAGCAAATATGTAAGGTCCTACACAACAACATTGTGACACGTACATGACATAAGCATAAAGCGTATGTAAAGTCCTACACATATATAGCTCGCACATTACCCCGTGCCACGAACACGTGTCCTCGCGCTCGGAAAACTCAAAGCGGTATTATCATGTCTTATAACCCGTACAAGGTCAGATGTAAATCGACGACCCTAAAGCCGAGCCCCGTATATGAACGTATCTATGACATATATGTACATGAGAGCTATAGGATTAGTGTTACAAGACGCGTCCGTACCTTCGTTGACGACGTAGATGTTTCGCGAAACCGTACTTTCGACGGAAAAAATGGGCTTGTTCGACAGCGGCACGTTGGACAGCGTAACGGCATCAAACTAGAATTTCTGACGTCCTATAAGAGTAATATCACTTTCATTAGTGATTTGATACAATAACGGGCATTTTAGGTAAAAATTACCATTTTGCCCTTCTACCCCTAATTGGCGGAATTTCGCCAGCACTTCGTTACTCTAGCAAATTTTCTTCCGAAATTTTGCCGTAACTTCGACGCAACTATGATTTTCGAAAATAATGACTAAAATAGCCCTCCCATATGATACCCAATCATACTTGAAATTTAAAGGCTATTCTAACAAAATTCTACTCTTACTTTTGAAAGAACTACGAAGATTTCAACTTTGGGGACTCAATCCCTACTATGTTTTTACCTCGTCAGCATATTTTTCAATGCAATGAGGCCTAAAAATCAATAGTAGGAATCTCACTCCCTACTTGCTAAAACCATCTAACAATTCTACTAACTACCGAACTAAAAGGACTAAAGACCGAAAGACTTACCCGTTGAAGACTTATGCAGAACTTTCCCCAGAGCTTCTCTCTTGTTTCCCTCTCTAGATTTCGGTAGGAGGAGTGGGAATGGTGTGAAAATGCAAGGAGAGGGGGGTATTTATAGAAACTGGGGTAGGGTTTCTAGTCGGATCAACTTTGTGAGAAGCGATCTGGACTGGTCAAAGCAACTTTTCAAAAACCCTTCCTTCCCTTTTGCATTCACACTTGGCCGAAAATCCAAGGGTCTTGGCCAATGGGAGGTGGCCACGTGTCACCTTCCGTAAGCTTTGAGGAATTTCTCCGATCGGCACTCCGATTCGCGTAATTTCGGAGAAATCTCAAAATTCGGATTTATAACTCGAAAACATATTCTCACTTAGTAAAAATGTCCAAGTTAACCTATATTTTGATTCCATATAGGGCTCCAACAGTCCAGATTGAGTCTTTCTCGAAAACGTGTCCAAACGCGTCGGTTTAATGCAATTACTGAATCCTCAACTTCTTGAAAAAATTCACCGAATCCAAATATGTTCATGAAAATTCCCAATTCTTTTCCAAATGTCACAACATAACCTTTTCGTCCTCTTGACTATCTGGCCTTTCCTCGAATTTCCTATTTCGTCTTATTAGAAAAAGCACAAACGTCTTGAATTAACTTAGTAAGAGTCTACCGGAAGATAAAAACCCACTGATCAATATTTTACCTTGACTTTGGGATTCCCATTCCTAGATCTCTAGATAGGATCCGTTTCCTAATTTCTAAATTACTATTCACTATATTTAATTATATTATTATTATATTGCAAGTTGCAAATTTATTTTTCATTTCATTTTCTCTTTTTTTTTTTAATTTTTTTCTTTTCTTCTTGGAATTTCGGCTGGCCCTATTTTTAATTAATAAATATTTATTTTTTTATTTAATTAATTATTTAATTATTTACTTATTTAATTTTTCCCAAAAATTCCACAAAATTACCTAATTGGTCCATTCTTGTATTTAGGCTTAAAAATACCTAAACTCAACTAATTTTCTCCAAAATTTCCAATTAATTATTAAATATATTTTTACTAATTTTAAGCCAATTACCACTAATTTTTGAGCTTTACACAATTATCTCTTAATTTCCTTTGTTTATACTTAAGTAATTAGCCCAATATTACTTAATTACTTTATTATCACTTGTTGATAATTTTCTTAATTACAATGCCTCATTACCTTCATACTCTTGTATTAACATTGATATTTTCATGCCTCTTGCATTTTTAGAAATTACAAGGGTATTATGGTCTTTTTATTACTTTTTTGAACCTTCTTATACAATTTCTCCAAGTTCATAATTTATCAAATTACAATAATTAGAGATTGCATACTCTCTTAACTCAGTTGATCATTTTACTGCCTTCTGGTATTTTTTATAATTTTTCTAAGTTAATTACCCTTTGAGTGGGCATTTTGGTCATTTTGACACTTTGACCCTTAATTCCCCTAACTTCCTACTGAATTTAACTTAGAATAATAAGCTAAATTTTCCAATTAGACATAAATTTCATATCTATCGAAATATCAATTTATTCATAATATTCATAATAAAATAAAATTATCAGATCAAATAATAATGAGCTAAGTCTAACCTAAACAAAGTAAACTATAGAATTGTGACTTAAGGAGTTTACTTTATTCATTAATATAATAAATCAATTTATTTTATCTCTTTAATTTATAATTCCCCCCCCCCCCCAAATTATCCCTTACATAGCAAGAGAGAATTTCATAACTGGTAATTTTAATGTAGATGGTAATTAAAGAGGTTATTTTTGTAAAATCAACACACACATTTTTTTTTAAACAAATGACTAACTTAATTAATTTCTTTAATTTTTTTAAGTTGGTTTTTTAGATTTTATGTTAAGGAATGGATATAGGAGCTCCTTACCTATTGGTTAGAATACAAAAGATAAAATGCATTAGTTAATTAAAAAAACCTTGATTTATCTCCTCTAAAATATCTTTAAATAACATATTAGATTATATATCAAATTATCAATATAAAATTGATTCGATAAACTAATTTAGGAAAAAAATATAATAAATAAAATAAGTTGGCATCTTATATTTTGGACCAAATTCAACAACACTCAACTTATAACAAATTAGACAAGTATCTCACTGATTGGGGCAGTATATATGCTCTTTTATATATGTCTCCATAACAGTTTTTTTCATTTTCTTTTGGGTATATAAAATGGTAGCAAAATGTACAACTACTTCAGGTCAGAAGTTGTTAACGGAAAAGCCCTCCCCAAACGAGCGATTCCAAGAATCGAACCTTTCCCACTTCATTGGTGGGGGAACGTCCTGGGGCCTAGCCAACTACCGCCAGGCGAACCCACATTGGGTAACAGTTTTTTTTTAGGGGTGAGTATTCGGTTTTCGGTTCGGTTTTTCGGTTAAAACCGAAATACACACATTTTAAAAAACCGAATCGAAACCGAAGAACCGAACAAACCAAACAGAAGAACCGAAATATTTCGGTTCAGTTTTGTAGTTAATTCGGTTTTTGGGCTTTAGTTGGACCTTATTGTAGGCTTTCTTGTTTGGGTTAATTCTGTAAAATGACCAATCTACTTTTTTTTGCTGAATCAATCTACAATGTTGACTATTAAGTGCAACCTGACTATAATATACTTTACATGAAGCAACTGTCGATTTTTACTTGTATGACAATAGGTTGCAGATTTTAAAATCAACACATGAAATAATAATGGAAAGAGGAATTGGGTTGGGTCTGAACGTCTGGTACTGGTCTTCAGTTGAGGTGGATCAATGGTCATGACTCATATATATGCATCGTCGTTTTAATTAATTTCCGTTATTTCTACAATTTTTTTTTTTTAAATTCGGTTTTTCGGTTTTAACCAAAATAAATTTGCAACAACCGAACTGAAAACCAAACTAAGCTAGTTTAAAAAACCGAACCGAAAAACCGAGCACCGAATTATTCGGTTCGGTTTTCGATTTCGGTTTTGATTTACTCACCCCTAATTTTTTTCATTTGATAGTAAGGAAATCCTTTTTCAGGGTTTAATAAAATATTTTTGCCTTTCTCAATAAATGTGCTTCTAATTATTGGACGCCGTATTCTCCACTATGTGTTTACATTGCTTACCCCGTCAACCACCAAAACTTGTTGGATTGGTAACAATTTTGATTCCATAATGTTAATTTAACGCATAATTCGGAAACAATTTTCGAGTTTAATTTTAAATTTGATGCATAATTCTCTCTTCGTGCCGACCCAGTTAAATCTCCTGTAAGTATCCAAAATTAATTTCTTATTAAATTATAGAGAGTTAATATTTGTAATAATAAGTTGGTCTACGCGTCTTGCTGTTTTAAATTCCAATGTCTCCTCCTCTCTAACATAATGCGTCCGCCGTCCATGACGGCGCATCTCTTGTTCATCACTATTCAATCACCTTCATTTTTCCCCTCCTCTCTGTCTTCAATATTAATTTCATAATTTTTTTTAATCAAATCATCAAGCTTTTTATTATTATTAATTTCCACGAAAATTCTCTTCGTCTCATTCGATTGTCGCTCTTGCATGTCTTCTTCGGCTTTTTGGAGTTTTCAAGCTTACCCTGATTCTTAATCTAGGTTTTTTTTTAGACCAATAAGAAGACAAAAATCTGAGTTATACAGTTTTTTTTTTTTTTTAGGCTAGATACAGATTATCTTTTTTATTCTTCTGTGAAGTTTCTTGGAGAGAGAGTTTTTTATCAGTTAGCAAGTTGGTCACACCCTCCAAGAAGACTTCTCGTCTCCATAGCTTTCCCGCGGATTGGAGAAAGTAATAATACCTTACCCTACTTACTCATATCATCTCTTCCGTAGCTATTCTACAATTCTGTGTGTTTGATCATTTCCTAAAATTTTCCTCAATCAATCAAATTATCCGTATTCTCAGTTTCCGGTGTGTGATTTTGTTCGCTATCACCTACAACCTACCTTCTGGGAAACTAAGTGCAATTTTGAGTTGTTGCGCTCAAAATGAAATGCGCGTTTTCTGTGAACTCGGAATGCGAGATCCAATTCACGACTTGTTTCAGAGCTTCACATCTCTTGCGCCACCGTTGCAGATTTCATCACATCTTCGATTTAGTCGCCCCATCTTCTGGGCTATACACTGGGCTTCACAGAACTTTCTGTTATTGAGCAGAAATTTTTCTCTTCTAGACTCTCTGAGGTGTGCCTGCTGTGTAATTTTCTCCTCTGGGACGGAGATTCCACATTGTTGTCAACAAGTGGTTGTTAAAGAGAATTTTGCAGGCCTGGGTGTTTCTGTTTTTGGTTGTACGTATCGCTTTTTTGTCTACACTTGTGTCCTCTTTTGTTAATTAAGATTTAAGATCATTCTCTTAATTTTTTCCTTCTTCTCGGATTCAAAGCTGGTTTAATACTTTACTCATCTTTTGATCTTCTTATTTGGACCCTCCCTGGGGTTCTGTATCCATATCATGTACAGCTTTTTATTATATTCTTTCTGGGCATTCGTGTTCTGATGTTTCGGGTGCTTGTGTCTGATTCTAGGTGGTTCTTAAGAGGCTGTACATTGAGGATTCCGGCCTGCGGAAAATAGTTGCTTCAATTCAAGTATTTGGTTGGTGGGCTTGCTCTGAAATTTGTGGGGGTTGGAGTTGTCGGTGGAGGTAATCTCCGCAAAGGGCAAGCAATTGGAACTTCATCTTGCTGGTTCCCCTGTCTTGTTGATATTGGATTAATTTGGTGAAGCGGAAAAAAAAATGAAGGGTGGAAAAAGAACGAAGCTGCTTTTCAGCAAGATCTATTCATTCGCATGCTGGAGACAATCATTTGAAGAAGACCATTCACAGATTGGGGGACGAGGTTATTCCAGGGTGATCTTCTGCAATGAACCAGACAAAACTGAGGCTGAATTCCGGGATTATGCTGATAACTCTGTGAGGTCTACCAAATATACTCTTGCTACTTTTTTGCCTAAATCACTGTTTGAGCAGTTCAGGAGGGTGGCTAATTTCTATTTCTTAGTTACTGGAACCTTAGCCTTCACCCCACTTGCTCCCTTCATAGCTGTCAGTGCCATCGTTCCTCTGATCATCGTTATTGGGGCAACAATGACTAAAGAAATTATTGAAGATTGGCGGCGGAAGAAGCAGGTACTGTATTTTTCCTACCCCTTTATTTTGTTATCCATGACATTCATTTTATGAACTTGACTTCTTGAGCTTCTTTTACCCGCCATGCTGCAAGCGTTATGGAACCAAAATCGATCTCATTAATTATCCTTGCCTCATATTTGGTTTGCAGTGTTTTATTTTATTTTTTTAATTGCCTTTATAATTCTCAGAAGGTCTAAGTAATTTTTGGGGCTAGAGGGGTTTTCCTAAGACTTGAAAAGATTTTCTGTTATGCGGTCCTTTTACAATTTTTCTTTATGGAAGAGTTTAATTATTGATACCGATTGATTCTTTGATGGGAGCCTCGGCAAGATTGTGGACAGAAAAGGAAATATTCATGATTCGTGATTCATGGAAGACCACTTGTGAAAGAATCTAATTTTTCATCTAGATTCCTGGTATGTGTTAACAGGATGAACTGCAAACCGGATAAACTGCAATTCCTATGTTCTTTGTTCATACAGTTTCAATATTTGCTGATGTTATTTCTCAGATTCCAATAATTAATTTGTTAATGGATTTCCAGGTGGTTGTTGACTTGTGAAAATTGACCATATGGTCAGAAGCGGGATTTTCCAAAATGAGTCCATATATACTTAGTTTGTTACACTATTTCCAAAGTTTTAGGTTGTGAAAATCTTGCTATGATTATCATGTCCTCTTGTTCAAATATAAATATACGCATGAAATTAATTAAGAAGGAAGAGTTATTGTATATGTGAAGAAAAACCCAAAATGTTCATATAATGTATAACATAGTCTAGTTGGTGCAAAAAGTGGGCTACGTAGCAAAGAAAATAATTTTTGGCCTTTATTGCAAGTTGTCCAGTCAAGATAAGGTCTTGCTATTGGAATTCTTTTTTCAGGATATTGAGGTGAACAATAGACTGGTTAAAGTGCGTAAAGGTGATGGTGTATTTGAACATACTGCATGGAAGAATCTGAGGGTGGGAGATATAGTGAAGGTAGAGAAGGATGAATTCTTTCCCGCAGATCTCCTATTGCTTTCATCCAGTTATGAGGATGCAATCTGCTATGTAGAGACTATGAATTTGGATGGGGAGACAAATTTAAAGCTGAAACAAGGGTTGGAGGTAACTTCTTCCATGCATGAGGATCTCTTCTTCCGTGATTTTGAAGCTACTGTTAAATGCGAAGATCCAAATGCCAACTTATACTCTTTTGTTGGGAGCATTGAGTTTGAAGGGAAACAATATCCCCTTTCTCATCAGCAACTTCTTCGAGAGATTCTAAACTCCGTAATACGGACTTCATATTTGGAGCTGTCATCTTCACTGGTCATGACACCAAGGTAATTCAAAATTCTACTGACCCCCCTTCAAAGAGAAGCAAGGTTGAGAAGAAGATGGATAAAATAATCTATTTCTTGTTTTGTCTTCTTTTTCTAATGGCATCTGTTGGATCTATTTTCTTTGGAATTTCAACTAAAGATGACTTGGAAAATGGGTTGATGAAAAGATGGTATCTCAGACCAGATGATTCTACAATTTTCTATGATCCAAAAAGATCACCTTCTGCTGCAATTTTTCATTGTTTGACAGCCTTAATGTTATATGGCTTCTTTATTCCAATATCCTTGTATGTGTCAATAGAAATTGTTAAGGTCCTTCAGAGCATCTTCATCAACCGAGATATTTATATGTACTATGAGGAAGCAGACAAACCAGCCCATGCCCGTACTTCAAATTTGAATGAAGAACTTGGCCAAGTTGATACAATACTTTCTGATAAAACTGGTACTTTGACCTGCAACTCAATGGAGTTCATAAAATGTTCTATTGCTGGGGTAGCTTATGGCCGTGGTGTTACAGAGGTGGAAAAAGCTATGAATAAAAGAAGTGGTTCACCATTGATTCATGAACAAGATAGTGGATCAGATGATGTCAGGGATTCTACTGTTGCAAAAACCCCTATAAAAGGTTTTAATTTTACAGATGAAAGGATAATGAATGGAAACTGGGTTAATGAGCCTCATGCGGATGTCATCCGAAAGTTTTTTCACTTATTGGCAACCTGTCATACAGCCATCCCTGAAGTGGATGAAGACACTGGAAATATCTCTTATGAGGCTGAGTCCCCAGATGAAGCGGCCTTTGTGATTGCAGCAAGGGAACTTGGCTTTGAATTCTACAAAAGAACTCAGACAAGTTTATCAATGTATGAGTTGGATCCTGCTTCTGGCAAAAAAGTTGAAAGGTCAGTTCCTTGATTTGCTTGTTTCTTCGGTAATGGGGAACTTTGGTTGCTGTAACTTTCATAGCCAGTGAAGATGTGATTTTTTATTTATTGAATTCTCGGTCAAAAGGGCTTATGTAATTTAATGATAATATTTATATACTCACAAATTTCCCACAGTAACAGCAAGGAAGAGCCACATCCATTCTGCTACTCATCTAACCACTAGCTTTATGGGCATATGTTGAGTTTAATATAGGCATCCCCCCCCCCTTTTTTCTGCTCTGGCTATCTATACTCATAGAATGGATGGGTTTTCCTTGACTAACACCAGCGGATCCTAACTTTGAAGTTTACATGATGGTTTGATGTCATTATGTAATATCTAGAAGGTGTGTTGTGAAGTCACTTTTTCTTTGCTGCTGCTGCTGCTGTTGTTTTTTATTTAGGACATGCTTCCTTCACGGCTCCTAATGCTTATCTAGTGGCTTCAGAAATGCTCCGTGCCTGATTAGATTATTGACTACAGATCCTATGAGGATTTAATGTCTTAATGTCAACCAATGCTTAGTGAGGAAGTTTTAATTTTGCAGGATGTATAAGCTTCTCAATGTTTTAGAATTCAACAGCTCAAGGAAGCGAATGTCAGTGATAGTGAAAGATGAAGAAGGCAGAATTTTTCTATTCTGTAAAGGTGCTGACAGGTTTGTGATAAATGGCCTCTAGCCTATGATGATTTTAATTTAAAGTCCTTACTTTTACTTTTCGCCATGTTGACCTGCTCTATATTTCCATGAAGTGTCATGTTTGAAAGGCTTGCCAAGAATGGGCGGGAGTTTGAAGACAAAACCCTTGAACATGTGCAAGAGTATGCTGATGCAGGTCTAAGGACCTTGATATTGGCCTATCGTGAACTTGATGAAGAAGCATACATGGAGTTTGATGAAAAATTTTCTCTGGCCAAGAATTCAGTCAGTGCAGATCAGGAAACACTGATTGATGAAGTATCTGATAAGATTGAGAGGAATCTGATCCTTCTTGGTGCCACTGCTGTAGAGGACAAACTCCAACATGGGGTGGGTTAAAAGTAGTGCTTTCTGTTTTAAATTGATGGAGATTAATGGATTGGAACAAGGCTTAGTGACGTTTCTCATATTTTGTTAGGTTCCTGATTGCATAGACAAACTTGCTCAGGCGGGAATCAAGATTTGGGTTCTGACTGGGGATAAAATGGAGACTGCCATCAATATTGGGTATTAAGTTGAAATTATAACCTTTTCATGTTGGCTTCACTGTGAGAGTTACTTTTTGTGATATCTGACAGAAGCGTGCAATTTCAGTTATGCATGTAGTTTGCTTAGACAAGGAATGAAGCAGATTATAATTCATCTGGATTCTCCAGATATTCAAGCATTAGAAAAGACAGGAGAAAAGATTGCTATTACCAAGGTAATATACATTCTATCCCTTCATCTAATTCTATATACAGTAATGTAGTTTGCATGTTTAATATTATGTATTTTCTGCAAGCATTCTAAACAAAGTGGTTCTCTTGAGCTAACGTGTTAAATGGCTAGAAAAATGAACTTATATTACATAGATTCTTTCTTTCCAGTTTTGTCATTAAAACAACTTGACTAAAAGTCATAAGAATCTCAATAAGTCCATTTGTCTAGCTTTCCTTTATCATTATTGTTTTAGAATATGCAAGTTAGGAAGACCATGCATGGCCGTGTACCTTGAATTACATGCTGCCAACCATGCTTCACGTGCATGCTGCAACGTATTCTATGTTATTCTCTTCCTTTTATTTTTCCCAATACAAGTTTATCTTCTTTTTCTGACGCTCGAAAAAGGAGTTGATTGGTGTTTGAGAGAAATTGCTGAGAATAAAATTAGAGTCCTGATGTCTTTATGCTGATTTATTGGTCAGGCATCAAGGGAAAATATCCAACGTCAAATATCTGAAGCTACTGCACAACTTGCTGCTTCAAGAGGGACTCCTCAGCAAGCATTTGCTCTGATCATCGATGGAAAATCACTTACATATGCTCTTGAGGATGACATGAAGAACATATTTCTGGAGCTTGCACTTAATTGTGCATCAGTTATCTGCTGTCGGTCATCACCAAAGCAGAAAGCGCTAGTATGTTTTCATCTATTTTTCAATTACTGCCCTCTTTTGACATTGTGGCCTTTCCTTTCCCATTTTTGGATAATTCTTGGTAGCTATATGAAATAATTTTGTTTGGTTCTTCTCTTAAAGGTTACCAGACTTGTTAAATCTGGAACTGGAAAAACAACACTAGCCATTGGTGATGGAGCCAATGATGTGGGAATGCTTCAAGAAGCAGACATAGGCATTGGAATTAGCGGTGTTGAAGGAATGCAGGTAGTCATAAATTTGTGACATGTTTCATTTCATTCCATTTATTTTATGCTGTTTAAGGAATTCAGGGAACTACATAATTTTACATGTTTCATCTAATTGATTTATTTTCTTCCATATTCTGTTGTCTTATAACTTTTATTTCCTCCTTCTATCCCTCCATTCTTTTAACCCATGCCCAGGCTGTTATGTCTAGCGATATCGCAATTGCTCAGTTCAGATACCTGGAACGGCTACTCCTTGTGCATGGACATTGGTGTTACCGGAGGATCTCATCAATGGTATTGCTATTCTTATACCTGCATCGTAACTTTCTAGTTCTAGAAAATAACAGATTCTTCTTTGTTGATTATACTAAGTAAGTCATTATACTGCTGGCAGATATGCTATTTTTTCTACAAGAACGTCACTTTTGGATTCACTCTCTTCTTGTATGAAGTGTATGCATCGTTCTCTGGAACACCTGCATACAATGACTGGTTTTTGTCTCTCTACAATGTCTTCTTCTCATCTCTTCCGGTTATTGCTCTGGGCGTATTTGACCAGGATGTTTCTGCCCGGTACTGTATTAAGGTAAACCTACTTCTAATATGTGTTTATGTTTGTAATGAAAAACCTCAGGAGCCATTATGCTGGCTAATTATAGATCAGAGGAAATCCATACATCATTTCTTATGATGGCATAATACCTGCCCCAAATCTCACCTTGACCATTTACTACTATATGTATTTTAATTTTGGATGAAAGAAAATTTGTGATTGAGAAAAGCACTATTTGTTGAAGGATGAGATATCCTCAAAACAGAAAAGAATGACCAAGCGGAAAAAAACAGAAGATTAATCAAACCGAAAACACAACAAAAAACAGCAACAAGCCCTGTGTCATATTAGGTGAGGCTGGCTAAAAATGAAAATAGAACTAAGTGACAAAAATCCTTGAAAGCCTAACAATTGTAGAAGAGCTGTATTAGAAAACCCTTTGGCGGAGCTCCAAAGAGAAACAATAGATGCAACAAGGCAAAGGTATACCTTGTAAATTTGCTCATGGGGGTATGTGGTATGTCGTCACCAAGGAAGCCTGCCTAAACATTGTTGGCAGAAATGGCGTCTTTGCTCATATGATTTGGCTAGGTGCTGAGTACTTTCTATAGATTTTAAATCCAAATTATGATAAATTACTACATATCTTTTACTCGTTGCTCAACTTGGACATTCTGGCACATTTGAATTAATATCTTATGTTCAGCAATCATAGCTATGTTTTGCAACTTCCAGCTGACATTAAATGTTACATATTTTTTTCTCAAAGTGTGGCTCTTGACCTGGATTTTGGTTGACATTTGTCAAATTTTGTAAAATGGGTAGCATATTGCTTAAAACACAGTCACCACTTACGTCTTCTCTCCTTCTGTGCAAGGCAATGGGGCTCCTTTGCGCTTGCTTGAGCGCCTTAGGTGCTGAAATAAGATGTCATAAGCGTTGATTTACTTTATATGTGATTTCAGGTTATTGCTTCTATGATGATCCCTTGCTTATTAGTTCTATTCAATGTGCAGTTTCCTCAGTTATATCAACAAGGAGTGCAGAATGTCCTGTTTAGCTGGCGCCGTATACTTACCTGGATGCTGAATGGATTCATAAGTGCAATCATAATTTTTCTTCTGCACAAAGGCGATGGAGCTTCAGGCCTTCGATAAGGAGGGAAGAACAGCCGGGAGGGATATCCTCGGAACGACCATGTATACTTGCATTGTATGGGTTGTAAACTTGCAGATGGCACTTGCCATAAGTTACTTCACCTTGATTCAACATATTTTCATCTGGGGCACCATTGCTTTCTGGTATCTCTTCCTCCTCATATACGGGGACATGACTCCAGGATTTTCCAAGAATGCCTACTATGTCCTCATTGAAACGCTGGCCCCATCTCCCATGTATTGGCTTGTGACTTTCTTTGTGGTGATCTCAACCTTAATACCTTACTTCACTTACTCAGCACTTCAGATGAGGTTCTTTCCCATGTACCATGAAGTGATACAATGGTTAAGGTATGAGGGGAAGGCGAATGATCCAGAATGTCGCGCCTTGATGCGACAGAGATCATTGGGGCTAGTTAGTGTCGGTTCAACGGCACGTTTAGAAGCTAAGAAGGCTAACCACAATAAAAAACACAACTTCTAACCATGTGATCTATGTTGAGGTTTGTTGTTTAATTCTTGAAAGGTTGTAGCTAGCTTGTGCATATCAGCCTGGAATATCTCGTTCGCCCATCATATCGGAGTTGTTTATCGTCTCCTCTCAGCCCGAGAAAGCATGTTTGCTTCCCATGAAGATGGTGCTTGGAACCACCATTTGGATGTGAAGTTCAAAAGAAGAATGAATGTCCGTATATTTGTTCTTTAGACATTTTGGCCATTTGAGGCTGCATAGTGGTTTTTTACTTTTTACTTTTTGTATCATAGAAGGGATTAGTGTATATAGAAGCAAGAGTGTTTTTTCAATCATTTTTAAGATTGGGCGGAGTTGTTTTATCCTATTTTATAGAAAATAGAACAGAGTTCGCCTGTTTCTGAAGCATTTCAAGTCTTATTATTATATTTAAAATTTAAAATTGCTCCCTCATTCCTTCCCCCTTTTTCCTGCATCTTAATTCTTAATCACACAAGAACAGAGAAGACAAACCACAAAAAAATTGAATGACAGATAACAAAAGAACCACACAAGATAAAATATAAGCAATGGATTGTTTTAATTTGGTAAGAAATGGTTTAGATGTATATTGTAAACATGATGAACAATGATAATAGTAATTCAGTAAAGCATTCCGTTACAGGAAAAAAAATC
Organism: Acacia pycnantha; assembly: GCA_025563575.1. Lineage (NCBI taxonomy): Eukaryota > Viridiplantae > Streptophyta > Magnoliopsida > Fabales > Fabaceae > Acacia > Acacia pycnantha. The sequence continues at coordinate 283,910 of JAMWYP010000462.1, forward strand.
AAAATACCTAGTGAGGGAATAAATATGTGTGTTAAATATTAAATACAGAAAATTTTAATAGCAAATCTCATATGAGTTTTATATATATATATATGAGAAAAACACTAACACTTCTCATGTTGTAGAGAAAGTATATAAATCATGGAACCCACATATATATAATTAGCATTATATATATGTGGGTCTCACCATTTCACGCACAGTAGTGATCTTCTTATTCTCACGCAAATACGGTAAGATAAACCCCTATATATATTCTATCAATCTATCTATAATCTAAAAGTTGCATTAATCTGAATCTGAATAATAAATAACCTTGTCATCATGCCGACAAGATCAAAGGAGTAGGAAACAAATAAAACCTTAATCTGCTTCCATGAATCTCAATTACAAACCAACTAAAACAAACAAATAACACATTACCGTTAAATTAAAATAAGATCATGGAAATGTTCTTCCTATATATTGTGGGGAAATATAATAATCTTTTATGCAGAAATTATGCAGATTGATTTCTTCCCTCAAAACCTGACTACCAATATACCAAAATGAGTTCTTTATGTGTGTATATATAGTTTACCAGTAGCATGAATTCAAGTTAATATACGTAATAATCTTCATTTTAATAATACAAGAAATCATCAAATAAATCGTTAAATTCTTGTCTACACAACATTCACATACACAGAGATAGAGTAATATACTTTACAAGTTGCATTATTTTACAACGGATCACAATCTTTTTCAACCTTTAAGAGATCAACTTGATGGGAAAGAAGAAGAAGAGGAAGAAGATATATACACACAGAAGCTAATCAAACCCTTAATAATTAACTTATCTGGATAATGAGAATTAATTAATCAAGCTCCTTGCTAGGCAACCTTGAGGCCAAGAAAATCAGCACCAGATCTGGCCATGATGTTAGCAAACTCGCTGAAGCTGATGGAGCCGTCGCGGTTCGTGTCGGCTTCGTTCATCATGTGAGCGAGCTCTTGGTACGTCAAGGGATGGCCCATTTTGGCCATGGAGCCGGCGAGCTCAGCGGCGGTGATATAGCCATTACCGTCACGGTCGAAGCACCGGAACACCTCGAGGAGCTGCTCCTGGTTCATGATGATCTCCTCGCCCTGCAGGTCCGGGAGGATGGCCTTTGCCAGCTCATCAAACTCGATGTAGCCGTTACCGTTCTCGTCCATGTTCGAGAGGAGGGCGTGGAGCTGGTCGCCCTCCGGCTTGATTCCGAGCGACCGGAGGAGGGCGGCGAGTTCCAGGATGGTGATGCTACCATCGGCGTCCATGTCAAAGTGCTTGAATATCTCTCTCAGCTGCTCCACCTGGTCATGGGTTTGCAGCCTCGCCATCATATGATTCTGCAAATTGTTAATATCTCAGAGAAAAAGGAGAAACAATCTCTCTCTCTCTTCGTTTTCTTTCTCTGAAACGTTCCTAGGTTTGTTTTCTGTGAATGATATTGTAAGGCTGCAAGTTGGCTTTGATTTTTGTTACGTCAAATTTGGTGTCCTCCTTCACAATGAGAAAGTTATCTTCCAGACTGTATACTAAGTAAATTCTTCTTTTTAATACTCCCTCCCAGACTAATTATAAGATATAAATATACTTTTTTTTGGAAAGATTAAGGAAACTAATTAAATTACTTTAGATAGGTTGACAATTATTTTGAGGATTAGAGACAGATTATGACCAAGAAATAACGGTGCTGATGGGGTCGGGGGGCTATATATATATAGTCAATAGATTGTTGGTGATTAGTTAGTTTGATGCTGGTGATGTGGATTGTTAAATAATAATT
>JAMWYP010000463.1:0-79464 GCA_025563575.1 Acacia pycnantha
CAATGATATTTGTGAACATGTGGGCAATTCAAAGGGACCCAGAAATATGGGAAAATCCTGAAGAGTTTATCCCAGAGAGATTTGAGAATAGTGAGATGGATTTTAAAGGACAAGACTTTGAATTAATCCCATTTGGTTCTGGAAGAAGGATGTGTCCTGGTATGGACTTTGCAATGGCTTCAGTTGAGTACATGTTGGCCAATCTTCTTCACTGGTTTGACTGGAAGCTTCCTGAAGATGGTTCACCTGAGTGTGCGATTGATGTGAGTGAGACTTATGGGCTCACAGTTAAGAAGAAAGTCCCTCTTTTTCTTCAACCTATACCATTTTCTTCTCTCCAAGCTCAATCTCCTTAATTTGGTCTATGAAGTTGGTATGTGGTATTTTTATGAAGTTAGTGGCTGGAAAGAATAAATGAGTGTGATTTGTGGTTGATTGTCATATTGTCAGGTTTTAGGTTCCTAGGAAAATGCTACGTGTGTGTGTTACTAATGTGTTTGTTATTGCTTTCAATTTGTGGGGGTGTGAGGGCTTGTTTGAATTAAAGTCTGTAAAAATTTATTTGTATTGCATTTTGCAAACTAAGAATGGTGTAAGAAGTCAATTAATGTACTACGGTTGGTTTAGATATGTTTTTTTCCTTTAAAGAAAAAGTCGATTTGAATACCCATTTAAATTTGGGAAAAAGACAGAAAAATACAATTAAAATTGGTGAAAGACAAATAAGTATGTTAAATTTCAATAATTCTAAAAGGACCGATTCAGAATTTAGAAATGTTACAAAATTTAGAAATTACCTAACTAACTCTAGTTTTTTTAATAAAAAACTTTAGCCCCTTGCCGGCCACGAGCTCCGACGGTGGCGACAGCCTTCACTGGAGCTTTGGGGACCTTGTTGGCGACTAGCTAGTGCTCCAGTGCAGCGACCTAATATTTTTTTTTTTGAATTTCTCAAGTAAAAGTTTTTAATATAGATACGTGAGTTTTTAATAGCGATATTACTATTATATATATTTTTAATTTCTCTAGTAAAAGTTTTCAATATGAATACATGAGTTATTAATAACAATACTAAAGTTATAAAGTGAATATTTATTGCAACAACCTTGAATATTATCAATAAATGAGAAAATATCCTTAATAATATAGCTTCTCATGACAAACCACATATAATAGTTAGCTACGAAGTAAAAGAATTAGATGATGGAAGCGTGTGTACATGATATGCAATGTTGAAACTTAGAATTAGAATTGATCGGGTGATAACTTATACTACTATACACACACACACACACCGTTCAAACATTAGATTCCAATCACATATGGGACCATTTGTTCTCCATTTTGCACTCCACTGTGTAAAGTTGCGGGTACCCCACACGTTTGATTCTTTCTAATTTCAATCACATATGGACGAAGTATATGGCAGCATTTCATTGCTTTTATTATTATATGCATAAATCCTTTACTTTTGGTCAATGTTCACTACTAGAAAGCGCCAATTTGCGGCGGTTTTGCGAGGAAAAAAATTCCCTCGCAAATTTGGGTTAATTTGCGAGGGAATTATTTTTCCCTCGCAAAATGGGTATTTTTGCGAGGGAAAAATTTTTCCCTCGCAAAATCACTAAATTTGGCGAGGGAAAAATTTTTCCCTCGTAAAATCACCCGCAAAAATTAGTGACGTTTGCGATGGAACAGTTGTTCCCTCAAAAAAATGAGTGAATTTTGCGAGGGAACTATTTTCCCTAACAAAAATGGGTGATTTTGCGAGGAACATCAATTCCCTCGCAAAAATGAGTAATTTTTGCAAGGGAAAATATTTTCCCTCGCAAATATTACTCATTTTTGCGAGGGAATTGATGTTCCCTCGCAAAATGATTTAATTTTGCGAGGGAAACTATTTTCCCCTTCGCAAAATGACTTTTAACATCTAGGGTTATTCTTTTTTCACCCTCTTCTTCAAAAACCTCCTTTTTCATTACTTCTTTCCAATTCTGATCTGCTCAGCGATTCTCTGTTCCCTTCTCTCCTCCGTCTGCGATCTCGATCTGATACGTCTCCACGATTCGCACTCCTCTATCTCTCAGATTTGATCCGAGTCTCGATCTGTTCCCTGGCCGTCCAAGTTGATTCATGGAGGTGATTTCTCTCAATCTTCATGCTTCTTTGTTCTTTCTCTCTTTCGGACGTAAGCGAGATTCTGTTGCTTGGATTTCTGCTGCAGAAACCGCGAGCTCAACGAGGAAAACACGCAGAGGAAGCGAAATGGCAAGCACTAACTTGGAAGATGTTCCTTCTGTAGATCTCATGACTGAGCTTCTCCGTCGGATGAAGTGTTCCTCCAAACCCGACAAGCGTCTCATCCTCATTGGTATTTCTTTCTCTTAAGCTTTCTTTTCTTATTTTTCTTTTTCTTTTTGATTTGGTAGTTCTTCAGATCCGAAACAACCATTTGAATGTTATAGAAAGTTAGATGTTTCAGTGATGTTGGTGCGGTTACTAGGGTTCCGTTTGGGGATTCCACGAGGTACCTATTAAACTGTCTTATGATTGTTATAATTAAAACAAAATGTTCAACCTTTTCTTGGTTTAAGGTTCTGTTTTCTGCAGTTGCTGCCGCCATCGCATAATAGGGAGGACATTTAGGAATTTCAACTTTTTAATTATAAACCAGTGGCCGATAAATAGATCATTGCAGAAACTACTGACCACTAGGGCTGGAGATACTTGGGCGTAGTGTTCTCAACTGATGTGGACATTAAGAAATTCAAACATTTTCTTTCTCTGGTTCATGGGTTTTTTTCTCAGTTTTTTTTTTTGAATTTTTATTTCCTTTCTTCAGTATTTAACATTAAATGAGAGTTTCAAAGTCTTAAATTCAGTTGCTTGTATGTTTTGGCCTTATTTTTCAAGGTCAATGTTTTGAGTCCAATATTACATCTTATCCATCATGCTTGTTTGCCCGGTAGCTGTCATAACAAATATGCTTCTTCTTTAGAGGTCATTTCTCTGTTGATGGTGAGAGGACTTGAGGTAGGTGCATAGTATGTAGTAATGCCATTGCCCATTTGAGCACACTTTCAAACATGGATCAGTGTGTCCGGCTGTCCGTGTTACTTGTATTAGATATGACACTGCACAACACGATATTATTTGTGACCACTTGGTGTCAGACTCTTGCTGGTAGAAATATATAATTCTGCCTCTGGTCCTAGGTCCTACATTTGGGGCCGGAGGAGTATGTTGAAAGTATCTTATTGTGTAGTTAGATAAAAGTTAAGCTGTCGAAGTTTGTTTCCAAGTTTTGGTAATAGTTAGTCATATTTAAGGTGTATCCTGATTTTATGCATTTCTCTTAGCCAGACTATGCGAATGAGGTTCATAGCATAAGCTATGTTCTTAGAAATACCTGATTTGTAGTGATTTTGTTGTTTATATTTGGTTTAATCAAGTTCTGCCGTTTCCTCTCTCCAACTTTAGAACACTTAGATCGAGAATACATTGGAATTGAGCTCTAAGTTGAAAGTAAATGATTTTCTTGTGATGTATTTCATAATTTCTGCTAAGAATTCTTTACGCTCGTTCGGGCCACTCTTTTAGTGATAAACTATTCTTACATTTTTATTCAAAATAGAAATATTGGAGTGTCGTATCTTATTTCTTTCTTCGATTCAAGTAGTTAAACTGCTCATGTCACTGGAGTTATTATAAGAAGTGTTGCAGCAGTTTCTATCCTATATGGGAAGTTGCTTGAGTTGGAATTTCTTTTTCTATGGAAATTCTCTTTCTATTTGCAAAATAGAGACTGTCAAGGATTACATTACTTACTAGTGGGGTTGGGTTTAGCAGAAAGGGCTAGTTCCTCCCTACGTAGCGAACCAAAGTTCGAATCCATGCTAGGATACGTACTCATATTTAGGGCTTGACAATGTCTCTAACATGATTGCTTCTATTAGATTAATATTATGGTTACTCCTTTAACATGCGATAACAGCATTGGGTTAATGGTTATGACCGTGACCACATGAAGCTATTTCCAGATTCTTACCTTCTGTAAAACAACAAATGGCTTTTATTTTATTTTTGTTATTGTTAAATCTAAACAAATGATATGTGAAATATTCTGAAGACCTATACCAATAGGAGGGTGTATGTACTTGAGAGAAAAAATTGTATTTGGGAGAAAAAATTGAGGAACATTTCAGGGTATGCACATAGGGCTTCATTGTGTTGCACAGCCAGTAAGATGGTAATTCTGATGAAGGCCACTCATGACTTTACTGTATAATAATATTTCTCAAACTATTTTGTTGTTGGTACTTGCTGCTGATACTAGAGGAGGGTATTTTCAATAAAACCTAAAGAACCTTAAGTACTACCCCTTGGTACCAGGGACTATTAGAAGTAATTGTTAAATTAAGTACCATCTAGATTCAATGGTTAAAAAGAATGTCAGCCCTATTATCCCGTGAAATTTACAGTTTCTGTTGAATATTCATTTAGTCTTGCCTATTGAATATATGAAGGAGACCTAATATATAGGAATTGGAATCTCTCTACACTCCTATAAATGAGTTTGTTCTGCATGATAGATTTTCATCATTTCTGCCTAAGTTCTTTTAGGGATGATGAGAGAAAAATATTTCACATCTTTTTTGTAGCCTTTCACCTTGATAAATTGAAGGGTTTAGGCTATATTGTTGATATGATTATTATAATTTGGATGCAGGCACGTTGAAATAATGAGAAGATTGGTCAAGGGGTAGAGATGCATGAAAGCGGCACAAGTGGACAAGTAAGTGGGGGTAGATATGATTATTATAAACTGTCATGATTTCCTGTGTTACTTGGTGGTTTATTATCTTATTTATTTTTTTGTATCTCTGAGTTTCAGTAATTTGAGTATAAGTGGCCTAGTTGCTCTAGGTCATGCTACATTTTTCTGTTATACTGTTGTTTAGTTCATTTTGGTCACAATATTATAATTTGTAATATTTTGTTTTTCTTGTTATGTAAACTCTATGTAAACTCTTATGATTGTTATAATTTATTTTTATGATATATATATATAAATCTTTTTATTTCTTAATTTTTAATATATTTTTTTGTAATTATTTTATTTTTCTGATTTTTTATATTTTTTTAAAAATAAATTGAAATTTGCGAGGAAAATTTTTCCTCGCAAAATCCATGGATTTGCGAGGAAAAGTTTTCCTCGCAAAATTCCAGATTTGCGAGGAATAAATTTTCCCTCGCAAAATCCAATTTGCGAGGAAAATAGAATTTTCCGTCGCAAAATGAGTTGCGAGGACCATTTTGCGAGGAACTTTTTCCGCCGCAAACCAATTTTGCGACGGAAAATAGCTTTTTGCGAGGAATTTTTCCGCCGCAAAAAACAGTTTTTAGTAGTGCGCAAAGGGAAATAGTAAAGAGAGAGCTACGATTGTGAGACACTTTCTTATGTTATTTTGAGAGTGAAGGCCAAAATTTTTAGGAGGCAAAAGGAAGAAGTTGCTTAAGTCCAAAGGATCAAGACAAGTAAGTAAAGGTTTTAACTTGTCATGTGTTGTTTATATGGTTTATCCATGATTTCTTTGGTTTTTGGAGGAATGAAACCCTAAGGGGACATGCTACCCAAATTTCTAAAATAGGTTAGAATGTGTTAAAAGTTCAAATAATGAGTTAGAAGAACAAATTGTATAAGTTGCCAAAATTGCCAGTTTTAGTTTTTTGGGAGGAAGTAGACTTGTGCACAATTTTTGATCAAGTAAATGTTCGCCTCGCAAGTGCACGAGTTTCGCAAGTAATAAAGTGATAAGTAAAGTATCGTTCCCACGAGTATTTTTTTAACAAATTGGTCAAGCAAGAGGCTTAATGAATTTCATCAAGTTGAGCTAGAACAAAGTTTTGATTAGGAATGAGAATTTTTAAAGACTATTTCTAAAACATAAAATTGATAAAGGCAATTGATTCTTTGACTTCAAGGATAATTGAGCCTATGATTCTTTTTCCCCTTTTTGCATTTCATAAAACTTGGTTACTTTCCTCTCTAGTAGCATTTCAATACTTATATGTGTTAGCCTAAGGTTCAAAAACACTTGACACACTCTCTCAAGTCAAAATCAAGCTTCTCATTAAGATGCACAATCTCTTACTACACTTAATGAGAATCAATCTTTAAGTAACAACCCTAATGTGACAATGCAAGATTAGTAAATATATCTCTATTTTATCAACAAATCATCCATTTATCAAGTAAACTTCAAGACAAGCATGATTTCAATCAAGTTCTACACCTAGATTAGCTCTCTCAAGTCAAACCTAAGTGAATAAATCATCTAAATGGAGGCCAATCACTTAGACGCATTAAGCCAATGTTGAAATCAACACACACATATATATATATTTATCTACCAAAAGAGAGGAATATTCAAGTATTAATCCATACAAAAGTGTCAAAAGAACCCTAGAATGAAAGATTTAACTACTCATGTCCAAATACAAAGATTCTAAACAAAGACACTGAATACATGAAGAAGCTAAGAAGAAAAGAGGAGAAAAGAGGAAGAACCAAGGTGAAAAACCCCAAAATCTCTCTTAGGATGAACACCCAAGCCTCCAAAGTTGCCAAGATATTTCTCCCAAGCTCTTCCTTTGTGTGCCCACTATTTCCTTATGTCAAGAGTGTGTGTTTTGGCCCTTTACAAAGGTTAAATAGGGTTTTTCTGCTTCTGAAATGAAAAATGTGCAGCTGTACTTTCTGTACTTTTTCATGATTAGCTACGGCAAGTTGTCAACTTGCCGCGGCCAGTTACACAGAGAGCTACTTGCTACAGCCAGTTTGTCTACTTGCTGCGGCCAGTTGCACAGGTTCCTTCTAACTTTGCACTACTGCACCTCCTTTATTCTTTCCTTGTTTCTTGGTTCTTATAGAGCTTCAAAACTTGTCTCCATCCTCCTACAAAAGAGGGAAAATTTATCAATTCTCAATTGAATCACAAACTCTATAGGATATAACAAGAATTTTGATTTTTGCTTGATACTTTGATATGCACATTTTCTTCTATACACTTCATTTCCTATGCATAGTTTGAACCAAAAATAGGTAAAAAGAGAGAAAATGTGCTTGGAATGTAGTCAATTTCTAAGAGTTAACTTGATAAATGACATCCAAAAATTATGAAACTTCTCAGATTTGTAGTAGACATAAAGAGCTTTATTTTGATAGGTAATTTGTAATTTTTGGAGCTCTGTACAAGGTGTTAAGAATTTTACAAACAGACCTAAGGCTGTGGAAGTACAAACTGGACAGTGGGGCAATTTACTTAAACTTGGAATGACATGGATTTTTGTGACTGTTGGAAGTATTTTTTGCTGAAAACAGACATGTTAAAGGTCACATAGCTTTTGGGAGTACATCATTTGGATTTTTGTGCAATTAACTATGAATTTTCAAAGTTCAGTAAAAATTCTAGACAAAAATGGAAATAATCACGTTTTTGAGAAAATTGCATTTGGCCTTTAATTAAGAATTTTGAGTAAGACTTGAAGGGCTAGATAGCTATGTGTGGGCAAAATACATAAATACATAATATATGATAACCAACTAATAAAAAATAAAAGAATAAGTTTTTGGGTGGGTCTAGTAAAAGATTATCTTAATAATGTTCTAAAGATTAGATTGAACAATGACCCATCTCTATATATTATAGGATTTGACATTTGTATAAGCCCAAAAGGTAAGTAGAGCAAGAAGAACTCTAGTGAAAATACAGAGTTGGTATGGCGTCTAGGTAGTAACTCTTCTCTCACATACTATGTGTGACTTTATATGAATATGTGAACCATGATTGTGATTCATGTTATGAAGTAGGGCCAAGGGGACTAGTGGTCCTTGGGTCGCAAAACCTATTTTGTATTAAAGTTGAATGCCCAGCACTGAGGTCCAGGACAATTCAAGTTTCGCATTTTGCAGTCAACATTGCATGTAATCCTTTATTTGCATTTGTTGCTGTGCGTAATTTGTGATCTCTACTATGCATGCATTTTATGTGAGATTAACTATTACTCTGGGATTCATTTGAATCTCGAACATTCCCCAAAGTTCAGGGCGTGAAAAACATAGTGGATGTGTCTCGAAAGACAAGGCGGTGGACATCGGTAAATGATTATGTTGGGCCGTGTTACACCCCTACCAGCCTTACCTTCATAGGTGGCGAGTAGTGTGATACCTCTTATTTATTAAATCCAATTGTCACACTTTTCCAATAATATACATCACATATCAGAGCAATATAGCGCAACACAGTGGTAAAACAGTTTGTGCGAGTATACCGATAATAAATTACAAACCTCGGTTAAAAAAATATAATTACATAAAATCTTAACAACAATTCTCCGATTGTTCTGGAACGGTTCAATACCTTCATCTGCTATTATCTGCTTGGAAGCTACATCCAAGAAACTGTACAACATACAGGTAACCACAGAGGTTGGAATCTCGAAGGATCCCAGAGTAACTGTTAATCTCATATCCAAAGTATATACAGAGTATGTAAGAAAACCACAAACACAAACCATAAGCATTCAGTAGGTCACACATAGCGAGCCACAAAGCCTAAACCGGAACAAACAGTTAACAAAGACTACTTAAACAAGGCACATATCGATGCTCGGGGTCGAACACAACAGGTTCCGGTATCAAAGCGCTTGGAAAACAATAACACCGAATGCACAATCATAGTAAATCATACACACAAAGTCATACAAAGCATATGAGATTAAGGTTATTTACTCAGTAAATAGCTTATCAGTCACATAACTAGTTCCCGACAACTTAGGAGGAATTATAAACCTAAAGTAATACAATATAAGTAGTGTCACCATCAATATAGTCTTTTCCTTTTCATTTTCGCATGAAACTCAGAAAATTCCAGAAATTTTACCCAACTTCAAAAATTCATATCTCTTTGTAGACACCTCTTAATATAAAATTCCATTCTAGACACTTTGAAATTATCAAAATTACCAAAATCAAATCACAATCCCAAGTTTTAGCTGCTGGCCGAAGATCCTCTTTAAAATAAACATGCACAACATATATGTCTTATTTTATGCATATTCATCCTTCCTAATCCATAGATATGAACTTAAATCATCTTTTCATATTTTTCATCATTCAAACAGAACCTTCACTATGCATCAAACTCAAGATAATAACTATATTTAAATCATATAACCATATGAATCATAAGGAAGCCATGAAAGCTACTTACTTGACTTGTGCTTTTCTCTTCCTCCTTGTGCTTCCTTATTAGCTTCCTCCATCCATATCTTCAAAGATTGTAGGAATTAGGACAAGAATCATTAGCTCCTTACCTTGTATTTGCTTCTTTGTTACTTCAAGTCTCTCTCCTTTCACTATTCTTTTGATATGCTTCGTATTATGCCAAAAGTATAAGGGGTCTTTAGTCCTTAAATAGCTATTAAAAGGTATACAAAATATCCAATTTTGGTATTTTTACTAAATTTCCCTTAGACTTATCTCTTTTATTCTTGATTTTTCTTCAATTTTTTAGAGAATTCTTGGCTCTTCCTTGTCTCTGTTTAAATCCCATGAAGCCACTTGTCAACCTTGGTCTTTATCTTCTTGTTTTTTTACCTTCTTTTATATCATATGTTCTTTTCCCTTCCTTATCTCCAAGTTGGCGAAATATTTAATTCATGGAGAGGATAATTTGATGGTCCAACTTGCATTGAATTCATGTAGACAAGTGTCCCTTTCTATTAATATATGAAATGCTTAAGTGTCTACTTAACTTATTAACTCTTTCCTTTGTGTGACACATGGCCATTTGGATAATCATCAATATTTTGCAATTCTCCTTAAAATGACATATGGCCATAAGGATAATTAATTACATAATCTTATGTGTCACCCTTCATTTAATTATTTTTGTCTCCATTCATTTAATTATGAAGACACTTGTGCACATAATTTATTATAAAATCAACTCATCTCCCAAATATTCTTGTTAATCATAATCTTCTTCTTTTCCAAACAATTCGAAATACACATGCTTATGGAGTTTCTTGATACATCTTAACATGTAACCAATTCTCTTGAATTCTCTAGTGTACACTTGGCAAAGTTCTATGGTTCCTTGAATTTTCTTGGAGGTTACTCAATGTTCTTAAGGCACATGCTCCATAATTATTGAATATTCCTTTTTTGCCACCTAGCCAAATATCATACTCACTAAGGAATCTCATTGATTACCTTGTATTAATTAATCTTTGACCATTTATCTCTCTCTCTCTGCCAAATCATCAATGCATTTTAGATCCAATTTATTACTTTGAAAACTTGCCAATTCCTCTTGTCTTTATCCACTTAATTTTTTGAGGACACTTGGCATAAATCAAGATCATGGTGTTAATTTATGCTTATCTTGACTTTGTTTTGTATCCTTTTGTACTCAAGTATTTTTTTCCCCTTCTTATCCTTCTTGGTCGAAATATAGTCTTTCATGAACTCCTCACGTGTTGCATTTTAATTGTCTATTATTGCTTGTACAATTATCTAAGTCTTGTAGTCTTTTGTCCAAAAAATTCTACAAGACAAATATTCCCTTTCATTCTTTCTTCCTAGAGAGAAAAAAAAAAGTACTAGAAAAATGACTCCCATGTTACTTTTTTTTTTGGAACAACTCTAGGAATATATTGATTACTGGAGACAAAGCGATACAAGGAAACAAATAGGAGGTACTCAGACAGTAGGCCTAGCAAACACAAAGCAAATCAACAGAGAAAAACTAGACAGAAAAACCAACTACAAAGCAAATTAAGGATAACGGCCACCCAAGAGGTAGGCGGGACACACAAGATCGCCCAGATCAAAGTTTTCAAGGCAGACCGAGACGTGGTCCCGATGATGCCTAATACTCCAACAATCTTCTTCTAGCAGCTAGGACAAAGAAGGTAAGGGTATGCCTACCCACCCCAAAGGCACACCTCCTTATTAGTAGATACAGCAAGCCAATCTGCTGCTCGATTCCCCTGACGAGGAGTAAAAGTAATCGAAAAGTCGGAATCGATTTAAGAGCAATTAGAATATCATCTAGGATGCCCCGTGATTGCCATTCACACGAATCCCGTTGATAATTGTTTGCAAGTCGATCAAGGGTCCGGGCAATGGTCTCAAAAATGACATTTTTATTCCCCAGATCTTGGGCAATCATCAAAGCCCTGTGCAATGCTAAAGCTTCACCATAAAGGTGAAATTGATTTGATTTTGTCAAGAAAGTCCACTGGACCTGGCCCCAATGATTACGGCAAACCAGACCGATGGTGGCAGAGGACTCGACAAAGGATCCATCCAGGTTGACCTTCAGCATATGTACCTCCGGTGGATTCCATCGGACTACATTGGTTAATTTCTTAAGCGTTGCTTCTTTAGAACACCTGGGGAAATTCACATTCCAGGGACCAAGTAGCGCCTGGTTTGCTTTCTCAATGACAGCTTTAAGATTCGGTGCTATACCATTGAAGACCTGATCGTTTCTTCCCTTCCAGATAAACCATAACAACCAGCTGATAAAAGCAATATCATATTCAGATAGCGGGCAAGATGGGTTCATAATTGCAATCCACCATTGATTAAAGTTGTGAATATTACTGAGATCACTTTTGATTGACAACTGACTACCAAACCAGACACATCTCACCCAATGGCAGTGGAAGAAGAGGTGCTCCAATGTTTCACAAGAGGCCTGGGTAGACGTACATGCCTCCGTAGGCCCATTTTTCTTTTAAACAAGGCTCCATTCGTTGCAAGTGAGTTAGTTAAGCATCTCCACAAGAAATTTACCACTCTGGGATGGCTTTGGTTTTCCAGGTTTTTTTCCACACTGCACCTGGGATCTGAACTGAGCTTCCAGAGGGTGGAGGGGGCCCCAGAGAAGTCTTGCGTCAGGTGGTATCCCAGTTTGACACTATACTTCCCATTAGTAGCCAGCCTCTATCTGAGTTGGTCGTTTTGAGGAATCCGAGATAATGGGATCATTGTAATAGGGTTGCATGTAAGTTCATCAGTGCTACGCTGATAGATGTGATATTCCAGCATCTATTACCTGCGTCTATTATGGATGCAACTCATTGGTCTGATTTTTTAAGCCTACCATTATCGATGAACCGCCTCAAGCCGGTGAGAGGGGGACCCAGCTTGTCCTTCCGATTCGGCGGACTCTCCGTTGCCAATATGCCAAGATAAATCATTTTTTATGAAGTCTCTCCCTTCTAGTATACTTGACCAACACCACGAGGCTCTATGGCCTTTTTTAGCATCTAGAAACATATTATTAGGAAAATAGAGGCCCTTCAGGACTTGCACCCACAGGTCGTTAGGATTCTGAGTCAAACTCCGAGCTGTCTTCGCAAGCAGGGCATTATTAAATTTGATAAAGTCACGGAAACCCATACCCCCTTCAGTTTTAGGCCGAGTAAGTTTGTTCCATGCCATCCAGTGAGTCTTGTTTTGCCCTTCCCACCGTAAGTCTGCCACCAAACTGTTTAGGGTTTTACATGTCTTGACAGGAATTTGAAACAGGTCATAGGGAAGATGGGATAGCATTTATAATGTACCTTGATCATGACCTCTCGTCCTGCAAATGATAAATGTTACTGCTCCATCCGAGGGTCTTTTATCCAATTTTCTCACGAACATAAGCCAGTGCCTGGTGCTTAGTCTTCCCCCAAACACTGGGGATTCCCAGATATCTGGCTTGATCTGTGCTTTCGTCAATGCCAAGGATATCGCAGAGGTCCTTCCTGACAGGATGCGGGGTATTATCTGAGAAGACGATGCTAGATTTATCCAGATTAGGTAACTTCCCTGAGGATGAGCAATATTGCTGGAGGATATGGGCTAGGGCTTGACAATTCTGAGCACCTGCATTCATAAAAAACAAGGCATCATCTGCGAAGAAGCTGTGAGACAGAATTGGGCAATTATTACTTAATCTAATCCTGCTTAATCGCCCCCGCGTGATGCCTTTATTAATCATATTTGAGAGCACCTCCAGGGACATGATAAATAGATAAGGTGATAAGGGGTCTCCCTGTCTAAGCCCTCTACCAGGGTTAATTGAGGCTATTTTCTCCCCTGCAATACACAAATTGAGGTGAACAGTTTCCACACAATTCATAACAAGATTGACCCACTTTACCGAAAAGCCAAATTTTAACAATACATTCCTCAAAAAGTCCCACTCAACCCTATTGTAGGCCTTACTCATATCCATTTTTAAGACAAACTCAAACTTTTTTCCAGTTTTTTTCCGTCTCAAATAATAAAACACTTCATGGGCTATGATAATGTTATCTTGAATTAAACGGCCAGGTACAAAGGCACCCTGGTTAGGAGAAATGAAATTATCAAGACAAATGTTTCATTCTATCGCCAGACTTTAGAAATGATTTTATATGAAAAATTGCATAGGCCAATTGGACGGAAATGGGCAACTGTTTCAGGCTTATCAACCTTTGGAATAAGAGTAATATTGGTTCCATTAATCTCATAAAACGGGAGACTCTTTTCAAAAAATTATTTCACCATTTTAACCGTAGAATTTCCCACCTTATCCCATGAGAATTGCGAATTTACTCGGAAGCCATCTGGCCCAAGGGCTTTTGCTCCGCCCAACTCAAAGACTGCAAGTCGGACTTCCTCACGCGTGACTGGGCGGAGGAGCCATTCATTTGAAGCATCATCGATCCTTATGTCGGCTGAGTCTAAGGCTGGAGCCAGTTGTTTAGGTCCTGAAGGAGAGAAAAGGTTGGTGAAATAGTCTCGAACATGGCATTTATGGTACTTTTGTCCCGCATCCACATGCCATTATCATCCTTGATGCTCAAGATCGAATTACGCCTCCTCCTGATAAGCGTGGTAAGGTGGAAGAATTTTGAGTTTTTGTCTCCAGATTTCAGCCAAGAGATGTGAGAACGTTGCCACCAATAATTTTCCTCCTGATCCATTTGTTCCTCAATTTTTGGAGGAGGATGCTTCTTCCTTTTGTCAGGCGACAAGACTTCAATGCATCTATCATCCTCATACGGTTGGGGAAATTTTGTTTGCTCCAATTTATAAGATCCTTCCTGCAAATATTCAAAGAAAGAGCAAACTGAATAATAGCGTGGTTAGTCCGCAGAGCACATACTTCCCAACTATTGCAAATCTCCTGCATAAAATCATTATGAGCAGTCCAGTAATCCTCAAACCTAAACGGTTTTATTTTATTAGAAGAAACATGAGCAAAGTGGACAAGCAAAACACTATGGTCCGAACCAAAGGGTTCAATATGAAAAACTTGACAAGATGGAAAATTGTGACAAAAACTATCATTTCCCATAGCCCGATCAATTCGCTCTCTGATAGTTGCCTCACCCTACCTGCGGTTACACCATGTAAAACATGATCCATGAAAACCCAGATCAATAAGGGAACAGTCTGAGATAAATTTTTGGAAATTAAGGATCTTCCGGATGGCTCTTGGGTTACCTCCCTGTTTCTCCTGGTGAGACGTGGTGTCATTAAAATCCCCTATACACAACCAACTTTGATTCCTCTGGGAGGCGAAATTGGTAATATTTGCATAGGTCTCAAGCCTTTCATTCTCTGTGGGTGGCCCATAGACAAAAGTGATATAATAAGGGAGCTCAACTGACGGGTCAGATACAGAAGTGTGAATGACATTCCTGGATGAGGAAATAATGTTAACAACAGTTTTTTTATCCCAGAATAAAGCAAGTCCTCCACTCAAGCCAATTGGGTCAATAATCCACTCTTACTCGAACCCACATCGCTGTCTTATCCTGCTAACATACTTATGTTTCTACCTGGTCTCCATGATGAAGACAATTTGGGGTTTTTGTTTATTACATATTTCTTTAAGGAATTTGACTATCGTGAGGAACCCCTAACTCCCGACATTCCAAGCTAGAAGACTTTGGCGAACCGATGGTCGCTTGGTGAACCATCGCAAGCATGCAAAGATATCATTACGGTCAACATTTGGAGATTGGGGATCAGCAATGACACCAGATTCCTTGGTCAAAGAGTTGGCGGGACCCACCTGGATGGTAGGCTTAAAGTTTTTGGTGTTGAATTTGTTCTTTCTTCCCTCAACACTTTTTTCACATTCCTCACACTTCCACTGGGTAGGCACTCGGACTTGCGAATAATATGGGAGCACACCCGACTCTGCTCTGAGTAGACTCCAGAAAAGGAGCCTTTTCTTTGGGGATTAGACAAACGATCATCCTCCAGACATCTTGTGCTCTCTTTAGTTTGAGGTTTCGACCCCAGCTGGTGACAGCGAAATGGGGAGAGCCTCGACGAAGGGGACTATGGCCTTGGTATTATCACGGCCGGTCCGGAAACTCCACTTGGTAAGAAGGTGGTTGAGTGAATGGCGGAGTACTGGAGCTTAACTCAGGGGAGCGACGCTGAAACCGCGGGACGGTGACTGAATCAAGTATGAAATCCTCACTTGTGTTCTGCCGAGGATCAAGCCGTGAGGGTAGGAGATTTGAAAGCATAAAATCAGAAACCGTAGAATTAGGGATTTCTTTAATGCTAATTCCCTTTTGACTTAGCCCATTACTGCGATCCACCGAAATAGGAGAGTTGTTACCTAATTTACAAACGTCAGGGGTCCAAATTGGGATTTCACCTGGTTGAATTTTCGATTTTCCATTTGGGAGGATCACCAATTAATGACCCCATAGTCGATGCCGTGAGAATAGGGATTTGAGTAATCGGTTTCAACCCCTTGTTTGTCGCTAGAATTGAGTTACTTGGACCCCCTGATTGTCGCAGGGATGGAATTTATTGAATTTCCTCTTCTGTTTCCACCTATGTCGCTGCATAATGAGAGATTTGCAGGATCCCTGCCGTGATCCACTCTGATTCCTTGTGGAGAATTTTCTCCGGCCAATCTTCAGTTGGACGCTTGTCTAGCTGCCGGCGTAGGTTTTCTGGTCAGAAGCTTTGATTCTTCCCAATCCATGTCATGCGCCACAAGTACCTCCTCAAGAGTCTTAACATGTTACGTACCCAAGCCATTGCCTACACGAACCTCAAGACTCCCATGTTACTTTCATAACCATTTTAGTATTGTCACATAATTTAATAATTTTCACTTATTAGCCAAACATGGAAAAATAATCCCATTTTAGATAAAAATGTGTCATATTCATCAATATTATCCCATATAATATTTTCCAAAATTTAATATCGCACTTTCTGAACTGGGCTTAGACATCTGCCTAATATAAGCTTATCTTCAGGTTTCTTGGCCCAAATTCAGGATATTACAGGTCGGACTATAAGTAGCTGATGGTTATCTATATTTTGTATTAGACTATTTTTGAATTTAATAAATATTTGTCTAAACCTTGTGGGAATTTCAGTTGTGTAATATGATCTTAATATCAGTATTACTATGCTAGAAGTATTTTGCTCTTTGAGCTGGGTATTAATACTCGATGAATGTCAAAATACCACAAGGGTATGACATTGTGGTATCGTAGTCCGAGCTCTAACAATATCAGAATATTATACTGATATAGTCTTGGTTATATGATAAGTTAGTAGAGATATGCATATTTGTTAAGTATGTTGTGGTATGAGGATTGGTATGTTCCTATCTTGTGTCATTATTAGAATATAAGGATTTTATCTCAATAGTGATAACAATGATAATTCTTTTCTTGTTAGTGAAAAGAATATGGCTAGACTTCGTGGTGGAAGAGTTGGATCAAGACTAGCGAGAATAGAAATCCACCATATCCACTACAAACAGATCCTTGATAGGTTGAATGAACAACAGCCATAATTCAAGGACTGAGAAGACTTGAGAGTAGTTCAAGAATGAAAAAAATCAAGCAGAAATAATAATATTTGTCGGGTAGAAGAACAACCCCAAATTTAACCCACCACCACCACCACCACCACAACCAACTGCAGGGACTATACAATACTGGATCACTGAATTTTGTAAACACCAGCTTCCAGTATTCCATGGAGAGCATGACTCGCAAGTAGCTGAAGATTAGATACTGAAGTTGGAAAATATTTTTTAAGTGATGGAGTGCCCTGATAAAAAGAAGGCACATATGGCTATCTATAAGTTATAAGGGGATGCAAACAGATGGTGGAAGAGTATCGAACTGACTCTGCGAGCCTGGAACACTCCTCAGTAACTCCGGGATTGTTCCAAGAGAAATTTAATGAAAAGTATTTCCCTTTGCCGAACATGATCGAAAAAAGAGTCAGAATTCTTGGCCAAACAACAAGGTAATGAAGAAACATTTGATGAGATTTTGAGATGATGAGACCTGGAGCTCAAATATGTTGATATAAGGATTAAAGCATGAAATAAAGGAAAAGCTAGTTTCTGAAAATATCAAGAGTTTCACCTAGCGGTTGAGGAATGCCGATCGTCGACAATAATTTAAGAGACCGATTTTGGGCAAGGGATATTGTTAGCCATGGTGAGTCTAGTCGAGAGAATTTCTCCCATAAGAGAAAAGGGCAAGGGTTTAAACCCCAAGGAAACAACAAAAATCCCTCTCGGTCAGAAACTCGGCGTACCAAAGACCCCTGCAGTCTCGACTATGTTTCCAATGTGGTAAATCACATCCAGCAAAGAATTGCAGCAAGGGATGGTTTATTATAATTATTTGTATCTTCAATCACATTAGAATTAGATTGTCCACAATGGACACTAAAAGAGACCCCAGAGTTACAAGGATTAGTCTTTACTATGACACATGAGGAAGCCGTAAAGTTCTTGAAATGATTCAATGTATTATCCTTCTTCATGGAAATACATTACAAGAATTGTTTGATTTGGGTGCTACTCATTATTTTATTGCATATGATTGCGCTGAATATCTAAGACTGAGTACCCATAAACTGCCTTTTATGATCTTGAAAGTGTCAACACCGCTTGGTGTTAAGTCTATTTAATTTCCGATGTTTATCCTCAATTTTGTTGCTATTGTCAATGGGCATGAATCTGTGGTAGATTTAATATGTTTGCCACTTCATGATATCAATGTACTGTTAGACTGCGGTAATAAGAGGATTGTATATCTGAATCTGCAAAGGGATGTTAATGAAAATTTAAACCTAAATTTTCTCTCGATGGTTGAAGCTTAGAAGTGTCTAAAAAAGGGTTGCCAATGGTACATTAGGCGTTTTTCCTAGGCAGATGTAAAAATGAGACTCGCACTTGAGAACATTCCAATAGTAAATGAGTTTCCCGATGTGTATCCAAGACATTAGTGGATTGCCTCCTAAAGGGAAGTAAAATTTGGCATTGAAATTATGCCTCAGCTAGACACAATATCCAAAGCTCTTTACTGAATGGAACCCAATGAGATGGCTGAACTAAAAAAGCAAATTGAAGAATTATTGGAGAAAGAGTTTATTCCGAGTGTTTCATCGTGGGGAGCTCTAGTATTGTTTGTAAAGAAGAAATACTGAAGCCTGAGACCGTGTATCGACTACTACAGGTGTGGAACTAAACAAGGTGACCATCAATAATAAGCATCCTCTCCCTGCATTGATGATCTACTTGATCAATTGTTTGGTTCTAGTTATTTTCAAAGATTGATTTGCGTTTGGGTTACCATCAACTACGTGTAAAAGCTAAAGATGTCCGAAGACAACTTTCAAAACCGTGATATGGGCATTATGAAGTTTTAGTAATGCCATTTGGTTTAACCAATGCACTTGATGTATTCATGGACTACATGAACTGAATTGTTTGTCAATATCTGCATCAGTTCGTGGTAGTCTTTATTGATGACATCCCGATCTACTCGAGGAGTAGCAAAGAGCATGAGAGTCATTTGAGGATCATGTTGAATATCCTAAAAGAAAAGAAACTCTACGCCAAGTTGAGCAAGTGTCATTTTGGCTTTTAGAAGTCAAATTTCTGGCCATGCTATCTCACAAGAAGGAGTTTCTGTAGATCCCAGTAATTTACAAATTACTATTAAGATTTTTGGTTTATATTAGGGGGTGGGGAGGGGAGGACAAGACAAGTTATAAGGTTTGTTTAATTGGAAAGAAGGGAGATGAGAGGTATTTTAATAATTCTTGTTTGGTCTACTAGTATAGGGGATTCATGGAAGCTAATTAGAAGTTGATAAATATACCCCTATTATTTTATATGGATTTCTTTTTTTTTTTCTTGCTTATAATTTATGCCAGTTTTAACTTTGGTCCCAGATTTTTTTTTTTTTCAAAAAATGCATTTTAGATTTTTTGCAAAAATAAAATAAAATAATGAGCAAATAGGTATTAAAAGCTTAAAATATTACATATCTTAAGAGCTAGCAGGGAAAAGACAGTAACTCCTAAACTGGTGCATAATTATGTCAATGACTCTACAAGATATTGGTGAAAAAGATCGATCAGGTGGAGTTTAGAAGAAAACTGAAGAGGAAAAACGACCAAGGAATTAACAAAAAAAAGTGAAATAGCTAGAGAGCAAAAAACACTGTACTTTGGTATACAGTATCCTATTTTCTGGTTCAACGGAAGTGAGGTTACGTGAGGTTCATGAAAATTAAGTTAGAGGAGGTTATGGCTTTGTTTGGTTCAAGAAGAGGGGGGTGAGGTTTGGTTTATTGTTTGGTTTGGGAGGGTAGGTGAGAAGAGGTAATTATAAGTGGACAAATATACCATTTTCTCTTTATCTATATATTTTCCTTCTTTTACAATTGTGTTGTTGTTTTTTTTTTAATAAACTGAGTACCTCTGTGATTTTAACGTTAAAGAAGATTATAGAGAGGGTCTTCTTTGCGTGGTGATCTGAAACTAAAACAATCTCAAGCGAGGGGCTTGAGGAGCAACAACGCCGGAGGAGGAGAGGACTGAAGTGAAGAGGCCACAATGGAGGAAAAGAGGACCCAAGATTCTGGAGGAGGAGTGGAGCACGATCGATTGCATCTGATGAGGGAAAAAAAAAAGGTTTTTAGGTTATAGGGTTAGATGTAGAATATCAAAAAGTTACCATGGGCAATTTGTTCAGAACGAGTCACAAATTTTCTCACTACACCTTGGAATAACCCCA
This sequence comes from Acacia pycnantha, assembly GCA_025563575.1. Lineage (NCBI taxonomy): Eukaryota > Viridiplantae > Streptophyta > Magnoliopsida > Fabales > Fabaceae > Acacia > Acacia pycnantha. The sequence goes on from JAMWYP010000463.1 coordinate 20,148, forward strand.
AATTTGGAGGTTTGAGAAAGGAGGGAAGGGAGCACTACATGACAAAAAAACTTTCCCACCCCTCATCTCCACTCCTTCCAACCAAACAAGATTTTTTTATCTTCAACACTCACCTAACCTTACCAAACAGATCAACGTATGAAGAAGTTGAAGGCGAAAAAACGTTTTAAGTGCAATGGTAGAATTGTAATATTATAAAATGGTATAGGCAATTCAGTCAAGACCCATCAAATTATTTAGTGGGTTAAAAGTGTGTTTGGTATAATGACAGAATTGATGTATTAGTCTTATTTAATTATTATATTTATATTAGGAAACTATTTAATAGAAAAGTAGTTAACGATAAATCTAGACATAAACAACTTCATCGAGTTAATTAATATTAAAATATAACATTTTAAATTGAATAATTAAGTATATAAGTACGTCTGATGAGTCATCAACCATGATATGCTCTGCCACTGCCGAATAATTAAAAGGATTAAAATTTGTACTTAAGTAGAAGCCATATGCTATGACCTTCAGCATTGGATTAGTATTGGGTGTTCTTTATGTCAGTGCATTCCCACAAATTGTAACCATTTTAATCATTTAATTTCAAGTTAATTCTTTAAGCTTATTAATTTGACTTTTTATTGTTAGCAGGAAAGATAACTATCTCAATGGTAGCTCTAGCTAGTGAAAAACCATAGGATGAAGTTAATCCAACAACTTATATTCATGTTATTATTGTTAATATTAGGGATTAAGGTGCAAAAATGCACATGTGCTTTACCCTGAGGAGCGCGTCCAACACCAAGTGCTTTTTTTAGGTGTAAAAATGCACACGTGATTACAAATTTAGTGCAAAAATACCGTTTGATCGTTAAGTTTAACTTTTTTTTTGCTTTCAAATGTGCAAAAATACACATATGGTTTGGTAAAAAGAGCACCCAACACCAAGTTCTTTTTTTAATTTAATAATTTTATTTCAATAAAAGGAAAACTATTATTTTCTAGGTATAATTCCTGGAAGGCCAAATTTTTTATTTTCATAATTTATTTTTTATTTTTTTAAATCCTTATTAAATTTTCTAATTAATAACTAATAAATGAGTATTTATGCATTTGAAACTATAAATACTGTATTAATAATGTTTTTATTTTTATTTTTTGATCAAACAAATTGAACTAGAAATTATTTAAATAATTTTTCAATCAAAATCGAACAATATTATTTAATTTTTATTACATTAAGAAATATGCAATATAGACGTTTGCACCTCTAAATGAGTTATTTCGATTTGTATGATGAATGAAAGTAAATCAATGAGTGTTATAGATTTATAGTTATAAAGTTGACTTTTTCAAAGTAAATGAATTATTTTTTTTATAGAATAAATGAATTATTTCTTTAAATATTTTTTTTTCAAAAAATTAAAATTATTTTTAAGTAAATATATTATTTATAATATCAAATTTCAAAATGCATAAATATTCATTTTTATCGTTTTTAAGAAATTTCTTCGTATTCCGTTGGACATGTGAACATTCGCCCAATTAAACATTACTAAAGCTGTCATCTCTTGAAATTTGTCTGTAGAAATTTCAAAAGTTCTTAAGCTTCATCACTTGTTATATTATCCGCCATTGCTTGTGCACACAGCGTCATTCCTATCTTATGATCGAAGATCCAAACGTCCATCAGAATCAACTCTTGCATGCATAAACTAGCATTCGGGCGTCATAACTTGAGTCTTGTATATACCTACAAGTTTGAATCAGGAATGGCTTTTCTGATCAATGCCACCTTTTACTTTTACCTTGTGGGCTTCATCACCTTTTTGGTGTTAAAACTCACAAGAACATCAAAAGCCAAACCTAATCTTCCACCATCTCCACCAAAATTGCCAATTATAGGCAATATTCATCAACTAGGCACTCTTCCCATCGTTCTTTCAGAAACCTCTCTGAGAAATACGGTCCTCTCTTATGGCTTCAGCTTGGCCGAATTCCTGCTTTACTGGTTTCTTCTGTAGATCTGGCCAGAGAACTTATGAAGAACCAGGACGCGGCTTTCGCTGGCCGGTTTCAAAGCATATCGGCCCGAACCTTGCTCTATGAAGGTAAAGATGTTGCCTATTCAGCATGCAATGAAAGCTGGAAACAGAAAAGAAAAGTTTGTGTTCTTGAGCTTCTCAGCCTGAAAAGGGTTCGATCTTTTCAGGCAATAAGGGATGAAGAAGTTGCAGAAATGGTGGGCGAGATACAAAGGGCTTGTTTGAGTGATAATAATTGCTCTGTGAACATAAGTGACCTTATAAGTGCCACCACCAACAACGTTATATTCAGATGTATAATTGGACAAAAGTATGATACAGCAGAGAGTAGTGGAAGATTCGGCACGCTTGCTAGGAAGGAGATGGTTCATCTTGCTGAGTTGATGGTGGGAGATTTTTTCCATGGTTGGGTTGGGTTGATGTTCTTAGTGGCAAAATGAAAGACCTTAAAGACACGTTTAAAGCAGTAGATGGGTTCTTTGACGAGGTGACTGAAGATCATAAGAAGGTGATGAAGAAGAAGACGAAGGACGATGATGAGAAGAAAGACTTCGTGGATATTCTTCTTCAACTTCAAGACACTGATAAGCTTGAATTCGAGCTCAACAAAGATGAACTTAAAGCCATAGTAACGGTCTCTTTCTCATCCCTCTCAACACACACACATAGATATTTATTTATTTCTTTTGGTAAAAAAATATTTATTTATTTTATTCCATTCAAGACTAATAAATAATATCATAATTAAACAGTACGGTGATAACAAAGAGATTGTTGATTTTGGTTGGACAGTTGACACACACACACACAAACTATCTCCAGTCCTAAATATAAAAAGCTAGTTAGATGTTGAATTTGGTCCTAAATATAAGACTTCAATCCGCTTTGTCCCCTTTATTTATCATTTTTGTCTAAATTATTCCTACTTATTGCACATGTTGGGAGAGTTTGCCTCGTGGGTTAATTTCTATATAAATGATTTAAGAAGGTATTTCAGGGAAACCAAAACATAGTTTTGAAAAATAATTAATTTAACTAACTTCCTTGATATGAGGTTTGCAATTGTATCAAAGAAGGAAAAAGATATGAGGTTATAGAATATTAAGAAACAGTTATGTTACCTGTCTGGTGGTGCCGGAATACTTACAACTTTTGGTTTGACTTAGGGTTAGGGTTTGTGATGGTGTTGTTTGGGTTTAGGGTTATTTTTGTTGGACTTTGGCCCTTTTGTTATGTTTTGCTTTGGACTTCCTTTCTTGTAATCCTTAGTTTAATTTAATAAAATTATATTTCTGGCAGTAAAAAAAAAAAAAAAAGAACAAAACCATTTAAAATGCTAATTTTTTATGTATAATTTCAGGAGATGTTTTTGGGAGGGAACGAGACTACAACAACGACAGTGGAATGGATATTAACAGAGCTTAGGAGAAACCCAAGAACCATGAAGAAAGCCCAAGAAGAGATCAGAAAAGTGGTGGGGTCTAAATCAAAAGTGGAAGAAAGTGACATAAAGGAAATGAAGTACTTGAAACTTGTGACTAAAGAAGCTCTAAGATTACACGCACCAGCTCCTTTCTTGATCCCCAGAGAAACAATCAGTGATACAAAATTAGGAGGATATGATATTCCTGCAAAAACAATGATATTTGTGAACATGTGGGCAATTCAAAGGGACCCAGAAATATGGGAAAATCCTGAAGAGTTTATCCCAGAGAGATTTGAGAATAATGAGATGGATTTTAAAGGACAAGACTTTGAATTAATCCCATTTGGTTCTGGAAGAAGGATGTGTCCTGGTATGGACTTTGCAATGGCTTCAGTTGAGTACATGTTGGCCAATCTTCTTCACTGGTTTGACTGGAAGCTTCCTGAAGATGGTTCACCTGAGTGTGAGATTGATGTGAGTGAGACTTATGGGCTCACAGTTAAGAAGAAAGTCCCTCTTTTTCTTCAACCTATACCATTTTCTTCTCTCCAAGCTCAATCTCCTTAATTTGGTCTATGAAGTTGGTATGTGGTTTTTTTTTATGAAGTTAGTGGCTGGAAAGAATAAATGAGTGTGATTTGTGGTTGATTGTCATATTGTCAGGTTTTATCTTCCTAGGAAAATGCTACGTGTGTGTATTACTAATGTGTTTGTTATTGCTTTCAATTTGTGGGGTGAGGGCTTGTTTGAATTAAAGTCTGTAAAAAATTTTATTTGTATTGCATTTTGCAAACTAAGAATGGTGTAAGAAGTCAATTAATGTACTACGGTTGGTTTAGATATGCTTTTTTTGCCTTTAAAGGAAAAGTCGATTTGAATACCCATTTAAATTTGGGAAAAAGACAGAAAAATACCATTAAAATTGGAAAAAGACAAATAAGTATGTTAAATTTCAATAATTCCAAAAGGATCGATTCAGAATTTAGAAATGTTACAAAATTAGAAATTACCTAACCAACTCTAGTTTTTTTTAATAAAAAACCCCCAACCCCCTTGCCGGACGCCAGAGCTCCGGCGGTGGCGGCGGCCTTCACTGGAGCTTTGGGGACCTTGTTGGCGACTAGCCCCAGAGCTCCAGTGCCAGCGACCTAATATATATATATATTTTTTTTGAATTTCTCAAGTAAAAGTTGTTAATATAGATATGTGAATTTTTAATAGCGATACTAAAGTTGTAAATGGTGGCCTATTATATATATTTTTAATTTCTCTAGTAAAAGTTTTCAATATGAATACATGAGTTATTAATAACAATACTAAAGTTATAAAGTAAACATTTATTGCAAAAACCTTGAATATTATCAATAAATGAGAAAATATCCTTAATAATATAGCTTCTCATGACAAACCACATATAATAGTTAGCTACGAAGTAAAAGAATTAGATGATGGAAGCTTGTGTACATGATATGCAATCTTGAAACTTAGAATTGATCGGGTGATAACTTATACTACTAGACACACACACACAGTACCAAGTTCAAACTTCAAACATTACATTCCAATCACATATGGGACCATTTGTTCTCCATTTCACACTCCACTGTGAAAAGTTGCGGCTACCCCACACGTTTGATTCTTTCTAATTTCAATCACATATGGACTAAGTATATGGCAGCATTTCATTGCTATTATCATTATATCCTTTACTTTTGGTCAATGTCTCTCACTATCATCCAAATAACCCCACTCATGCCTCATTTTTCCTTATCCGGACAAGACAGAATTGATGTATTAGTCTTATTTAATTATTATATTTACATTAGGAAACTATTTAATAGACAAGTAGTTTACGATAAAGCTAGACATAAACAACTTCATCGAGTTAATTAATATTAAAATATTAATAGATAACATTTTAAATTGAATAACTAACTATACAAGTACGTCTGATGAGTCATCAACCATGATCTGCTCTGCCTAAATGGATTAAAATTTGTAGTGGGTGTTCTTTATGTCAGTGCATTCCCACAAATTGTAACCATTTTAATCATTTCAATCTTCTCTTGAAATTTGTCTGTAGAAATATAAAATAGTTCTTGAGCTTCATCATCACTTGTTATATTATCCAGCGTTGCTTTTGCACACAGCGTCATTCCTATCTTATGATCGAAGATCCAAACATCCATCAGAATCAACTCTTGCATGCATAAACTAGCATTCCTCATCACTTGAGCCTTGTATACACCTACAATTTCTTTGTAGCAGAAGGCTAGGGTTACGGGATGAAGTAAGAAGAGAGAAGGCAGATAAAGAAATTAAATTAAATAATTTATTAAAATTAAATTTTTATTTAAAAATAAAATAATTTAAATTAAGGAAATTCCTAGGAATAAAATAAAATAAAGTGTTGTGTTGCCAACTTGCTTATTAGTTAGCATTTCACATTCACCACTTAACTTTGCCAGCATTTGCCATTAGTAACATTATATGCGTTAGGTTTTAAGGGCTAAAATTAGATTTTATAAACTTAGGAACTAAAATGAAACATCATGTCAATTTAAAAGATCAAAAATATACTTTAGCTATTCACCAAGTTCTAAAATATGTCTATTCTGAATAAGTTTTTTTTTTTTTTTGGGGTCACAATATGATTGGATATAAAGTTCTAACTTTTGTTAATTGAAAAAAATAATTCATTATATATGTTAGGGAAAATCCAATTAAAAGACAACTGAATTACCTAAGTTTCAAATTGGGTCACTAAACTTAACCAGGTCATATAGAGTAAAGATTTAGAAATTTGGTCAAATTATACTCATGCCCCTTAGTCTCTAATCTTCCTACGTTTCATAATTTAATCCTTTTTATAAATAAATTATTTTGGGTCATCAATTAATTATCTTATGTATTCAATAGAAAAAAGTGAGAATCTCATATAAACTATAAAGACGGTTGAATTACCCAAATTCTAATTTGGGTTACTCAACTTAATAAATTATTAATTAGGTTATGTAACACGAGATTTATAATTTAGACAAAATTACCTCTATATCCTTTAGTTATAAAAAAAAAAAAAAAAAAAAAATTGAAGACTGAATAATAGCATTTACGCGCCGCTACGTACGTAAGAACCTAACAACATATGTGGTGAGGTATTCCCTCACATTCTTCTTTGCCAAATTTGGGCCTAATTCTACCACATTTGTTTTGCCGGTAGAGGTTTTCCCGACGAGATTCCGATCAACTTACCACGGCATATGGTCAGCGTCATGGGCGGACCCAGGTAGTGTACAAGGGGGGCAAGTGCCCCCCTTAAATTTGGGATGTTTTTAAAAAATAAAATAAATAAATAAATAAATATAAAAAAAAATATATATATATATATATATACACACACACACATATTTCGCCTCGCAAGTGTACGAGTTTCGCAAGTAATAAAGTGATAAATAAAGTATCGTTCCCACGAGGATTTGTTTAACAAATTGGTCAAGCAAGAGGCTTAGTGAATTTCATCAAGTTGAGCTAGAACAAAGTTTTGATTTGGAATGAGAATTTTAAAAGACTATTTTTAAAACTTAAAATTGAGAAAGGCAAATGACTCTTTGACTTCAAGGATAATAAAGCCTAGGATTCTTTTTCCCCTTTTGCATTTCATAAAACTTGGTTAATTTCCTCTCTAGTAGCATTTCAATACATATATGTGTTAGTCTAAGGTTCTAAAACACTTGACCCGCTCTCTCAAGTCAAAATCAAGTTTCTCTTCTCATTAAAATGCACAATCTCTTGCTACAATTAATGAGAATCAATATTTAAGCAACAACCCTAATGTGACAATGCAAGGTTAGTAAATATATCTCTATTTTACCAACAAACCATCCATTTATCAAGTAAACTTCAAGACAAGCATGATTTCAATCAAGTTCTACACCTAGATTAGCTCTCTCAAGTCAAAACCTAAGTGAATAAATCATCTAAATGGAGGCCAATCACTTAGAAGCATTAAGCCAAGGTTGAAATCAACACATACATATATTAATCCACCAAAAGAGAGGAATATTCAAGTATTAATCCATACAAAGGGTCAAAAGAACCCTAGAATGAAAGATTTAGCTACTCATGTTCAAATACAAAGAGAGGCTAAGCAAAGATACTGAATACATGAAGAATGTAAGAGGAGAAGAGGAGAAAAGAGGAAGAACCAAGGTGAAATCCCCAAAAATCTCTTCTAGGTTGAGCACCCAAGCCTCCAAAGCTCCAAGATCTCTCTCCCAAGCTCTCTCCTTTGTTTCCCACTTGTTCCCTTGTGCAAAAAGTGTGTTTTTCGGCCCTTCCCTTTAGGTTAAATAGGGTTTTTCTGTTTCTAAAGTGAAAAACGCGCAGCTGTACTTTCTGCACTTTTTCACGATTGGCTGCGCCGGTGGCCCACTTTCCGCGCCGATCGGCTGCGGCGCTTGTCCACTTGCTGCGGCGGTGACACGAGAGCTACTTGCTGCGGCGTTTGTCAACTTGCTGCGGCCGGTTGTCTGAGTTTCTTCTAACTTTGCATTACTCCACTTCCTTTATTTCTTCCCTTGTTTCTTGGTTCTTATAGAGCTTCAAAACTTGACTCCATCCTCCTACAAAAGAGAAAGGAATTATCAATTCTCACTTGAATTACAAACTCTACAAGATATAACAAGAATTTCTTTGATTTTCCTTGATACTTTGATATGCACATTTTCTTCTATACACTTCATTTTCTATGCATACTTAAAGCCCAAAATAGGTAAAAGAGACAGAAAATGTCTTTGGAATGTTGTCAATTTCTAAGAGTTAACACACCCCAAACTTAAATATTTGCTTGTCCTCAAGCAAAAACATATATCTTCACAAAATTTCTTCAAGATTTGCCATTGATGCATGAGTAAATTTGTCCTCATCTACTGCTCAAAGAGTTATATAAAACAGAAACCAAGTAAACATGCACAAATGAACACTTCATAGATTTAAAACATGCTTTTCAAGAATTTCTAAATGTGAGTGTGTGAATGGAGTTGACATGTACTCTTTTTGCACTTGCTAAAGTTAAAAGCAACAATTCAAGTCATATAACTATATTCAAACCATCAATTCCATCATTCTCTAATTTCTTCCTCTTTTCTTCTAATTCACTTCACTTGACTTAAAAATCAAAGGGACTTTTCACTTGTAATGGGGCTAGGGGTTAAGGTTCTCAAAAGAAAAGGTAAAAGATAATCAACAAATACCTCAAGATAGATGATAACCACTCAAGGGGTTTCTTCCTTTTCTCATTAGACATACTCCCCAAACTTAAGACAAATTGATCTTTTCCATATCAAGCCTTCTTGGACAACTACTTTTTTTTTTTTTTTTATGCACAATTTTTTTTTTTTTTTTTTCTTTTTTTTTTGGCTTGATTTCTATACATTGTGAACCCTTTTACTTTCTACCCTCCTTTTTCTGATCATTTGAATTTCACACATCACCAAATTCCACATCTCAATCAATTATCATCTATCTCAAAGCAAGGGAATCATGGTTTTTCATATTGGCTAAGGTAGGTAGATGTTAGGTCTTTCAAAAGAATCTTTAATTGGTTTTTCAATTAGGCTCAAAATAAGGGTTCAAAAAGGAATAGAATCAATTAGGTAGGCTTGAAAGGCTCAATCGCATTTTATGAAGTGCCCTAATCCTTTCTTTAAGTCTTATGAAATAAATCAAAAGCTTTGAAGAAGTCCAAAGATTATTTTGAAACTAACAATTTGAAACAAAAGGCATATAACGTAATTTGCCACAAAGCCCTTCAACAAGAACATCCGAATACAATTAACTCCAATAAGTGCTTTCTAGTTTAAAAATTCTGAATAACATGATTTATCACTACAAAACATCCATCAATGCACATTAAACAAAATTTCCTATCGAACATAGAAGATTGAGCAATGATTTACATCATCGGATTCATTCAAGCAACTTTGACAAATAACAATTCATTTTAACCTTCTTCACAAACAAAAATTTAAGCATGAGAGATTTCAAACATTCCAACAATTTTCTTTTAGGAACTATTCAAAATTTTCACTGTGCACTCATCAAAGTTTCAAAAAAATTCAGAATTGCAGCAAACTTTCACCCCAAACTTAAAACTGACAATGTCCTCATTGTCAACTAAAAGGATGGGAAAGTAAAGAAAGTAGCATATGTACCTGATTCAGCTCATATCCACAACATTTACAAACTAACAATTAGGCCCTCAACATACTAGCCACAACATTTTCAAAATGGCTTCCATTACTAGCTATCAGTAGCTAGGATATTAACAATCACAACAGCAAGTCAAAGAAAATTATATGAATCACTCAAATTAGCCATCAATAGCTAGGAAAGACATATTCACATGCTAACAAGAATGTCATATAGTAGTGGCTATCAATAACCATCAAGAACTATAATCAGATATCCACAGCAAAAAGCTATCAACAATCTAATCCAAAACAGAGAAAGGCACTGACTGTTAATCATTGGACACAGGATGCATGCACATCAACAATACCAAGATTGGCACAATAAAACATACAGCCATCAGCAAAAAGTGCAGCACAATCTAAGCATGAGCCCTGTAGTTAACTGTCACAAAAAGGAATTTATTTAACCTATCCTAAAAAGAAAAGAAAAGATCCCCAAAACTTAGAATCAAGCTAAAACCAAGCAACCAATCAACATTCCAAGCCTAAACCTACTCCTCACTGCCTTAAGAAACCATTTACTTTCTCAAACTGAAATTTCAAATATTGCAGAGGCAAAGCTCATCAATCCATTTCAAAGAGAACATCTAGCAGCAGATTCATGCTGCAAAAATTCCCTCCTATATATATATATATATATTTTTTTTTTAAAAAAAAAAAATATTAGTTTAAAAACAAGTCATGAAACCTGTGGAGATTCCAAACAGAGTAGTATTTCCAGTTTGAAAACTCATATGCAACATTAACCAAAGTTATCAGAATGTATCCACAAGTTTCAGATTCAGGGATATATTTAGTTCTCATGATGACCAAGCATAGACAGAACCATCTAGGAAATTAAAGCTCAAATTTTATTTTCAGTCCAGAGACTATCAAAACAAGCAATGACTACTTTAATCCTTAGATTAAATCTCACCAGTTCAAGCCTCACAGTTTAACATGCTTTTAACACTGAATTGAAACCACAACCACAGATGCATCATTTAATCAGAACATGAGTTCAAGTCAACCACATTTAACCTCATTTAATCAGAACCACATTCAATAATCTTCTAATCCTCAACCCAACTATATAAGTTCAATCCTAAGTTTAGCATGCTTTAACATTTAACCAAAACCACAGAGGCTTCATACGATCATGGCCATGAATCTCAACTCTAATCTAACCAAATCCAACCCAAACGTGGAGAAAGACCTGAGCTTTACCTCAGAGGGCAGCAACGAACGGACCTGGACTGCAGAAAAATAAAGCCTGGGAACATCACAGAAGAAAGAAAAGAGAGCAAGGCACCGCAGAATTCAAGGCCTGGAACAGATAAGGTAGAGATCGACGGAGGAAGAAGTACGGTGGAAGCAAGACTGGTATGTTCAGATTCACGGCGAACAGGGGAGGAAGAGGCAAGAGCGATGGAGTCCGATGAAGGAAGAGGGAGAGTTTGAGAGTGAGCAGGGATGATGATGAGCGAAGGAGGGAAGGCACGGTGGCAGTGGTGTGCGTCGGTGGAGTTCGAAAGCTGGAGAACCAAAAAAAGAAAAAGAAAAAAAATAGACAGGAGAGAAAAAGAGAGACGGTGGAGGAGTTTCAGAGGGAAAACGACGGAGGAAGAGAAGTGGGTGAAGACGACGGTGGGGAAGGTGGATCTGGTTCACAGGGGGGGCTGACGGTGAGCAAGAAAGGAGAAGGGGAAGGATCGACGGAGGGAAGGAACTATAAATGGGGAGAGTTGAGTTGAGGAGGAAGCGATTGAAGAGGGACGGTGGGTGGCCGATGGTGGTGGTGGCTGTCGGGGATGGCCGGCGATGGCTGACCTAGGGCGTGGAAGATGAGGAACAGAGGTCGATGGTGAGAGTCGAGAGATTGAGAGCGCCGTGGGTTGAGAAATTTGGAGTGATCGAATGGGGAGAGGGAGGTGCGATCTTGAAAGGGGTTGGATTGCCGCGGGTTAGGATCGGGGGGAGTGAAGAAAAATGAGAAAGAAGGGATTTACATTTTGAGATTAGGGTTTTGAAATTGGGAATGAATGTGGTTCCAATAGTGAGTTAAATTCATATGGGTAAAATGGGAATAAATTAAACAATGAAGGGCAAAGTGGGAAGAATTTTTTTTTTTTTAATAAAAATAAAATATTTTTAAAAAAAAAAAAAAAAAAAAAATCGAAAATAATTTTTTTTTTTTTTTTTTTTTTAACACGGCCACGACCCGGTGGCCCACTTTCCGCGGAAAGTGAACAGAGAGTACTTGCCGTGGCCAGTGGCCCACTTTCCGCGGAAAGTGAACACAGAGAGCAACTTTGAACCACTTGCCACGGACAAGTTGCAAAACTTCTTTGTGGCAAGTTTTTCTTTGTCAAAAACCAAACAAAACAACAAAATTGCAAAACACAAGAAACATTCCCAAACACCACAAGAATCACCTAATAAGCTTTATACCAATCATTAACAACCAAATTACTCAAGATCAAGCATTATAAACCATCCAAGACCATAAGGCACACATATTCACAAGGAATACAACAACACATCAAATTTGAGCACTCAAGTAATGGTCACAAGTGGATTTCACATAGAGTATCAACCAAATAATCACAATAGCCACAATATTACTCAAAATTGACTAGTCATCAAAATTTCACCCCAGAATCACATATGTATGAGCTTAAAGTCAAATGAACTTCCCTTTTTAGCATTTCCCTTGGCACTCATGAGTTCTTCCTCCTTCATTGATATTCCTCCCAACTACAACATTCCATTTCTAAGTTGGGTGCCTTGTCTTCCTACAAAACAAAAAGATCAAACATAAATCTACTAAAGAAAATAAAGACACACACACACACAAATTGAAAAGATTTAGTTTAGAACTTGGGTTGCCTCCCAAGAAGCGCTTAGTTTATAGTCTTTAGCTCGACTCTTCATGTTGGTCACTCCTCATTAACTAAGTAGATAGTGGACACAAGCCTATCCACATCTCCACCCCAATAATGCTTCAATCGTTGACCATTAGCCTTGAATCTTTCACCTTTTTCATTTTCCAGCTCCACATCACCAAATTTAGATGCTTGAACCACCGTGAATGGACCGGACCATCGAGATTTTAGCTTTCCCGGGAATAACTTCAACTTGGCATTATAAAGGAGGACACTTTGACCGGGTTCAAAACTCTTGGGTATAATTTTGCTGTCATGATCCCGCTTGGTCTTTTCCTTGTATATCCTTGCATTCTCATAGGCATTAAGGCGAAATTCATCTAACTCATTAAGTTGAAGTCGCCTCTTCTTCCTCACGACTTTAGGATCAAAATTTGGCTTTTGATAGCCCAATAAGCTCCATGCTCCAATTCCATCGGTAAGTGGCGTGCTTTCCCAAAATAAGCATATTTGAGATGAGAAGGTAATGGCTTTAACTCTAGAACCGGAGGAACTTCAATAGAAGGCTTCAATGGAGTACTTGAGGCATCAGACAGCTCAAGTGGTTCAATAGTCCTCGGTCTAGAATGAGGAAATGAGTCAAAATGAAAGAGCTCTTCAACAACATCTTCATCAAACTTCTTAAAGCTCTTCTCATCAATCGAGAATGCCTCTAAAGGGTCTTTGATCATGGAAGCATATGATTCTTGAGGAATAACTGCATCTAATGTATCTACAAACGAACATTGAGCAGAATCATCATGAAACTTTGAGGCTTTTTGCATGTTGAATATCACTTGCTCATTATCGACCCTCAAAGTGACCTCACCCTTCTCTACATCAATGAGAGTCCTTGCGGTGGCTAAGAATGGACGCCCAAGGATGAGAGGAATTTTCCAATCAACTTCACAATCAAGCACTACAAAATCCACGGGGAAGATAAACTTGTCAACTTTTACTAGGACATCTTCAATGATTCCTCTCGGTTGAGAAATGCTACGATCGGCCAAGAGCAAAGATACCGTAGTAGGTCTTGGCTCTCCCAAGCCCAATTGGTTAAAAACAGCTAGAGGCATCAAGTTAATACTAGCACCCAAATCACAAAGAGCTTTACCATTAAAATTTGTCCCAATGTTGCAAGGGATGTAGAAGCTTCCTGGATCTTTAAGCTTAGCCGGTAACTTTCTTTGAATGACCGCACTACACTCTTCAGATAATGCCACAGTCTCAAATTCATTGAATCGTCGCTTCTTAGACAAAACATCTTTAAGGAACTTAGCATATTTAGGCATGCTCTCCAAAGCTTCAGCAAAAGGAATGTTCACATGAAGTTGTTTGAACATATTCACAAACTTTTTGAACTGAGCATCTTCCTCTTTCTTCTTGAATCTTTGAGGAAAAGGTAGTGGTGGCATAAAAGTAGGAGTGGTTGGCTTTCTCTTTTTCTCATCGTTCATCTCTTGCTCTACCTTCTTGTCTTTGCCAACATCATGCAAATTTTCTTCAATTTGCTTTCTCTTCTTAGTGACATCTTCTTCCATTGCACTTTCTTCATCAACATCAACAATCACTTGATCATCTTGCTTTGGTTGAGGAGTACTTGAACTAGGCACATCCGGTAGCACTTTGCCACTTCTCAAGTTAATGGCATTGCATTCCTCTTTTCCAACTCGTTTTGGATTAGGAATGGTGTCACTAGGAAGATTGCTTCTTGACAAAACATTTACTTGTGATGCTAATTGCCCCATTTGCACTTCAAGATTTTTAATAGCAGTTTCATGGAGAGAAAAAGTAGCCTTAGTTTCAACTCTTGAAGATTCCACCTCAGACAAGATTCGAGCTAGCATCTTGTCTTTTGAAAACCGGGTGGAATAGGCTTAGTACCGAGATGTAGACCCATGTGCTTGATTCAAACTATTACCTTGACTCCAAGAAAAGTTTGGATGAGTTCTCCAAGCACTATTGTAGGTTTGTGAATAGGGGTTGCCTTGAGGATGTTGAAACTTGCCCATGTAGTTGATGATTCGGTGGCCATGTAAAGAGGACAATAGTCAGGCATATGGACATCATGGCATTGATCACATACAATTGGTGTGGCATGAATAGAATGCACACCTTGAGAAGTGCTCTTTTGCATTTGAGACTCTAGCACATCAAAACGCTTATTCAAAGCGGATAAGAGAGTTGCAATTTGTGAGGAAGAGTCTTCTTTTGCATTAGGCATAGCTTGGTTAGTCCTCCTATCATTGCCTTGAGTATTGTTTGCGGACAATTGATCCAACAACCGAATCACCTCATTCACAGGAACATTCTGGTATCCTCCATTGGTCATAGAATCAACCATTGCTTTAGATTGAGGATTAAGTCGAGTACAAAAAATTTGGACTACAACCCATTTGTCCACCCCATGATTAGGGCATTGCTTCATTAACATCTTGTATCTCTCCCAAGCGGCATAAAGATGCTCATCGGGATGTTGTTTAAAGCTTAGAAATTCATCCCTAGCTTCCATGATTTGTCATCGAAAAGAATCGAGCTCTAAACTTAGCCTCAAGATCGGCCCAAGAAGTGATAGACCCTTAGGAAGATTGTTGAACCAATCTCTAGCCTTGCCTTGTAGAGAAAGAGGGAATAACCGTAGCTTCAAAACATCTTGGGAACTCCATTTTGCTTGAAAGAATCACACACTTCCAAGAAGTACATCAAGTGCTTGTTGGCATCTTCATTGTAAAGACCATGGAACATCCCATGCATTTGAAGCATTGTTATCATAACCGGCTTGATCTCAAAGGTACGTGCTTGCATTTCGGCATCCGAATGCAAGATTGAGGACCTTGCATATTCCGACTAGCAAAATCATTGACGGTAGCTCTATCATATTCATCGTCTGCCATGGTTTCGAGATGCGATTCGGTCTCTTCTTCAATGAGAGGCACCTCGTCAAGTACTACTACCAATCCGTCGGATGCAAGTTTTGCATATCTTGAAATGGTACCTACAAGAGAAACAAGCAAGAGCGAGTATCAAACTAAAACAAAAATCAATAAAGGACAAAAAGAAAGAAAAATTGTAAACCTAACTAAAAGCTCAAGCAAAGTTTACTAACACAAGCCCAAGGTTGACCAAAGGATTTGTTTGCACAAATCCCGACAACGGCGCCAAAAACTTGTTCGCCTCGCAAGTGTACGAGTTTCGCAAGTAATAAAGTGATAAATAAAGTATCGTTCCCACGAGGATTTGTTTAACAAATTGGTCAAGCAAGAGGCTTAGTGAATTTCATCAAGTTGAGCTAGAACAAAGTTTTGATTTGGAATGAGAATTTTAAAAGACTATTTTTAAAACTTAAAATTGATAAAGGCAAATGACTCTTTGACTTCAAGGATAATAAAGCCTAGGATTCTTTTTCCCCTTTTGCATTTCATAAAACTTGGTTAATTTCCTCTCTAGTAGCATTTCAATACATATATGTGTTAGTCTAAGGTTCTAAAACACTTGACCCGCTCTCTCAAGTCAAAATCAAGTTTCTCTTCTCATTAAAATGCACAATCTCTTGCTACAATTAATGAGAATCAATATTTAAGCAACAACCCTAATGTGACAATGCAAGGTTAGTAAATATATCTCTATTTTACCAACAAACCATCCATTTATCAAGTAAACTTCAAGACAAGCATGATTTCAATCAAGTTCTACACCTAGATTAGCTCTCTCAAGTCAAAACCTAAGTGAATAAATCATCTAAATGGAGGCCAATCACTTAGAAGCATTAAGCCAAGGTTGAAATCAACACATACATATATTAATCCACCAAAAGAGAGGAATATTCAAGTATTAATCCATACAAAGGGTCAAAAGAACCCTAGAATGAAAGATTTAGCTACTCATGTTCAAATACAAAGAGAGGCTAAGCAAAGATACTGAATACATGAAGAATGTAAGAGGAGAAGAGGAGAAAAGAGGAAGAACCAAGGTGAAATCCCCAAAAATCTCTTCTAGGTTGAGCACCCAAGCCTCCAAAGCTCCAAGATCTCTCTCCCAAGCTCTCTCCTTTGTTTCCCACTTGTTCCCTTGTGCAAAAGTGTGTTTTTCGGCCCTTCCCTTTAGGTTAAATAGGGTTTTTCTGTTTCTAAAGTGAAAAACGCGCAGCTGTACTTTCTGCACTTTTTCACGACTGGCTGCGGCCAGTGGCCCACTTTCCGCGGCCAGTGCTGGCTGCGGCCAGTTTGTCCACTTGCTGCGGCCAGTGACACAGAGAGCTACTTGCTGCGGCCAGTTTGTCAACTTGTTGCGGCCAGTTATCTGAGTTTCTTCTAACTTTGCATTACTTCACTTCCTTTATTTCTTCCCTTGTTTCTTGGTTCTTATAGAGCTTCAAAACTTGACTCCATCCTCCTACAAAAGAGAAAGGAATTATCAATTCTCACTTGAATTACAAACTCTACAAGATATAACAAGAATTTCTTTGATTTTCCTTGATACTTTGATATGCACATTTTCTTCTATACACTTCATTTTCTATGCATACTTAAAGCCCAAAATAGGTAAAAGAGACAGAAAATGTCTTTGGAATGTTGTCAATTTCTAAGAGTTAACGACCTTGCCACCACCACCATTCTCTTCCTCAACCACCCTCGCCGTCTGCTTCTCCATCTCTGTCATGGCCAAAAAGCCTTCACTAGGGCTAATCTGGAGGCCTTCTAATTCCCTACCACATTAGGGCTAATCTCTGGCAGTGGTTTTCTTTTCTTTGGACTATGGGTATTTATTAGAAAATAATCAATATTTAAATATTTTAGATTGGGTCATTGATTCAAGGGTTAAGGTGCAATTTACACATGGCAGCCTCAGCGCGGACCACGAGCGAGGAGCAAAAGTACACACGACGCTACGTTTGGGAGCAAAATACCACTGGCTATTAAAACTAACGGCCAACTTCCAAGGTCAACTAACGGTCAATCAACACCCGTAGTATATTTTTGCTCCCTAAACGAATGCCGGCACAGATTTCGTCTTTAAAACTTCGTGGTGTTGAAGGCTCCTGGGAGAACTCATGTGTAAAATTGCACCTTAACCCTTGATTCAATTTAAGATTTGTTGAGTTTACCAGCCTTATATAGGATTTTCTTATTTCAACTGTTTTATGTGATATTTTCCCTTTTCTTTTGGTTTAGTGTTATACACTACTTTAATCTTATTTATAATGCATATTCAATATTTTGATACTACATTCGATCCTTAATATAAAACATATTTAGAGAGTTAATCTTAATCCTAAATACAAGGCACATTTTTTATATTTGTTAGTCTTTTTCCTAGTTTACTTCTAATGATGCTTCCTCAACCGTAATTAAAGAGGAGAGGGAATGAAGGAATTAAGAAAAATGATTAGGGTATTTTAGAAAAGAAATGTAATTTTAACTAATTTCCTTAATCTAATTAAATGAAGTAAATTTGTCTAATATTAAAGATAAAAAGAATATTATTTTTCAGCTTTTAGCACTATAATTTATTTATAATTTAGGGAGCTGGAAACGTCCACTCAAACACCAGAAAATAATATCAGAGGGCATAGATATATATATGCACTATAAATAGTAGTAGGGTGTTGGATGTTAGCTTACCTCATTGAATATATATAAAAAAAATTATAAAAATTCTC
This sequence comes from Acacia pycnantha, assembly GCA_025563575.1. Lineage (NCBI taxonomy): Eukaryota > Viridiplantae > Streptophyta > Magnoliopsida > Fabales > Fabaceae > Acacia > Acacia pycnantha. The sequence continues at coordinate 38,426 of JAMWYP010000463.1, forward strand.
AAAGTCAATACCATTAACTATAATTATAATGGACTGGCCAAAAAAATAGAATTATAATGAATTAATTACTTATAAGGTTTAATTTATAAAAAGACAAAATTGAAAAACAAATATTAAATACTTCATATATTATTTCCTCCAATTCTTATTATGAAGGCTTAATAAATTTACATGAACCAGGTCAAAAGAAAAGATTTACATGCCATGAAGTTAATTAAAATTAGTTATTTCTTATAAAATATTTAAATTACTCTTAATAAAAATCAATATTGTACTAGTTTTTGGAGAATATCATTTAGATCCCAAATAAAGGAAATAATATATTGACAAGTCCCATAACTTGTTAATGGTAGTTCTTTCACTTATCAATGTTGAATTTTCTAATATTATTTTCTACAGTTGGGACCTTAATGATACTCTTTTTTAGATGTGTAGAGGGAATATGTCATATGACTTTGGTCCTATATTTATAAGTCTAAATTAACTAACTCTCACATGCTAAGGAGAGTTAGTTAATTCATTAATTAGGGCTAAATTTTCAATTTTGATCTTATATATGATTGGTTCCAAAAGTTAACATGAATAAATTATTTTTTGTTTATTGCAATTATAAGGGAAAAAAGTTAAAAAAAAACAACATATTTTTTACTCTGAAACTGGACTTATAATAAGGACAAAAAATTGATCAAAATGGACTTATAAATAATATTAGAATGGTAACTAGAGGGAGGAGATCCTCTCATTATCTAAATTTCTTATAATCCCTCATAAACTTATATGGACCATTATTGGAAAGAGGAGCTAATCTAGATCGTTGATTGAGAATATGAGAGAAAAGTCAGATGAGTGATAACTTGATGACGTAACTCATTTTTTACCTTTCAGATTTAATTAGACAGACATGATTTAGAGATTGTGAGAGATGATGAAAAAAAGACAATAAGAGAAACCTGGCCTAACTAGATGCGGCAACAATGTTGAGGTTTAGATACTACCACTCTGGTTCTATTTACAAGTCCCTTTTAACCAAAAAATTTGGTCCTATTTATAAGTTCGGTTTCAGAATAGTAAATGAGATCGTGACAATTTTGCTCATTAATTGTATCAATGAAAATAGAGAGAAACAAAAGTTGAAAAAATACTCATTCATAAATGAGGACAAAGTTGAAAATTTACCTCATAATCATTGATCTAATGACCTCTCTTTGGTATGCTTGATTTAGTTAAAAAAGACTTATAAATAGGACCAGAGTGATATTATATTATTTTTAATATTTTTTCCCTTAACCAACACGTCTATCCCTGTTTTTTTTTTTTTTTTGACTTCTTCCTTTTCTACCTCCTCCTCCTCCTCCTCCTTATAATTTTATATACTTATTCATGACTTTTATGATTTTTTAAGATTATCATAAATCGAAAACCTAGGTTTTGGAAACAAAACTTAAATTTTGGCAAAAGTTTGCCAAACACTCTAAAATTGTCCAGAAACTATTCCACATCAAAATCAAGGTTTTGATAAAAGTTTGCCAAACACTCCAAAATTGTCTAGAAGCTATTCTGTGTTAAAACCTAGGTTTTGGAAATCTATTTTTTTTTCCAGGTTTTTCTCTCCTTTGCCATCATCAGTATTTTTTCAATACTAGTCAATATCCTTAAGTATTTTTTTAGTACCCTTTAGTATCCTGAAATATTTTTTCAAGATTAGTCATTACCCTTAAATATTTTTTCAATATCCTAATTTTTTTTTTTTCAAGATCATGAAGTATTTTTTCAGTATCCTTATTCTAAAATAATTTTTTAAAATCATGAATAATTTTTTCAGTACCATTAAGTATTTTAATTTTGTATACAAATTTATGTAATTTTTGGTATTTATTATGAAATATAATGTTTATAATATTTAAAATACAACCTTATCCTATATATGCAATTATACCAAAAGCTAATGTTCTTTTTGGTAAATTTGACCCTAAAGAAGCTATTCTGATAATAATATTCGAACACTATCATTTTTATCTAAAAATTTTCTCCAAAAGTCATTTTTACCTTGTAAATCCCCAAAGTTATTCTCAAAAATCTATTTTTATCTCATAAATCCCAAAAGTTATTCTCCAAAAGCTAAATCCAAACGGGCCTTACTAATAGCAAACACATTCTATAATATCCGGACTATTAAAATCTTTTAAGGGGAAATATATAATTTATCTATTAAAACTAATTACACGGTAAAAATTGGGACGATCCAATTTACACCTTAACCCTTAGCTTATTATCAATATAAAATATTATATATAAATTATTCATAAATTTTCAAGAGCTTGTCTTATTTTTTAGCTGGGCACCATACTCCAAAATATTTCTATTTTCAATATAATTTTTTGGTCGCATTAGAATATGAATTTCCAAAAGTTGAATTCAAAAAGCGAAATTCCTTATGTTAGTTTGTTTCGTTAATTATTTCATATATTTGTCGCTAGAAGTTATTTAAGGAAATTTTGTTGGAAAAAAATATTTACATTTTACAATTTAAACTTTAAAATTGTAAAGAGAAATTATCAGTATGATTAATATTACTACCTCTGGTCCTAATTATGAAAACTCTTTTGTAGTGTAATTTGCACTACAAAAATGTTCATATAATTAAGACCGGAGGGAGTAGTATTTTTAATTTGTTAACAAATTGAAGATGAGGTGAGATTTACAGTGCAAAATTAGACGCATCATATTCAAAAATTTAATAAAATACTACCTATGATCCTAAATATAAAACCTAGTTGATTTTTTAGAGAGATTAAATAAGCTAAATAATTTACTTAATCATATAATATATTATGTATAATTAAGTTATATATCAGTTTGTAAGATTAGTTTGTAGAAAAATGATAAATATAAATAATTTAAAGTAATTTAATTACTTCCTTCATCTCCTCAGAAAAAGCCAGTTGGGACTTATATTTAGGACAAGAGGTAATATTTAATTAGGTGCATACTAATCATGACCATTATAAAATTTTGCATTGGGCTTCATGTGATATATACAAGAATGATGCTACATTTAGTCGTAAATATAATATTTAATTTGTTGTCGAGAAGTATAATAAAACAAGGTTTGTTACCATTCTTTCTTTTAACGCGAAACTTGTTTTCGTTTTTTTTTTTCTTCCGCGGGGGGGGGGAATACTTAACCGATGGAAAGGGTAGACATTTCTTTTTCTATGTCTACTCACACACACCCCTACACGTGATAAATGTGCATGCGTCTATGCCTCTATATAACTGTTGCATGCGTAAACTAGCATTCCTCATCACTTAAGCATTGTATACACCTACAACTTTGAATCAGGAATGGCTTTTCTGATCAATGCCACCTTTTACTTTTACCTTGTGGGCTTCATCACCTTTTTGGTGTTAACTCACAAGACCATCAAAAACCAAACGTAATCTTCCAGACTTCCACCATCTCTACCAAAATTGCCAATTATAGGTAATATTCATCAATTGGGCACTCTACCTCATCGTTCTTTCAGAAACCTCTCTGAGAAATACGGTCCTCTCTTATGGCTTCAGCTTGGCCGAATTCCTGCTTTACTAGTCTCTTCTGTAGATCTGGCCAGAGAACTTATGAAGAACCAAGACGCCGCTTTCGCCGGCCGGTTTCAAAGCATATCGCCCGAACCTTGCTCTATCAATGCAAAGATGTTTGCCTATTCAGCCTGCAATGAAAGCTGGAAAAAGAAAAGAAAAGTTTGTGTTCTTCAGCTTCTCAGCCTGAAAAGGGTTCGATCTTTTCAGGCAATAAGGGACGAAGAAGTTGCAGAAATGGTGGACGAGATACGAAAGGCTTGTTTGAGTGATAATAATTGCTCTGTGAACATAAGTGACCTTATAAGTACCACCACCAACAACGTTATACTCAGAATTCAGATGTATAATTGGACAGAAGTATTATACAGCAGAGAGTAGAGGAAGATTCGGCACGCTTGCTAGGAAGGAGATGGTTCATCTTGCTGAGTTGATGGTGGGAGATTTTTTTCCATGGTTGGGTTGGGTTGATGTTCTAAGTGGCTAAATGAAAGAGCTTAAAGACACGTTTAAAGCAGTAGATGGGTTATTTGACGAGGTGACTGAAGATCATAAGAAGGTGATGAAGAAGAAGAAGAAGGACAATGTTGAGAAGAAAGACTTCGTGGATATTCTTCTTCAACTTCAAAAGGCTGAGAAGCTTGAATTCGAGCTCACCAAAGATGACCTTAAAGCCATAGTAACGATCTCTTTCTCATCCCTCTCAACACACACACACACATATTTATTTATTTTATTCCATTCAAGACGAATAAATAATATCATAATTAAACAGTTATACGTTGATACAAATAGATAGTTGATTTTGGTTGGACAGTTGATATGCACACACATACACTACCTCACGTCCCTAATATAAATGCTAGTTAGAGGTTGAATTTAATTCTAAATATAAGACCTTAATCCACTTTATTCCTCCTATTTATTATTTTCCTCTAAATTATTCCTTTTGAATGCGCATTTTTGGGAGAGTTTAATTTAATAAAATTCTATTTCTGGAAGAAAAGAAAAAGAAGAAAACCATTTAAAAAGCTAAATTTGTATTTTGATATATAATTTCAAGATATGTTTTTGGCAATAGATTTTAACAGAGCTTAGGAGAAACCCAAGAACCATAAAGAAAGCCCAAGAAGAGGTGATAAAAGTAGTGGGGTCTAAATCAAAAGTGGAAGAAAGTGCCTAAACGAAATGAGGTACTTGAAACTTGCGATCAAAGAAGCTCTTAGAGTCTTAGGTTACACCCATCAGCTCCATTATTGGCGCCCAGAGAAACAATGTGTGATGCAACGTTAGGAGGATATGATATTCCTTCGAAAACAATGGTATATATGAACATATGGGCAATTCAAAGGGACCCAGAAATATGGGAAAATCCTGTAGAGTTCATACCAGAGAGATTTAATTTGAGAATAGTCAGATGGATTTTTAAGGACAAGACTTTGAGTTCATCCCATTTGGTTCTGGGAAAAGGACATGTCCTGGTATGGCCTTTGGACTTTCTTCTGTTGAGTACATGTTAGCTAATCTTCTTCACTGGTTTGACTGGAAGCTTCCTGAAGATGGTTCACCTGAGTGTGAGATTGATGTGAGTGAGACTTATGGGCTCACAGTTAAGAAGAAAGTCCCTCTTTTTCTTCAACCTATACCATTTTCTTCTCTCCAAGCTCAATCTCCTTAATTTGGGCTATGAAGTTGGTATGTGGCTTGTTTATGAAGTTAGTGGCTGGACTGAATAAATGAGTGTGATTTGTGGTTAATTGTAATATTGTCAGGTTTTATCTTCCTAGGAAAATGCTACGTGTTTGCGCTACTAATGTGTTTGTTATTTCTTTCTATTTGTGAGGGGTGAGGGCTTGTTTGAATTAATGTCAGTAAAAATGACTTCTATCGGTACGGCATTTTGAAAAATAAGATTGGTGAATGAAGTCAATTAATGTAATATGGTTGGTTTAGATATGCTTTTTTCCCTTTAAAAAGAGTCAATGAATACCCATTTAAATTTGGGAAAAATACCATTAAAATTAGTTAAAAAACAAATAAGTATATTGAATTTCAATAATTTCAAAGGGACTGATTTAGAATTTTGAAATTAAATGTTACAAATTTGAGAAATTACCTAACTCCAGAATCGATGCCGTCACAGGTGCTCACTGCTCACTGCAACCTCTCAAAGGGCAAAAAGGTCAGATCTCCAGTTCCATGGAACTGGAAGTGGGTTCCCAAAGGACCAAGGAAGTGGGTTCTAACGATGTTGATCGAAGTGGGATTTCCTTGGAACTCACTTCCAGCGTACCAAACACTCAAATTTTGGGTTCCACTTCCCACACCCATCACTTTCATACTACCAAATGGGGCATTAGATTTTTGTAAGGAAACTATTTTAGAGGTATTTATAATTTTTCTCAATTTTTAATTTAGTATTTATACTTTTTTTCCTCTTTGGTAAATCATTTGATACAGAAGCTAAAGATACTAACAAAGTAAAGTCAGAGGAGTTAACAGTACAGATAGAGCAAAACTAAGCCTATGTTTGGTTTGAGGGAAGGTTAGGGGAGGGGAGGAAAATTTTTAACCAAATTATCCATAGGAAATTTTAAAAATTACATAATTTTTTGCATCGTTTTCCGCACATTAACTTTGGAAGCATGTCACATCATGGGCATCTCTGACTTTTCACACTAGGGAGGGGCACCTCCCCTCCCTCCCTCACCTCGAACCAAATAGAGCCTAAAAGATTTAATAAAAAGAAGAAAGATACATATATCAAATTAAAAATTAAAATAAGTACACTTAGAAAATAGATTATATATTTAAACAGAAATATGAAAAAAAGTAAGAAAATATCCTTGATGAGTATAATTATATTTTTATATTATTTGTGTAAAAGAATTAAGATATATATAATTGTATAACAAACAAAAATTATGATGGGTATTGATAAGGACATGTCACAGAAAAAGGAGGAAAACAATAAATCTGCACAGATATCCGTACATTCATTATTTATTTTTTGGGTAAAAAATATCCCGACGTCTATTAGTTGTAGATTTTATAAGCTCAATTGTAAATCACATAAGTTCAATTATACGGATCCATGGGATATTGGGATTGGGTAGGGGATGTCCATGGATCAGATTGGATCGGGTTGGGGGTCAATCCGAGGTCTGGTCCAGGAGAGATCTCGGGCTGGACAAGCCAGCCCGAGGTCTGGTCCGATCTGGCACCAACCCGAGATCGGGCTGGACCAGACCGGTCCAGTGGACTGCCTGGACTGGACCAGGCCAGGCCAAGGAGTCAGCTCGATCTGGTCGAGCGGTCAGACCTATTTCACTTTTTTTTAGGCTTTTTCCCTTCTTTGGACCAATAATTAAACATGCAAACATCTTAAATCCAATCATACACAATTACACATATAAGAATCTCCAATAACATTGAACAAAAATATAAAATAACAACATTCTATTGGGTTAGACTGAAGAAGAAGGGAAGAAGAAGAAGGCGAAAGGGAAAAAGACTCAGAATATTTTTTTGGCCGAAGAAGAAGACTCACTAATGAGTGATAAAAAATCATAAAGAAGACAATAAAGAAAGACAAAGGGTTAGGTTAAGTTGTGATTTTTTTTAAAAAAAATATATAAAATATATATATCGGGCCGAATCGGGCCGATCTAGAGGTCTTAGACCTGGACCGTAAGTCGATCCCGACCCGGCGAGACGGTCGGTCCGGTCCACCTCATTTGGTCCCAGACCAAAAAAAATTTCCAGAGACCGGGTCGGATCGAACCGGGTTAGATCAGACCACCTGGACTACCGGGTTTTTTGGACATCCCTAAGATTGGGTATAACAAAATGCGCTAGTCACTCACAATATAGCGAACCAAAGTTTGGATACTCACAAAAAGAAGTGCTTGGTCATGCTTTGAACAAAATCGACTCTAATAGTAGGATAGAAAGTATTGATTGGATTGCCTCTAAATTAAAACATATAGTTTTAACATATTCCTAATTAGGAGCTCTTTCTCTAAAGTAAAAAAGGAAAATAGAAGATAGGAAAAAACATTGTGATTATTTCAACAAGATTTAATTGAAAATTTTCCATTGTTTTTAGTTTATTTTATGTTTTTGTTTTGTTTATTTTCCTATACCAATTTGCCCATTTTTTCTAGTGGCATAATTTTAGGAGGAGGTTGGGCTCACCCACAAACTAATAGCAAGGGGTGCTAGTCCAATCACACACAACTCAGTCTTCTGTTAGTCACACACTGCTTTAGGTAACCTTAATGTGCCTAGATAATTGGTTGGGGCCGGTAGAGCATTAACCATATGAGAATTACTTCTTTTTTTCTTTTTTTTTTTTTGATAAAGGAGAGGCTAGGCCATAGTATTAAAAAGAAACAGAGGCGGGATGAGATCCCATACAATCAAGGAGAAGCAAAGTTCTCAAAAAAGAAGGACATAAGTGAAAATTACAAGTAAAGGATAGACCATGTTTAGCTAACTTGTCAGCCACATGGTTGTTGTCCCTGGAGGTGTAGGAAAATTGAATATTCCAGTTAAGTTTCAATAGCTCTTTAATTCGCACCATCACCAAGCTCTGCATATTACCCTCTACAAAGCTATGCAAGTTGTCAATAAGAATCTTGGAATCAGATTCAATAATTATCTCTTTGTAACTCAAGGTAGAAGCATGTTCCAGGGCTTTCAAAAGGGCCCATTCTTCTGCCTCATAAGGACAGCATCGACCCAGATGGACTGAAAAACCAGAAATCCACAAGCCATTCGAGTCTCTGAAAACTCCCCCACAGCCAGCACATCCCTGTGAATGCGATACAGCACCATCTATATTAACCTTAATCCATCCTAAGGGAGGGGCTTCCCAAGAATTCAGTCCGAATATACCAGAACCAAGAACCTCCTTAGTGCTATCAGAGTCAACATACCTGTGCCATTCATACTGAATAAATCCAGCAGGAAAATAGGGCTTACGAAAGTCAGAATCAAACAACACTGAGTTCCTCCACTTCCATAAAAACCAAACAGTGACACCGAATATCTTGTTCCAGCTGCTAATAGAATGGAGAATACCATTACCTTTGAGGTTAAGATGAAACCACTCTCTAAGGCTAGCATTAAAAAACGAGGGATAACAATCTGGATGGAGCAGACTTTTCCATAGCTGTTTAGCATACTTACAATCCCTTAAGATGTGAATAACAGATTCAGTGTGTTCATTGCAATCAGTACAATTAGGTGAAGAATTAGACCATTTACCTCTCCATTCATTAGTAGGGAGGCGGTTGTGAAAGGCCAGCCAGAGAAATGTCCTGATCCTCTCCACCCCGGGCCATTTCCATATAAGTTTGTAGCACTTGTGTGCTAAATTTGGGGGTGGGGGCTCAATTAAATAATACGCAGATTTGACTGAAAAGGAACCATTAGAAGAGCCTCCCCACATCATCAAGTCATCTCCTGCTCTCTCCATAGGGGGCAAGACCGCAATTAGACGTTGAATCACTTCACTAGAGATAGTAGACCCAAGGCGAGTGAAGTCCCAAGAGCCATTCACCTTCCAATCAGCAACCTTACTACTCTGTTCAGCCGATGTTAAAGGCCTGATACAGTAGTCCTCTATCTTCAAACCCTTAGTCAGCCAAAAATCTTCAAAAAAGGACACAGACAGACCATTCCTCACCCTCCAGCACGTGCCACTTTCCAAAATGGCCTTTTGCTTGCATATGAACTTCCATAATGAAGAGTCTTGCGGTTGCACTTCAAAGAAACACTGATCATTCCTTTTAACATACTTATGAAATAGTACATCTGACCACAGACCCCCAGAACCCATCACTAGATTCCAAGCCAGCTTGCATCCAAAGGCTGCATTCATAGAGTCCAACCTTTTGAAACCTAATCCACCAAAATTCTTAGGTAAGGTTAGAGTAGACTAACTCAAATTATGATAACCGTGAGTGCTCGACTTGCCCCAAATAAAATTTCTTTGCAACTTTTCCACCTCCTTACAAACACTGCTGGGTAGTTTTGTAACCTGCATAGGAAACAATGGAAGAGCACTAATGACAGATTTTGCTAATGTCACACGACCTGCCATTGATAGAGTACTAGCCTTCCATGAGGAAAGCTTGGAATTGACTCTGTCTATGATATACTGAAATTTCTCTCTAGGCCTCCTTTGATTAGTCAATGGAAATCCTAAGTATCTTCCAATTTCACAAGTAGTCTTCATCTGAGTAACCTGTTTGATTTTATTGACCACATCATGAGGCACCTTGGGTGAGAAGAACATAGAAGATTTAATAAAACTAATCTTCTCCCCAGACGCTTTGCAAAACGAATCAAGACATCCCATAATACATTTAGCCTGCTCCACCGAGGCCTCACTAAATAGCAGAAGGTCGTCCGCAAACATTAAATGGGATATATGCGGTCCATCTTTCACAACCTTGATTGGTTTCCACTTTTGAGCCATAACAGAATCACATATAGTATGAGATAACCTTTCCATGCATAATACAAAGAGATAAGGCGAGATCGGATCACCTTGCCTTAGACCACGTTTAGGCACAAAGAACTCAGTACGCTCTCCATTCCAAAGAACATTGTAAGAGATAGAAGTGACACACTTCATGATTAAATCAACAAAGGCTCCCTCAAAACCCACCATTGTGAGAGTTTGTTTCAGGAACTCCCAGTCAATGCGGTCGTAAGCCTTCTCTAAGTCAATCTTGAGAGCCATGTATCCTCTCCGGCTCTTGGTTTTCTTCATCGTGTGGAGAAGTTCTTGACCAATTACAATATTATCCTGTATCTGCCTCCCTTTAATAAAGCTGGCTTGGTAAGGAGATACAATATCCTTCATAATTCCTTTTAGCCTAGAAGTAATAACTTTAGAAATACACTTATAATGAGTTGAGCATAGGGATATAGGCCTAAAGTGACTAACACACTCTGGAACTTCTCTTTTAGGGATTAGAGATATCAGAGTTTTGTTAGCCTCAAACAGATCCCTAGAGCCAGAGAATACTTTTTTCACAAACTGACATATAGCAGGACCCACAGTAGACCAGTTAGACTGGTAAAAAATTGGTGAGAATCCGTCAGTACCCGGGGCCTTGTAGGCTCCCATAGAAAACATAGCACCCTTAATTTCCTCGTCAGTAGGTATGTGGCTCAGATTAAAGATAGTTGCATCACTTATCACAGGAAATGATGCCACTGTCCTTAGATGAGCTCTAACTCCACCCTCCTCTTGAAAGAGAGTCTTAAAATAGGATATGACCAACCTCCTAACCGCATCAGCATCTTCAATCCAGTTACCTGAACCATTCTTTAGAGCTAGAACTCTATTCCTTCTTCTTCTAATGTTAGTCTTGGTATGATAAAATCTGGTGTTTCTATCGCCTTTCGTAATCCACATACTCCTAGACTTCTGAAACCATTTTATCTCCTCTGCTTGCAATACACTATGAAGCTCATTTTGCAGATTATATTCCAGTTGACACAAGAACGACGAATAAGGATAAGAGGAGGATCTCTGAATCCCATTCAAACGAGCCAGTAATTCAGCTTTCTTCCTTTCAACATAGCCAAATACCTCCTTGTTCCAAACCTTAACTTCAGACTGAAAATTTGTAAGACCAGCCTCAAGATCAACTTGGGCCTCCCAGTTAGATGATAAAAATTCCTTAAAACCAGCATGTAAAAGCCACATCGCTTCAAAACGAAATGGTTTAGCACAACTATCAATATTCCTATTAGACCCTACAAATAACATAATAGGATTATGGTCAGAGAATTTTGTTCTGGGTAATACCTTTAGGAATGATTCTGGCAAGACATTGAGAAAGCTGACATTTGCAATAGCTCTATCCAGTCGTTCATAGAGCCTCTGACATCCAGCAACGCATGGTCCTTTCCAAGTCATTCTAGGCCCAATAGCCCCTAAATCATTCAGGCCACAGTTCATCAAATTCTCCTGGAAGCATCTCATCCTACTAGGGTTGCCGTGTCTACCCCCAATCCTTTCATTAGCATATAAAATTTCATTGAAATCGCCGATTACCGTCCAAGGTACAGTAGCACTGGATGATAATCGAGACAGATCCTCCCAAATAGCTTCTCAGAGATTTGAGTGTGGCACCGCGTAGATCGCGGTGAGAAGGAAGGTCGGCAGATTCGCTCTACTACACTGCATATGAATAAGCTGACGATTTTCCTCAATGATTGTTAGGGATAGGAGCGTTGAATCCCAGGCCATCGCAATACCTCCAGATCGCCCGACGCTTGGAACGATTCTTATTGAATCATATCCCAGATTCCTCAAAACTGATAAACGAGACCCATTCTCAATTCTAGTCTCTGCCAAAATCAAAATCATGGGCTTCGGTCTTGCACACAATAATTTGAGGTTCCTGAGAAGGCCCTTTCCACAAGCCCCTCGGGTGTTCCAATAAAATATGTAAACCATTAAAAAACATATTAAATAGAAAGAACCCAGAAGCCCAGAATTACATTTGGGTCTCGGGGACCATCATTTCATCACTATTTCCTTCAACCATTTCAATAACCCTGGGCTCCGAAACCATAGGGTCACCAGGCGAAATATCTTGGAGCTGGGCCTCACCACACAAAGGCCCAAGAGTAACCATTAAACCATCAACCTCACCTGGATCAGGTGGGGGTATCAAGGGCAATTTGGGGCCCAATTGGACACCCGGATCCAAGCCTGTGGACTCATCTGCCTCCATTAATTCCTCTCCCATCGTAATCCTCAATATTCCTTCGTCTCCCTTTGATTCCACCGTTATTCCCTCCCTTGTCCTTTTGTCCACGCGTCGAGCCCCCAATTGATGTTCTCCTGGGATAATTGCTACACCCTCATTCCTCTTCTCCACTAATTCCAGCTTTTCTCCTACAGCGATCTTCCGTATTTCCTTCCGTACTGGCTTAGTGCGCTTCACACCCTCTTGTTGTACCTCAGATGGTCCCCCCTGAACAGCCACAATGCTCGGCCTATCCACTACGTTCTGATCTGACTCTGCCTCGTCAGCTAGCAAGGCGTACCGCGAACCCATCGGAGCTTGCCGGAGATCTTCACCTGATTTCTCTTTAGCTTTCTTCTGCCTCCTAGGCTTTTGTACCACTTTCCAATACTGGTCTGAATCCGCCATAGTTCCCTGAGCTTTCATCGCAGGATTCCTAATATCCTCGGTTGGTAACGAACTATCAGAATTCCCTGTTTGCATTTTCTTGCTAGGACACAGGTCCTGACGATGACCATAGATACCACAACAAGAACAGAGCATATGAAGACCTTCAAATTCGATAAAATAATCCTTACCCTCCACCGAAAAGCCAGAAACCAATTGCTTCGTTAGGTCCACAAGAACACACAGGCGAGCATAGTGCCCACGAAGCTGCGAAGATGTATTAATGTCCACCTTTACTATATCACCTATTCTCTCCCCAATGTGAGTGAGTGCTTCTCTGTTGTAGTATTCCAAGTATATACGAGGCAACCGAATCCATACTGCAACTTTATCAATTTTAGCTGTAGTTGAATCAAACAAAGGTTCCCAAGGTCTAACCACCAAATAATGATCATAGATCATCCATGGTCCTCCCGAAAGAGCATTCTTAAAATCATCCCTGTTTGACAGCTTCACTACAAAAAAGCCATGACCAATATCTATCAGCTTAGTCACTCCACGTTTTGCCCACATCGATTGAATCCGGGCCTCCAGAGCCTTGAACCCAATATTTCTACCTAAAAGCTTGATGATGACAGAGTTCTCCCAAGACTTGTACATTCTTTTTTTCATCTTCCCAGAGAAAATGAAGGTGGGAAAGTTTCGATTAGGATCTTCAACTATCTTACAGCAAGGTTCATTATCTTCCTCTTTATCAGACATCGAGTCATCAGAAATATCATCCTCAGCAGCCAATCCCTCCTCTTCTGCGACACTCGTATCTCCCTGGACACCCTTAAGTTTATCAGCAAATGACGTCGCTCCTGGACCAAAACCAGATTTCGACGATCCAAGTTTCGGCCACTGGCTAGACACATAGCGAGTTGGATCCTGATCTCCATTCTTAATCTTTTTCAAACTCCTAGCAAGTAAATCTTCCTCCTCCGTAGACGGTGGAGAGAGCGTAGAACCAGAGAGCACTTCCTTAGACATCTTTATATGAGAATTACTTCTAATATGGGATGCTTTCACAGCGCCGCAACAGGCTCAGGACCAAACTTGCTCCCTTTGATGAGCTTGTCGAGCCCTTGGACTGCTGTTTGCCCGATACTTTTCAGTTCTTCACTCATTGCTTCTTTATTGTCAAGAGCTTGGATTCAACTTGGAGCACGAACAAAAGCTACAGCTTGCCTCTCGTGGCTCCCTCTCCAATTCCACCTTGTACAGTACTAAACACGCCATTGACAATAATGCACTCTGATTTTCCCTTTTTTTGAGTGACTTCTCGGTTGCCATGTGAAAGAAAAACAAAATGAAAGGACCACGAGTTTTGATTTTTGGTACAAGAGAGAGTGACCAACACTTAGATTTAAAAAAAAAAAATAAGGGTTAATATAATATATCAAGTTTCCCTTCATTTTGGTTTTTAAAAAAGAGGTCTTGATCCTTAAGGGGTAAAATGATCCAGAATGTTATTTAATGATAGGAACCAATACTTTAAACAAAATGAAATTTAAGGGACCAAAAACAAAATAAAGGTAAACTTGAAGGGCCAGAGATTGTATTAACCCTTAAAAAAACAAACTAAAAATATATAAAAGAAAAAGTTCTAATTAAACAAGATGCAATAATAAAACCTGAAATTAGGCCTACACATATTTTAAATTTTTCTTTGTAACTATGGTGTTTCAACAATATTTATAAATTCCTAGACCCTAAGCACGTTTCTTGTCCTAATTAAGAACTCGTTAGAAGTGTGAGTCTAAATTTAATATTTGATATTTCAGCTGGATTTAATTAAGATTTTGTCTAGATAATAATGGTAATTTTATATATTTTTTAATTGTATCAACCCATGATTTGTGGAAAAGTTTGTTCATAGATGAAGATTTTATGATTTCAGACTGAAAACACACTACTACAAAACAGGGATACGACGTCCTATTTTTTGTACTTTTAACGTCATTTTTCCGCGAGACGCATATCTGGGGGGCGCCGTAGGCAAAACTTACGGCGTCCTATTTTTTAATTAGACGCCTTAAATTCGGACTTAAGGCGTCTAATTATTCAAATAGGACGTCTTAAATGTGGCACAATTGCCTTCATAGAGTGCACTTACGAGTCTAATTCTCGGAATTAGACTCCTTAAGTCATGACTTAAGACGTCTAATTCTGAGAATTAGACTCCGTAAGTCAGACTTAAGACGTCTAATTCTCAGAATTAGACTCCGTAAGTTCGACTTAAGGAGTCTAATTCCTGGAATTAGACTCCGTAAGTTTGACTTAAGGAGTCTAATTCTTGGAATTAGACTTCGTAAGTGTTTTTTTTAAAAAAAAAATATTTTGCTTTGTATGATTGCCCACTCTTACAAAAACCTTTTTACATATCAGCAGGCAACAATCACCACAATGTGATAAAATAAAATAACACACCTATGTGCTAAAAAGGTTAGCTCAACTAACCTTATATTCTTGGCACGAAAGTGTAACAACAAAGTGTAAGACATATACAGAATACATGCATGTATATATAACAAATATCTCAAGATACATAGTTCATGATGAATTGGACATAGAGGTAGCAAATTAGTAACAACAAAGTGTAAGTGGCTACCTTAAATTCATCTTAACCAATTTGCTCTAACTAATTCAAGTGGTAACTACTACTACTTCTATGTACAACAATCACCACAAAGCATCAAAAAGTTGTTTTGCTACCTCCTACTAATTATGCAATATAAAGACTAACTTCAATCATCTATGTATTGAAGAAGATGTCCAGCCAACAGGTTTCGAACCAAATCAAATTCTTCCTCCGAGTAGGCATCCTTAGTACAAAAAATCTGTAAAATGGAAAACAAGGTATAAGTTAATTCAATGGTGTGCTTTTTCTTAGAGAGACAAATGAAAGGCATAAATAACACACACATAAAAAATGGGCCAAAGTTTATGGAATCACTGTATCACAAGTTGACCATCACCTTAGAGCACAAAGAAAGAAAGAACCTTAGTCTGCTCATTCTGTTTAGGTAAATAATCTTTTAATCTATTCATAGCTCAACCAAACAATTCCTTTCCAAATTACGTTCATCTTCAATAATGAAAAGAAGTCTCCTTTCATAAAAATAAATAGTATAACTAGAAGCACCTAATGTTGTTTAAAACAATGCAATACTTTCATGACATTTCATTAGCCCGAGGGAAAGTACTGTATATCTTTGAATCGTCCTATTCAACATAGAATAATCAATGAAAGAGAAAAATGAAACTATAAGAAAAGGCAAGCTAAAAGCACATACATCACACCATTAGGAGCAAGTTCTCACAAAAGGAACAAAAATATATGAATCCTTACAAGCAATCAGAAGTAGAATTATGATACCTGTGATTTATGAACCTAGCAACATTCCCAAAAGACGCTGCATCCAAGCAAAGAGCTTCTTTATCATTTACACCTCCTGAATCCCAATCTGCATCTAATAGAACTGGGTATGTGTATGTTCCATTTTGGGCACACTGAATGTTCCTCTCATGCAACTCCTTGACGGTTAATATTTCTCCCACAAACTCACACAAAAATGCACCTTTTGGCAGCTCCTCTAAGGTACGAAGACCCCATCCTTTTCCTTCTGAAGTAAAAAACACCTAAAATGCAAAAGATAGAGAGAAAAGATGTATGAGTTCAAATGCATTTATGAACAACCGATCCATTAATGTCATGTCAAAGTAGAAGAAAATACATGTGACAACTAGAAGCACAAATTATATAAAGACTATGTCAGACTTTAATGGATTAGCATTTGCACCACTTGGTACTGAATCTACCTTCTTCATTAAGCAAGCAGGAAGCTCTGAATTTATACTTTCCTGATTTCCAATATTCAGAAATCTAGGATGATTTATCTTTATCTTCAGATTCTTCCAAAATCCAAATTGAACAAGTGTGGAGACAATGTATACATGAAAGAGAAGAAAAGCCAGTTTAGGCATGACATAGGGAAGCGAGGCTACATCCACCTTTTGGTGAAATTAATCGTCTGTTGTAATTGTAAGCAAGTCTAATTGGGCCATTACAACAAATAAAGCTCTAGCCCTAGCCTAACACCTCACAACTACAGCATACAATCAACATCAATTCCTGACATTCAAAGACTATCTACCATACCTAGATAATTTGATGTACAAAAAGAATTCAAGAAATATTTATAAATTTCACAAGTCACATATGTCTTATATGAGTTTCATCGTTTTTATAAATATTCTTTGTTCTTCAATTTTTTTTGCCTATTACAGTGTTTCAAGCACTAAAAATAATCACTTTTTTATGTTCAGGAGGATTTTCAATAAACATAAATTATAAAACATCTTCCGTGAAACAATTGAACAACGATTTAGGTAAAGAAGCTTACTTGTATCATGGGATATTTTCTCTCTTCAGCACTCAGAAACATACCAGAGCTTGTCCTGACATCACTCCTGATTCCCTATAGAAGAGGTAAATATATCAAGATTTTTAACAAAGGCGTTCAATCACTTCAAGTGAAAAAATAATTCAAAAGGATAGTAAAACCTAAATGCCACAATTCCTATAGTATAAAGCTATATTAGGATCAGTATTATATTATTTGCGGCCTTCGTATTCCATTCATTGTTTGAATAATTTCTGCATCAAAGTGAGTCTTTGGTTTTTGTTGGAATAGGCAAACTGCAAAGACTCTTGTTATATGTAAGCATGTGACACGCCGTTCCCAAGATACAATGAGCAAAAGAATGAACTTGTTGACAGCAGATTAATAGGCTTCTGACTATTCTTTCTTCTTTTCAACAGATTAAAGGTAAATTTAGCCTCCACCTGAAGTATATTGGATAAAGTAAAAAGGGCCGCCAAAGTTTATGGGTGGTGAGGGTCAAACAATGCAGACAATGAAAACATAATCAAAAGGGAAAAACACGTGAAGAAGAAGTCAATATACCTTCCCGGTTTTTGCATCCACCACTGTTGAAACTTGAAGGCGAGGGAGGGCTATAGCCCTAAGATAATCACATTCCTGTGAAAGCAATATGACTTTCAATAACATTTCTGCAGGTTGCACAACTCAATGACTTTATTGAGAACCTGAATTTGTGAAGGTACTATGTAATTGCTTCAAAGATCAGGAGCAAATGATAACTTTTAACTCCATATCAGGATTTAATTTTGTTTCACGAGTGAAGATTAGTTGGGAACTTGGAGTTATCAAACAAATCAATGAGGCTATCTTAAGTTGGGGTGGATGGAAAATAAAGGACACTGTAATCGCAAAAAGCAAGACTACTTTTTATGCACTGTTTATTATACCTATGTAGCATTACTCAACTATGTTTGTTCCTTGTTATTAGTTATTTTGGTAGAGGGCAGAAGGGTCATTTCCACGACAACCTCATTCCCTTTCCATTATACCAAACGGCCAGAGTTTGACATATTTATAGCCAGATCATCGGGTTTATAAAGGGGATTGCACTTCACAGTGCAATAAGAATAACATGGCAGGCACAAGTTGGTCATAATTATAATCATTTTGGCCCAGCCACTAAACCATGCTGATTAAATTTATGCCAAAGTTCCCTAAGTCTCTTACCGCTTCAACACATTATTAATTAACAAGATGCAAACAATGATATTCTCACACTTGTATGGATGGGTCTGTCTAGTACCAATTAAATGATGCTACAATTACTTAAGATGAACAGCAGCATGCAATAAATGGTTTACATGAAATCAATGCATGTGATAGAGATGATGGTTGGACTATTAAACCTGTGTCCATAATGTTGAATCTCTACTTTATAAATGAGCGCAACAACCAGCAGTCAGGAGTAAAGCATACCTCCACGCTCAGAAAGTTATGTAGTAAAATAATCCGTGGTGACCAGTTTAGCACTTCAGGTTTCACCTATATCAAATATTACATAGCACAAGAGAATAGCTGAGTAATCAACAAGTTTTAAGCATGCAAATAATCTCTATGCTCTCAAATATATGAAGGATTCAACTCAATAAAATAGACCCAGAAAGACAGAGATTATGAGTGAGAGTGTATGCAGAATAAACAGTTGGGCTAATGTTATTACATTCCATTAGTCAGAAGGGAAGCACATAATACAGCTAAATAACAAGGCAAGCCATCTATATATGGTATTTTGCTTTCCTGATTAAGTTCCAAAACTTTAGCTCACTATACCTACAATCACCTGATATATTTCCCTAAATACTTTATTTAAAGGCAGCAACTTAAAAACAACAGCAATACAAGCAACAGACAGAAAAGGAGGGATTGACTCACATATCCCAGGCGCATGATTTCTGCTTCCTTGTCGTCATTCCAGAAAGCTATCTATAAGTTAAGAAGAAACTTCCTATCAACTTTACCAGCAACCTCATGAACATTTTAGCACTGCTACAGTCAAAGCATGTAATATGAACAAACTTGGGAAATAAAACAGACACCATTTGATTAAGAAAGAAACAAGGAGTTACATCGGTGAATAATCCACAATAGTTTTCTTCAAAGAGCTGCTTATAGTTCAAGAAATTGGCATACCTGAGCAAACCTTGCAAGACTAAAATCTTTCCTTACATAATAATATGAGAAGTTCCCCAAACCCGTCATTCATACGTAGGCAGCAATGAATAAACGAATTGCATTATAGATCTCAGATGCAGCAAAGTAATGGTACATCAAAAACAAAACGTGTGAGCAAAAGATAATAAATATACACTTTGTCGTAAATCTCTTTCGTCCAGCTTCAGCACTCTTCAATCTTTCAGCAAGTGCAGTTTTGGATCAGACTACTTTCTGTACATAATGAAATTAACATCAATCCAAGACATTACCACGTTAAAACCCAGTTATCAATGCAGAACCACAATCCACACTCGAATGCCATCCAACAAATTGGGAAGACTATAAGGTATTTGAGTTCTATTTCTTGGATAATGATTTCTATACGTACAAAACAAACAATCATTTAGAACATAGCAATTTACAGAAAAATCATTGCCAATCAGAGATGAAGCCATAAGAGCGAAAGGCAAGCAAAGCATATTCTTCTATCGACGTTACCTCAACCGGAGCTCTCAGAAAAAATCAGAGTCCACAGACAGAGCCCTAAAAAGAACCGCTCTCCTAATGTCCGCCTAATAACAAACTAATAGGGCGAACCCAGAACAAACCTATATGACCAGAACGAACCTAGATTTATTGTGAAGAACCCTAGAAGAAATGTGTGAACGACTAAAGTAGGAGGTGAATGATACCAGATCAAACTCAGAAATCACCTAAGGGCTTTTGGATGTGACGTCATTCATGGACACAAGATCAAAGAAGCTCAATCTTCACGTCCCTTCGACAAATTGCCCTTCTAAAGTTCAAGTAGGTCCAGATTTTGAAGATGGATCAAGTTACGGTGAGAGAGAGGACATAAGAAGGACGGTGAGAGAGAGGACGGAGATCGGAGGAGCTACGGTGGAGAGGGAGACGGCGGAGCAACGACGGAGTAATAGAAGAGACAAGGCGGACATGGTTTTTTTTTTTTTTTTTTTTTGATACATAAAAGTTTTGGAGGGTTCACGATCGATCCACCAAGAGCCGAGAGCACGGCCCGAGGCTCTATGAGCAACTTCTTTAGGGACTTACGAGATCGCCTGCAAAAGGAGTCAGCGGCGGCGAGAGGATCGACCGCGGCCCCAGGGCTAATCTTGGATCGCTAAGTAGCCAACTCACATTGGTAGGCGGACAGGGTTGAGATCAAAGAAATCAAAGAGAATAAGAAGACGTCAAAAATCACCTCTTATTTACAAAAATGCCACCGCGTTCTTTTTTACTTCCTTTTTTTATAATAGGACGTCAATTAAGGAAGTAAAAGGCGTTTTTTGTAGTAGTGACATATCCAAAATTTTATATTTGTATACTAATGTCTACAACTCTGGGTACTTAATATAGTAGTGGATCATAAAGACTATTTTGAATTAAGTTTGAACCTCATCCTGTTGCCACTACCTAAATTCAAGTTCATATGCTTAAACAATTTTTAAATTTTTATAATTTTATAACATAGTTTTCTTCATATGACAAGAGAGCAATGTAGTCAAACTCGCGAGTTCAAGCAAACTCGTGACAATGAGGTAAACTTAAATCGTAAACTCGTAAGAGTTTACTTTTACTATTAAATAGATATTAGGGTTAAATACCAATTTTGTCATGGAAGTATTGTCTAGGTAGCATTTAGCACCTAGAAGCTTTTTTTGGTATTATTTTTCCCCGGAAGTTTAAAAACATAGCAATTTTGTCCATCGGTTGATCTTGACCATTGAATTGTTGCTCTTTTTTGTAAAATTCCAGGGCAAATTTGATCCTCAAAAAACTTTCGAGGCAAACTTCTATAATTTACTTTTCTAAAATCTAAATAATTGCAATTAAATCCATCAACATTCATAATTTATCATATTTAACAAAGAAAATTCTATAAAATTTACATTTAAATCCGCTGAGCATGATCAAATCGAAGAAGTTAACACGAGTTTGAAGATGAGTAAACACAGTTTTGTAAGTTTGAAACGTAAAAACGGTAAACTAGGTATATATATAAACTCGTGAGTTTAATCGAGTTTATAATAATAACGAGTTTATCAGTAATTTGACTTAATTTTACAAGTTAGAAACACAAAAACGTTAAACTCAGCGAACCAACTTAAGAGTTTGACAACAATTCAAAAGAGAGCCAAACTTTATTATAAATATCTGTGTAAATCAGGGGATAACGATCACAAAACATCTAGTGGCAGTGGTAGCGTTATCAGGTGGTCGGAGATCGTACTATCAAGGAGGGACCATTTTTGTTGTCTCTAATTATTTGCCCTGTCCCTATGACTGTGGGGCCCATAGATTGTGAATTATGCAGCGTGCCCTATTCAATCCCTCGAGCCTCTCTTATCCATTGTCAATTCTCATAATTGACGCTAACCAGCCGCCCCTGCTCCGGGACAAATTTCCACATTGTGATTGTGATAACCAACGGGAAGTTTTTAAATATCTTCTTGATTGTTTAGTGTTACTCACTCACTTCGGTTGTAAGGATAGGATTCGATTAATCTTTTTAAGAGATATTAAAGAAGTAAAATAAATTATTTAATTATATTATATATTATGTATTATTAGATTATATAACAGTTTAACAGTTGAGTAAAATAATTTCAAGAAAAATGATAAATATAAATAATTTAAGTAGTTCATTAACTTTCTTAATAATTACTAGTTTAAAAATAGACGATAAATCGGATAAGAGGACGGGTATAAGGTTAAAGTAATTAAATGTAGGCATGTGATTTGGATATGTTTTCGATTGTCGTGGCAAGGAAGTATTGAAAGGGACCAAAGGAAATTAATTAAGCTAATCAAATAAGATTAATTAATTAATATCATTGAGGTAATTTAGGGGAAGGCTAGCTAGCTGGAACAATCAGCAATTGTATAAATACTATTATACCTTTGGTTCTTAATACAATATTCGTTGGACTTTTTTTAAGAGAAATTAAAGAAGAAAAATAAATTAGTTTAAAGTATATATTTACATTTATCAATTTTATATTAAACTAATTTGTCTCACATATAATTTAATATATAATATGATAATACACAACATATACTATAATTAAGTTACTTAATTATTTGGCTTTCTTTAATCTTTTAAAAATTTTAATTGGGTCTTCTATTAAGGAGTGGGGGGAATATTGTTTTTATTTGTAAAAGTGGGGCATATGACGTTTAAAAAGTAAAATAAAAGAAAATGAAGGAAAATGAGATGCTGCCGCTAAAAGGAGTAAGACTTTTGCTTACGGGTGACTTCCCTTCCAGATTATGTTATTTTCATCACTTTCATACTTCTTAACTTTTGATCGGAGTATATTAAGTGAGAATTATATCAGATTAAATTGCTGTATGCGGATCTCTATGAACATCCATAGATTTTCTATGTGCTAAATTAGCACATAGAAACCGTTTATCAGACCCCATCAAGACGAACCAAAGCAGGTGTGACGAGGAGTTCTTCCTAGTTTCTTGTAGTCCTTTTCTAAAGAATAATAATGTTAATATTGTTTGGGAATAATTTTATTTTGATCTATGAAGTGGTGTAATAATATGATCAATCCATCCTTTGCATTAGATTATAAATATAAATATAAATATTAACAAAATATTTTATTTATTACATGTTTTCTCTTGATATCTTGGATATTCTATCATAAAATAATAATAATGGTAGTAATTAAACATATCAAAACTATTTTTCTAGAAAGAAAAAAAATTAAGGCTTTACATAAAAGCTAGAGGATCATTAAAGCATGTTTGGCACAATGTTGTTGTAAACACATCTTAAAATTAATGTTAATGTCATCGTTTATTTATTTTATTTGAAATAGTGATTGGAACCTTCAAAAATATATTTTTATGTGAATAAGCACTTTTGGGGCCCTAAACGAGATCTAAGCATATTTGGCACAATGTTGTTGTAAACACATCTTAAAATTAATGTTAATGTAATCATTTATTTATTTTGTTTGGAATAGTGATTGGAGCCTTCAAAAGAAGATTTTCAATGTTGATTTATGGTATAAGAGATAAGTATGTGAAAAAATTTGTGTCTCAATTTATGTGAATAAGCACTTTTGAGATTTCAAATGTGATCCCAAACAAATACTAAAACACCTTGAATCACAATTTGCTGATATAGATAATAGGAGTGAGCTATATTTTAAAATGAAATAATTATCTAATTATCTAATTCCAGATCTGCAATATGATATCAACACCACACATTTCCTTCCCAATAAAAAAGGGGAATTTCAAACATGTCTCAACTGCTCAAGCAAGAGAATTTATCTCTTGAAAATATATGCATCCCTTGAGATCATCAGATAAATCGGAAGTGCCAAGAAGCCTCGCTGTGATTAAATCTAAATGTACTATTACTATTTTGACCTTGTTTGTTAAAAAGAAAAAGGAAGCAGTGACATTATTAGTTGTTAATGCATATGTAGTGATAGTTATTTAGCATTAGCTAGTTTAATTATCAATAATAAGTGCAGCGTGGTATAAGTTAGCATTTTGACATTGAGTGTTAATACATGCGAGACGACAATTATTAATATAACTATTATAAGTATGTGGTGCAGGTAGACATATTAGCTGCTAATACTTAATTAATACATGTTGCAATAGTTATTAGTAGGAAAAATTACATTCAAATACCATATGAAATGCTAAAACCCCAAAATGTCATTAAAATTTTGAAAGAACTTAAAGGTAGTGGGATCAAATTGAGATTTGAAAAATGTTGGTGAATTTACCATTTTGTTCTCATTTTTTAAAATAAAAATGAAAAAATAACCCTTGTCGGAGGACTTAATAATGTTAATATTGTCCATTGTGCCTTAACCTTACATCCATTGTATTGTTATTGCTGTGCATATCGATCATGTACATTTCTCATTGTGCCTTAACCTTATATCCATTGTATTGTTATTGCCATATATATATATCGATTATGTATACCCTACATCGATTGTAGTAAATGTCGCCAAAATTCCATGAATATCGTAGTACATATATGATGTATGTAAACATGAGGTTAACCGTTGCACGAGGTCAGGTGCGCATTGGACCTCGGCCCTTAATATAGCCAAGGTCGGGAGGACCGAGGATCGAGAGAAAGACAAGCGGCTCACATAGGGATCCAGTGAAGATCTCTTGTTCATGTATCTACGTTTCGATTGAACCTTGAAATATTGTACCGTTCTTGTAAATAGCGGACTTATGGCATTTTGAATATATATATCAGTTACGCTCTTGCTCCGATGCTCTACTCTGATGATTTTGATGAAAAAAAATTCTATTATACTGCTTTTGAAAAACGGGATGTTACACAAACACCACCAAGTCCAAGCGCTTAAATCTACGGGATGTGTTGTTTTAACTTAACTAGTGATCTTGGGTTCGAACTCTAGGTATGCATCTATGATAATTACTTGGAGGTAGCGAGGTTCCCCCATTTTGGGCCTACATTTACGTGACTTGACTAGTCGGTTGCTAGTAGCGTATTTGACTTTTACAAACTTACTTAAATATAAACACACACCAATCCGTCTATATATATATATATATGCACATACATAGCCTTATCCTAAAGGTCTCTTGTTTTTGTGAAAAGATTAGTAACTGATGAACTGATTTTTGCATTTGCATAAATAATTTCAGGACATGTTTTTAGGAGGAACAAGACCACATCAACAACGATGGAGTGTATTTTGTCAGAGCTTATGAGAAATCCAAGAATCATGAAGAAAGCCCAAGAAGAGGTGAGAAAAGTGGAGGGGTCTAAATCAAAAGTGGAAGAAAGTGACCTAAACAAATTGAAGTACTTGAAACTGGTGCTCAAAGAAACTCTTAGGTTACACCCACCAGCTCCATTATTGGTGCCAAGAGAAACAATGTGTGATACAAAATTAGGAGCTGAGGCTATGATATTCCTTCAAAAACAATGATAAATGTGTGAACATATGGGAAAATCCTGAAGAGTTCAGGCCAGAGAGATTTGAGGATAGCCTGATGGATTTTAAAGGACAAGACTTTGAGTTCATCCCATTTGGATCTGGGAAAAGGACATGTCCTGGTATGGCCTTTGGACTTACTTCAGTTGAGTCCATGTTTGCTAATCTTCTTCACTAGTTTTTTTTTTTTTGCTCAGTTTCTTCATTAGTTTGACTTGAAGCTTCCTCAAGATTTTGATAATGAGATTGATATGAGTGAGACGTTTGGGCTCACAGTTAAGAAGAAAGTCCCTCTTGTTCTTCAACCTATACCTTGCTCGCTCCAATCTCAATCTGCTTGATTCAGATCTTCATTTTATTTTAATTATAGATGTCTTTGAAGTTAAGTGGTAGGACAGAATAAAATGAGTACGATGTTTTGTGGTTGAATAATAATATTGTCAATTTTTGTGTTCCTAGGAAAATACCGATGTTTGTGTTTGTTGTTGGTTGTTGCTTTGAATTTGTGTGGTGTGAGACGTAGGAATATGGCATGCTTTGCCATGCGGTGCCTACTTCATGTGTAATATAGAAAATAGTGAGAGGTGTTACTTTTTAATTTGGGGACACACGCATGACGCATATAAAAAAGATAACGCTAAAATTAATTTACGAATCTATCTTTTCTTCTTTTTTTCCCCTCTTACTTTTTTCTCATTTTTATCATATTTTTTCTCCAAAAAAAATCCTCTCTTTCCTTCTTGGGAAAATCCATATGGGGGCCCAATTTAGCAACAAAAACCCAAAAAAGACCCAAACCAAAGTTTCTGATCAGAAAAGGTCCTAGGGCTTTTTTTGACATGTGATTGTATAGAGAAATGACAAAAACATCCTCAACTAACACTCACAAATGAGAGAAGGGAAATTTCAAAATCCAGTCTCTCTCTCTCTCTCTTGATCGTGATCGTGTCTCTGCGCTCTGCTCTCTCCCGCCTGCTCGACTCTCACTCTCGTCTTGCCGTCGCCGGTTTGCCAAAGGTAGGAAACATTTTAGGGATTAGGGTTTTTCGGTCCCTTATTTTGTGTCTGCTGTTTAAGAAGTGAATGGAAAGCTAGTTGCTAAACTGTTTTTATGAAATCAGAGGTTGCATTGGGTATTAGTTTTGAACACGTTTCCAATATCTTAGATTTGTGTGAATTAAAATTTATTGTTACTAGTGTTATCCAAATTTCTATACCCTCAAAATTATCCCAAAAGAAGATAATTATTCTCAGGGCCAATTGAAACAAACCAATCCCATGTGTAAAACTAACTGTCAACCATGTGTGCTTGTATTATATTCTGTGAAATGGCATGCTCCTGTTTGCTAGCTGTTAAAGTAAATTCCATTTGTTTCACTTTCTTCTTTCTTTCATTATTCTTGTTTTTTTTCCTTGAAGTTCTCAAACTGACCCCTCTCCTCCCTCGGATTCTGCTTCCTACAGGCTCTCAGCTTACCATACTTGGGCAATACTAGTACATCATATGACATCAGGCACCACCAACAATTTGCAGTAAGAACTTAATTAATTTGACTTAACTAATTACATTAGACCCTTTTTATGCTTCATTAATCATCTCATTATATTCTTCAGTTAATATATATAATATTTGATCCCTCAAGTTTACTCTCATTTGGATTTTGGTTCTTCAAGTTTTGAACGATGTGTTTTGGTTCCTCAATCGATAAAATGGTTGATATTTTTATTAATGCTCTAACTTGTACATCTTTGTTATATTACTTGCCTCATTTAAATATGTTGGACAAATGAGTTCGGGAATTTTACATCACTAAACCAGAAAATTTTTAACAGACTAAATATATGAAATTTGGCTTGGATTATACCATTATAAGTTCCGTTTAAGTGTGTGCATTGCCAACACCAAATGCATCTACAAATTCATAATGACAACATCACACACCAAATGCACCTACAAATTCACAGGGCCTTTTCGATCAGAGACTTTGGTTTGGACCTTTTTTGGGTTTTTGTTGGTTAATTGGGCCCCATATGGATTTTCCCTTCTTTTTTCCTGCCATATATGCAGATCAGGTGGAACATTAACGGGAACCGACTTGGCTCTAGGTCAAATTGAATAATCTGTAACCAGTCAACCTTGAATATCATCAATAAATTACAAAACACCCTTTTTTTGACCGACAAAACATCCTTGATATATAAGATCAATGTTATCAAACTCGCGAGTTTAAGTAAACTCGTGACAATAATATAAACTCGTATCGTGAACTCATGGTTTACTTTTATTATTAAATAAGTATTACTAGTGTTTAATTAAATAATTAAAATATAAAAATAGAAAAATTTGATTCAAATATATTTTAAATCCAAATAATTAAAATTAAATCCATCAATATCACATTTAATAAAGAAATTTCTATAAAATTTATATATAAAGCCACTAAGCAAGACCAAATAAAAAAAGTGAAAATGATTTTAAGAGTACGTTAACACGATTTTTTAAGTTAGAAACGTAAAAACGGTAAATTCGGTGTATAAATTTGTAAGTTTAACCGAGTTTACAATTGACTCAACTCATTTTTTGTAAGCTAAAAACGTAAAAACAATGAATTTAGAGAGTCAACTTGCTTGACAACAATGTATAAGATAGCTTCTCATGTATAGTGCTCCATAAGAACATAATTGAAGCTTTTATGATATGCAATAATCTTGAAACTTCAAATTAATATGTGGGAGTAACTTTCAGTTAAATTAGAGCAATAAGTGATGCTGAATGGGAAGGAAAAGAAGAGAGAGAGAGAGAGAGAGAGAGAGAGAGAAAGAGGAGAAGACTCGGAGAGAAAAGAGAAACTCAAGAGGAAAAACAATTCAACGATATTACTAAAAGGGTGGAAAGCCAATGTGCTGAGTTGCTATTTATAAGCCTCGACCTAACTTTAAAAATTAATCATAGCTAATGTTACCTTTAAGTCAATCAACACGTTGGCTTCATCATCACACACATCCACACGTTGATGTATCATGTATGTGCAGCTATATCTATACAAGTCTTGCGTGCTTGCATAAATTAGCATTCGGCATTCCTCACTTAAGCCTTGTGTAACCAAGTCCTTATTTAAAAAACCTTCAATATAGAATTACAAGTTAGAATCAGAAATGGCTTTTCTGAATGCCACCTTTTACTTTTACCTCCTTGGCTTCATCATCACCTCCTTGTTTGTGTTGTTAAAACTTACGAGACCTACAGAAAACAAACCTAATCTGCCACCATCACCACCAAAATTGCCAATTCTTGGCAATATTCATCAGTTAGGACCTCTTCCTTATCGTTCTTTCAGAGACCTCTCACTAAAATACGGTCCTCTCTTATGGCTGCAACTTGGTCAAATTCCAGCTTTACTAGTTTCTTCAGCAGATTTGGCCAGAGAACTTATAAAGAACCAAGATTCAGTTTTTGCCAGCAGGTTTCAAAGCATATAAGCCAAAACCTTACTCTATGGGTGTAAAGATGTTATCTTTTCAACCGATGGTGAAAGCTGGAGACAAAAAAGAAAAATTTGTGTTCTTGAGCTTCTCAGCCTTAAAAGGGTCCGATCATTTCAGGCCATAAGGGAAGAAGAAGTTGAAGAATTGGTTAACGAGATACGAAGAGCTTGTTCGAGTGATAATAATTGCTCTCTGAACATAAGTGACCTGATAAGTGCCACCACCAACAACATAATATTCAGATGCATAATTGGACAGAAGTATGATACAGCAGAGAGTAGTGGAAGATTTGGGACACTTGCGAGGAAGGTGATGGTTCATCTTGCAGAGTTGATGGTGGGAGATTTTTTTTGTAATAACCATGAAAATATTTATAGACTATCCAGATAATAAATTTAAAAAAATATATATATTTACTTATGTTATTTTAGAATTTTCTATTACTTATGATTATTATTTTTTTGAGTGCTCCTTAAGTTGAAGATGAGTAAATTTAGATAGTAACAAATTAAATAAATATTTGTTGTAGTGTAGCAACAAGGAAAACTTTTGTGGTTTGGTAGTATTGGAGGCTTTGGAGGGTGTCTAAGTTTAGGAGCCCAAATTTCCACTCTCTCATCCGCAGTAATTTTTCTTAAATATATTGAAATGCCAAAAGGCCCAATTTAATTATCCAACTTAAAATAGCTCATGGGTCATTTTAGTCATTTGCCAAATCTTTGCCCTTTAATTTTAATCTTCCATCCGCCTTCCCAACAGCAACACGAGAGAGAAAAATTATGGGTTTCTCTTGAACATTCTGGACCTTCCCCTCCTCCTTTGATCAGCATGATTATTGCTATGCGTGGAGAATTAATACTCCGTCCATGTTGACCTCCTTGTTGGTTTGTCCTTCATCTTCATCAATCATTCTTCTCCTTCTTTCTCTGCTCGGTGACGTTGCTGTTTAAGGGTAGGAACAGATCGCATCTTCATTTCTCTCAGTCTTTGGTTGTGCGTTTTATTGGTCATGGTACGTATGAATAGCTTTCTTCTTTGATTTCGAGAATGCTTCAATCTCTGAATGGGTAGAGAATATTGCTTTTGCCTTCTTTGATGTGTTGTGCCGTTTGTGGCTTGGAAAGGATGGTTATTCCTCCAATTGATGATTGTTTTGAGTTGAATAAGGGTTTGGCAACTATCAAAGATTGAAGATTGGATTTATTGTTTTTATATGTGAAATGTGGGCATTGTGATATTTATTTATTTATTATTATTATTATTTTTAAAAAAAAAAATATTATTCTTAAAGCTTGTAAAAAATGGAGTGCACATGGGGTGTTTGATAAAATGCTTGAGAGGAGAACTCTCAAATATAATGGTGAAAATATTATAAACTAAATCTAGGAATTGATGAAACTGAGAAAACCAATTGTTTTGCTAATGGAATGGGTATGGTTGGATGTTTTTAATTGTGCCTTAAACTTTGATTGTCATGAGGTCTTGGATGAGTTGTATGCAGTTTGTTAGATTTTGAATTATTGCAACAATCAAGTGGGTCAAAGATGTTTGTTTTATGAGTTAATCTCAAGTGCCTATTATGTGTTCATTGTCATGTTTGAGAGGAAAGAGGCTTTTGATATGTTTCTATAGTATATTTATGGTGAAGAAGAAATATACGCACACACATATACTAACTTGAAAATTATATTGAATTTTATTTAAATCTTGCTTAAATATGGAATTTGGAAACTTGATATCTTCATGCATAAGATGTTTATTCTTTTGTTAGTATTTAGGCGGTTAGATGGCTTCAAGGGCGATTGTTTTGGGAAGTTTTGGAAAGAGTGAATTATATTTCGGGAACGCATCAGGTGAGTGAATAGCGTCCCATCATAATTTTTATAAATGATATTTTTATTAGCTGTCATATTTTTATGTTAATTACCATAATTATAAGTATGATTTCGTGAATAGAAGTTTATCAAGAATCATTTCATTTCCTAATTTACGGTGATTTTATTCACGGTTACTAATTCCTTGACATTTTATCATTTATAAATTTTTATGCAAAGAATTGGCAAGAAAATTTTGTCAGATATTCTCTTTATAAATTTTATATTGAGATGATCATGTATTTAAAATGCTTTTATGCGAGTTACTGTTATATGGAAAGACTTTCGGATGATGGAATTGGAAGGAAATGTTTTGAGATTTTGTTAACGTTCATCTTTGGGGTCTTTACGAAATATTTTATTCGAATTCTCATCATTATATTAGAGGAAAAGCTTTTGCTTGTTATTGGTAAATTGACCCCATGCATGCTTGAAAATGTTTTGAGAGGATCGAATACAGCCTGCGGTTACTACCAGACGAGCATCGTTAGTCCTTGGTGCACCATGGTTAACCTCGAGCTCGCTTGACATTCGTGGGCACAATGCTCACGCTTGATATTCGTGGGATTTGTTCTCACGCTTGTTATTCGTGGGTTTTTACCTGCGCTTGTTTTCGTGGCCTCAAGCCGCGCTTGGTTACTTACCTCGTGGACTGTGTGTCCACGCATGTGTTCGTGGCCTTGAGCTGCGCTTGGTTAGCTACCCTCGTGGATTTGTGTGTCCACGCTTGTTATCCGTTACATTTGAAGTCCTATGAAAGGATAGGATTTTGATAATTATTGTTTTAAACTCATTTTTGAAACAAACTATTCTATTATGTACTTGAATTCATATGAGGAATGATCTTTTATATAGTTTCATTCATAATTATGATTTTATATTGTGGATACTTAATTATCATGATATTATTAAAAGCTAAATTTGTTTAAATCATTTTATGTATTATTCCATTAAATTATTTGTATGGGACGTTATTCACCGGAAAATTATTTTGGCCTCGACAATGCGAGATGATCGTGTTTCGTCTTCTAAGCGGTGAAGGGCTCCATGTAAGCTATAGCTAGGGTCCTCGCCTTATCTAGGTATTTGTAATTGTTATTATGGAGCGGAGCTCCTCTTGACTATACCAAGTTGTTGTAGAATTTTTCCTAAGGTTTTACTCTCAAGGGAGTCTCATAGAAATCTCTTTAGAAAGCCAATATTTTTTTTGTAATACGAATTATGATCATAGTCATTATATTATGTGTTGCGAACATGTATATATATTAAGTATGGAATGTTTTATATATTTAAGGCTTTAAGGATGTGAGTTTTCTCATATTTCGCACCTGTCACATCTCGATTTTTAGGGCGTGACATTTTTCCTTGGTTGGGTTGGGTTGATGTTCTTAGTGGCAAAATTAAAGAGCTTAAAGACACGTTTAAAGCAGTAGATGGGTTCTTTGATGAGGTGATTGAAGATCATAAGAAGGTGATGAAGAAGAAGAAGAAGGACGATGATGAGAAGAACGATTTTGTGGATATTCTTATTCAACTTAAAGAGACGAATATGCTTGAATTCGAGCCCACCAAAGACGACCTCAAAGCCATCGTAACGGTCTTTTTCTTAACTCCCTCTCAAAACATTTGAGCTTATTGTTTAATCATAGGTTTAAGATGCATAGAGTATTGTTTTTAGGTGGATCTAGCATTCTAAAATACTTTTTGCTTGCATCTAGCACTAAGATACAAAAAATACTTTAGGTTGTTGCTCTACCTAAAAAATATTTCAGGGTATTAGATGTACCTAAAAAAACTTCAAGTGCTAGATGCACATTAACTCTTTAAGGTTTATCATACCAACAAGTTGTTGGTAGAAGTGCACTTGTTGGGAAATATGAAAACCCTTTAAAAGCGCTTTAAACCTTCACATTATCTATACACACACACAAGCCTTATCCTAACGGTCTCTTGTCTTTGTGAAAAGTTTAGTAAATGATGAACTAATATTTGCATTTGCATATATACTTTTAGGACATGTTTTTAGGAGGGAACGAGACAACATCAACGACGCTGGAGTGGATTTTGTCAGAGCTTAGGAGAAATCCAAGAATCATGAAGAAAGCCCAAGAAGAGGTGAGAAAAGTGGTGGGGTCTAAATCAAAAGTGGAAGAAAGTGACCTAAACGAAATGAAGTACTTGAAACTTGTGATGAAAGAAGCTCTTAGGTTACACCCACCAGCTCCATTATTGGTGCCAAGAGAAACAATGTGTGATACAAAATTAGGACACTACAAAAAAAACCCTCTTTTGTCGCGGTTTATTAGTCGCGGTTAAAAATACCCGTTACTAAATTCCACTTTGTAGCGGTTTTATCCCTAAACCGTCACTAAATTGTAACGGAAGCCATGACGACACGACTTCGGCTATATTTGTAGCGGTTTACTCGAAAATAACCGCAACAAATTTGGCGCCACCTTGGCGCGCAATGGCGGGAATGTTTGAGTGACAAGCGAAGGTTTACTCATTTCTTTGCCGTTTAGACTTCTACTCTTCTGAGAACAGTCCAACAAGCGATCGGAGATTGGGCGGCTATACTGAATCCGAATCCCCACGGACATGTTGGATTATTTTCGGTTACGTCATTATGTATAATTTATTAGTGTGGACACTTTTAGAAAAATTGAAGGAAAAAAATAAATGAATTGAAGGTTTGTTTTTTAAATATTTTTAACAAACCAATTAGTTTGATTCTTAAAGTTTATGAATCAAACTAATCAGTTTGAAATTTTTTTTTCAAAAAAACTCATTTTGTAGCGGTTAATAAGAATAACCGCGACAAGATGTGGATAAATTGTAGCGGTTAAGACTTAACCGCTACAGAATCTGAAGGGTCTTCTTTTTTGTAGCGGTGGTTGTAACGGTTTCATAGTAACCGCTACAGAATATCAACGGTCAGCTATTTTGTAGCGGTTTTTGTGGCGGTTATTTTGAAACCGTTACAATTATGTAAACTTTGTAACGGTTCCTTTGTATAACCGCTACAAAATCGTACGGCTTTATAAGCCGCACACGCCATTTTCAAAGTCACTTGTAACGGTTTGAGTTTTCACCGTTTCTACCTTTACCCAACGGTTTGAGTTTTCACCGTTCTTCTTGTTAAACTTACACCTCTCTACATTATGGATTCTGGACGAGGTAAGGGAAAGGGAAAAGTAAATGGCCCACCGAGAAGGGGTTTAAGGGGCGGTAGTAGTAGGGGACCAGACGAGAGGGCGTGTGACCCGACATATACCTCCGCCCTCTCTGGGGCCGGGCGAGTTTGACTCGCTCTTCGCCGATGAAGAAATTCCAAACACGGGGACCGTAGGGGGAGATCGAGAAGCAAGTTTGTCGTTCGACGATTTAGACGACGAGAATGAGGACATCCAACTTAATATTCCCCTAGCAGATGTAGAGCAGTTCATCGACGGGGAAAACCAGCGGGAGCACGGGAACCCCCGACCGGCGTCTTCGCGTTCCACCGGATTTATTGTGGATGTCGAAGGTATATGTAATTAGTTATTTTGTGAGAAATTAATTTAATTTCGGTACGTTTAATTCAATTTTTGTAAACTTACAGATAGTCACTGGGAACATCGGCAGGAGGACGCTGGATGTTTCCGCTCTCACTCGACGGATCGGGAGATGGCGGGTGTCGGGTCGTAGTCCCGTGGAACGACTGCATGACAGGCGAGCACAGGCACCGCGGTCCACTGATGAACCGATTCCCTCTCGAGTTTGGTGGCCATTGGGGGTGGTTCCCAATTTATTTCAAGGATTGGAAGAAAGTGACAAAGGACACAAAGAACAAGGCGTTCTGAGAGGTTCTACAGTAGTCAATATTGTTTAATTAAATTGTACATGTTAATAGTTTAAGTTATAGTTTATTTCTTTCCTTATTTGTTTGTTAATTCATTAATAATTAATAATGAAATTATGATATAGAAAAGTTTAAACCGCGCGAACAACACAAGGCTTTGTCGCAAAGGAACACAAGAAGCCGCGCACAACAGAGAGTCCATCACACTGCAGGGACCAAGACGTTTGCAGTGACATACGAGGAGATGGTATGTTATTATTTAACATGATCATTGTTTTGTTTTTGAAATGACAAAGTTTATATTGTTTTAATTCTTTCAGCGACAGAAGGCTCAGAGAGGAGATAATAGTAAGTTAAAAAACATTATTTATATAATGAATGTTGTATATTTAAATTGATCGTCCGTTATTTTATTAATGGTTCATGAACTCTGTTGGTCAGGCCCAGATTGAGAATACCGAGGCAGAGGTACGAGTGTCGCAGACCCCGGAGTCACAGGGGTCTGTGAATCCTACGGCCCCATTGAAAGTCGCTCCGGGGCCAGTCGAGCATCCTGGCCGCGTTAGGGGTTTTGGCCTTGGCGCCAGGCCTAGCATGGTGTACCCGAGACAGGGATCCTCCTCCGCTCCCGGACCCTCCGGCTCGAGGAGGCCACCAGCGGGAGATTTCGAGGCGATCATTGCTGAGAAGGTTGCTGAGCAGGTTGCCGCAATTGAGGCTGCACGGAGGGCCGACGAGGAGGCCAGAATAGGCGCAGCGAGAGACCATCGACCGTTGGTGGGACCGTCATAACTCGAACCGGACTTTGTTTGTGGCGTGCCGAACAAGCCGTGTCCCGACGCACGCCTTCCAGCCTCCCGAGCCTCCTCCGTTCCTCTTTGATGATTCCAAAGACACGTGCCGCCGATGACGACGACGACGTCAGTCAACTCTGGTCGTGGACCACTCCCTCCTGAGACGGACCCCCCTGAGACAAACCCCCATCAGAGAGGACTTGATGATCATGCTCCTGAAATGTAGACCTTTTTTTTCTCTTTTCATGTCCAAACAGAGTTGATTGAGATAACTATATTTAATTATATTGTTTTCTTGTTGATCACGTTTCTTTTCTTGTTGATGGACTTTTTTTTCCATTGCTTTTTAAAAAAGTGCTTTAATTATGGATTAAGCACTTCTAATGTTTGGATATACCATTTAACTCATGATTGACTAATCAGTAATATATTAACTCAATTAATCAAATGATTTGTTGAGACACATATGATTAATTAAGCAAAAGCAAATTTTGGCATCAAAGCTTTATGCTTTTTTTACTAATTTTGTGCGCAAAAGCAAATTATTCCATGACTAATCAGTTTTATATTAACTTATAATTATGTGATTTTTCGCTGTTTTTTTCCCAAAGCTTGTCGCGGTTCAGTAGAATGTAACCGTAACAAAGATGAATTTTGGCGCCAATATTTGTCACGGTTTCTTCCTCAAACCGCTACAAAATTTGTGTTTGTAGCTTTGTCACGGTTTATTCCTCAAACCGCTACAAATTTTGTGTTCGTTGAACAAAATTGAATTTTGGCGCCAAGATTTGTGACGGTTTATTCCTTAAACCGCTACAAATTGTGTAGCGGTTATTGTCGCGGTTCATTTTTGGAACCGTGACAAAGGTGATGTTTGCAACGGTTGTTGTAGCGGTTATTTAACCGCTACAAACCAATCGATGCATTTAAAGATCCCAATTTTTGCTTCGGATGTAATTAAAGTGAGTCGTCCACATTTATGTTCTATCCTAAATTTGTTTGTTACATATGGATAAGTCATGGATCAAGATGCCGCGTAGTTCTCCTGTGTATTTAGCGGGATTGAACACTTTCTTAGATTTCGCCTTCTCTCACGCTAGCATTAATGGCAAGATCGTGTGTCCTTGTTTACGATGCAAGTTTAAGAAGTGGCAAACACGGGATTGTGCTTTGGAACATCTTCTTGTAAAGCCTTTCCCAGAAGCATATACATTCCCAGGAGGTTCATGGTGAGCAACGTGGTATGGGATATGGGCTTCATCTTCCTCGAACCTCACAAGTAGGAAATCAAGTACATCAAGATGATCCAGGTTAATGAAGCATGCGTGATGCTTTTGGTGTTCGGGACGACAACTTCACGCAGCGAAGTGCGGGTCAGAAACTGTTTTCTTCAGGAATGATGCAGCTCGGGAATTTTTCAGCCTCATGGATGAGAGCGATCGTCCTTTGTATCAAGGTTGTCATAAATACTCAAAGTTATCTTTTCTGATCAAATTGTACCATATCAAGTGCATGTGTGGGATCAGCGATAAGGCAATGTCGATGTTCTGGAATTACTTCGAGATGCGTTCCACAGCGCGGACATTCCCTCATCCTTCTACGAGGCGAAGAAGATAATCAACGATTAGGCTTGAACTACCAAAAAATAGATGCCGCCCAAGCATTGTATGCTTTATTGGGGAGAGGACGATCGGAGGAGACTTGTAAGTGTCACACATCGAGGTTCGGGACGGTTCGGAAAGGGAAGAAGCGAAGAAGAAACCCGCAAAGATTCTAAGGTACTTTCCTTTAAAACCTCGTTTGCAAAGATTGTTTATGTCGTCTAAGACAGTGAGCATATGAGGTGGCATCAAGATGATAAGAATCAAGATGGCAAACTCGGACATCCACGTGATCTGAAGCGTGGAAAGCGTTCGACCACAAGGCTTTCCAGTTTCGCGGCGGACCCTAGGAATGTCCGTCTTGCTTTGGCGACCGACGGTTTTAATCCGTTTGGGAATCTTAGCACAAGCTACGATATATGGCCGATTATGTTGATACCACAACTTGCCCCGTGGATGTGCATGAAACAAAGCTCCTTCATTATGTCCATGATCATTCCGTGGAAAAAGGCACCGGAAATGACATTGATGTGTATCTCCAACCGCTGATCAAGGAGTTGGTGGAGCTTTGTGGAATGTAGGTGTGGAGGCGTCACGGCGCGCACCGCGAAGACACTGTTCAACTTGCGTGCGGCTTTGATATGGAGGATAAGTGACTTTCCTGGCCTGGGAACATTATTTGGGTGGAATGTGCATACTGGCCTTGCATGTCCAGGCTTGCCTTTTGACTCGACTTCGGTCGCCTTCCCCACGGTCGTAAGTGGTGCTTCGTGGGTCATCTGAAGTTTCTCGATGTGTACGCCTGAGTTTTAGGTTGCAACGCAATCGTTTTAATGGGCAACGGAAAAAAGAGGACCCCCTCGAAATTTATGCAGTGAAGAAATCATAGAGCCGACTTCGAGGATGTTGATGTTGAGTTTGGGAAAAAGAGCGATCCGGCAAGAAGCCGGACAAAGCTACCAGTGGCTTACGGTTCTATGCCCAAGAATGGCGAAAGGTTAGTGTCTTCTTCACTCTTCCAGTATTGGAAAGATAATTTGCTCCGACACGTCTGGATGTCATGCACATTGAAAAGAATGTGTGCGAGCAATGTGTTGTACGCGATTCTCGAGCGAACCCGAGGCAAGTCCAAAGATCGTGCGGGCCGGGAAAGATCTACGGGAGATGGGCGTTCGTGGAGACGCGTGGGCGGATGAGCATGACGATTTCAACCGGCAAGGTTTACCCTGACAAAGCCGAATAAGGAAATCTTTCTCGCTACCTTGAAGAAAATAAAAGTTCTGACGGGTATTCAAGCAACATATCACGATGTATTGACTTGCGAGGCTCGAAAGGTTACGGGGCTGAAGAGTCATGACTGCACATGTGCTTATGCAACGATTACTTCCGCTGGCCATGAAAAATACGCTGCCTTTCGATGTGTCTCTCGTTTTGGTCGAGCTTTGTACTTTCTTCCCATAGCTTTGTGTTCCAAGGTTTTGATAGTGGAGGAGCTCGACCAGTGCGTGACGAAAATCATTCTTACGCTTTGTCATTTGGAGATGCTCTTTCCTCCGTCATTCTTCACGGTCATGGTTCACTGACGATACAAGCCTTGTTCAAGAGACAAAGCTTGCTGGCCCGATTCGATACCGATGGATGTATCCTATTGAGAGGTACTTGTTTAAAAATAATTACTTTAGCATTACAGTATATTCGCATGTTTAACCATTGATGCATCATATCGAAATTTTCCTTGTCTCTCTCTGAGTTTCTTGGGAAACTTAAATCTTACGTGAGGAATAAGGCGTGGCCTGAAGGTTCAATAGCAGAAGGTTATATCGGGGATGTGGTCTTGTATTTTTGTTCAGGTACTTCGATGACATTGAGACGTCATTCAACCGACCACCTCGTGTAGACGATTGTCACGAGCTGAGCACTGGCGGAGGCGGAGGCAACAAAGTTGTTAATCCCTCGTGTTGGTAGAGCGGTTGGCGGGAGTAGAAATTCAAACTCACGGCACTTGAGAAGTTTCAAGCACACCAACATGTCTTGATTAAGCGCACCAAAGTTGAACCGTACCTTGATAAGATTTCATTGCATACTATATATTTCCTTACATTTTATACATACTCACATGTCATTGCATGTTTAATTGCGAGGTTCGGGAGTCATGTGAAGCGTGGAGGGATCCGTACACGGACATCCTCTGAAATTGATAGAAAGGTCCACGAGAGAATTCGAGAGTTGGTTTAGGAGGAGAATAATGAACGACCACAACCCGCACTCAATTCGAGCTCTCGCGCTAGGCCCTCTTGACCACGCCCTAAGATATACGGCATACAATGTCAATGGTTTTAAGTTTTGCACCGTCGCACGAGATCGAGGATTGCTGACCCAAAACTACGGTGTATATGGCACGTTTGGCAGGTTTATTATGTGGCCGATGAGAGGCACAAGGATTGGAATATGGTGGTTCACTTAAAGCCTCGGGACCTTTACGACATGGGCGATGGTGATAACGTCGCATACGATTGTGAGCCGCTCCACCCGCCGGCTTGAAGACTTCTTCCAGACGGCGATGACAATTTACCTATAGTTCGTACGTTTTTAAATTTATGCTTTATAAAATAGTAAGATTTAATTAAAGTTTTAATTGTGTTCAAACATATTGACCTCACGCGTAACATTTTATGCAAACTTTCCTTGTAGGGATGGTGAAGAAGATTGAGAGAAACACTTAATGCCTATCTTTGTAATATGAAATCTTTTTAATATTATGTTTTTCAAAAAAAAAAACTCGAAATTAATTTGTAGCGGTTATATAACCGCTACAAACATAAAACCGCGACAAATTAAACCGCTACAGTAACCGCTACAATATAACCGCTACAAAAACATAAAAACCGCGACAAATTAAACCGCTAGATGCTTGCTACAAACACCTTCAAACCGCTACTAAATACAATAACCGCTACAAAAAGTGAGACACCAACCGCTACAAAATGATGCGCAGACCCACCATAAATAGCCCCACCCAACCTCATTTAATATGCCTCAACTTCTTTTCTACCCGTTTCCTCTCGGTCATCTCAAATATTTTTACGTTTGAACATCGTGAGTTTGAAAGGGGTAAGTACTATGTAAGGATCAATTCTAATGTTTCTCATACTAATTTATAGTTCTTGTACTAATTAAAGTTTGTTATTTTGCGGTTGAGCAGGATATATCTTTCAACTTTCCCTATTCTTTCATATACATTATTCAATTGATTTGTACATATAATTTTTAAATATTGAGTATTGTTTTAATCACCTCATTTCTTAGTACTTATTCTACTTACATAATCTTATTATTTTGTTTCTATACATGCACCTTATATATTTAAATTTCATAATTTACTACCTTTTATTTTTAATAAAAAAATATATTAATAATAATTACCATTATTTTGATAAATGAATTTTTTTTAAAAATCGTAATGAATTTATAGCGGTTACAATAACCAATACAAAATTGAAAAATAAAATGGCGGGTTTTTGTAGCGGTTGTAGTAGCGGTTTGAAACCGCTACAAATATTCAAAATCACATGATGGTGGGAATATTTGTAGCGGTTTCAAAAGCTCTACAAATATTCAAGATGGCGGCAATTTTTTTGGTGAAAAAATGGCGGGAATATTTGTAGCGGTTTGTAAGCCCGACAAATATTCAAAATAATAAAAATGCAAAATTATCAACACATTATTCTGTAGCGGTTATGAAACCGTTACTACAAACGCTACAAGTTTATTTGTTCTGTAGCGGTTATTAAACGTTACTAAAACCGTTACAATTTTATTTGTAACGGTTAACAACCGTGACTAATGTCTCGAAACACACGTTAAACCCGCTCATTTAGTGACGGTTTTTGAACCATAACGAGTTTGTAGCGGTTTTTGTATATGTAGTATCGTTTTTTAACCGTTACAAATCGTCTTGCCACATGCGTTTTTGTAGCGGTTTCGCTGCCATTACAAATGTCGTTTGTCACGTCAAAAACCGTTACAAATAGGTCATTTTAACCGCTACTAATCATCGTTTTTTTGTAGT